>CM069445.1:53433125-53785437 GCA_035610835.1 Ophiura sarsii | reverse complement strand
AACTTTCCTGAAGCCATCTTGTTCAGCTTGAATAATGAAACATTGAAACTAATATGCGCAAAGCGCGCAACATTGGCATTTCTAAAACTAAAAGGGTCCAGTATGACGTTTTTAACGTCCCCCATAATATTTGGTTTGGTTCGAGATCCATTATAATGTTGGAACCTGTAGAAAGAATGCGCGCGAAGCGCACAAAGATTTTGAGTTTTTAAACTAAAATGTCATGGAACACTTTCCTGAGGCCATCTTGTTTTTGTTGAATAATGCTAGCAAAACATGGTCCAATGTTCAGTATAGGCATGATAGGCCCAGCCTGTATGTCCGACAACGACATAGACCTATACCATTACATGAGATATCGATTGTGCCCCTGGTGCACACTCTAAATCCTGGTCTCACGCAAATAACGACAGTTGTGCTTATTGTCTTAATTATAATGACAATTTGCATTGTTCAAGTCGAAGTTAGGACAGAGTCTACTTAAAAGTTCTTACTTTGCATTGACACCTAAACGTTGGAGTTGGACTTACTTTTGCGATAGACTGATAGTGAGTTTGCAGCGTCTACAATCAGTACAATGAGAGCCATTGGCCTACATCAACTTACATGTAGGCCTACATAATTATAGGCGAATTATTTAATATTTCGTAACCTATGTGCCAACATGATTGGCCATTGGCGACATTATTGACTTGGGTTTGCATTGACAACGACAATGAAATAGGCCTAGTTAGTTAATTAAAGGTCCCACACATTGCCCGTTATGCCTAGCCTAGGCCTATACTATTCCGACACAATTTTTTTTTGTGTCTTGACAATGAGCAAAACAAAGACTTGGCCTAGACTGTTCATGTGCGCCGACACAAAATCTCATAAAAATGGGCTCGTTCACAGTGCCTACAAATTCATATGCCTATTGCCTTTGTTCATTTTTGATTTGATTTGTGTTAACATAACATATATGCCGACACAACATTATCATTTGCGCATACGATAATTGTTATAACTTATAGGGCTTTCTTTCTTCCCTTTTTCCTTTCTTTCTTTCCTCACACCCCCCCCCCCCCCCCCTCTGTTATGATTCAAAGTTACCCACCTGCGTATACATACACTCACTGTGCATCATATACGTGACGCGTGCGACCTTGCGTGTGGCCATAATCACACTCGTTTGCTTGGATTACTTTTACGCATGATGAGATAAAAACTTAATATTTCTTGTTAATTGAAACTGATTAGACTATAATACCCGTCCATATTGTAGCAACTTTTCCCTGCACGATATAGCCTCATGGATCAAGAGCTCATTTTAGAATCCTGTATGAATCAAAATGTTATTTTTATGTGCGTTTCTATTCATACATGAATATAGGATAAAGTGTATAAGGTTCCAGGAATGTATCAATTATACCTTAGAATAAAGTGCATTGTTTTATGATCATGTCCTTTATTTCATTAAAGACTTGATGTATGGCTGGGACCTAGTCTCCTAGACTACATTATGTCCCATAATTATCATTCAAATGTCTTATTTTTATCTTTTCTACAGATATACTGGTACAGACAAGGTGATATAGACCCCAAATTTCGTCTTCTAATCTATTATCAAGCGTTTGTTTTAGTCTTGCTATGTATATGTGCCAATTTGTATATACATGGCTATGATAAATGATTTATTGTTATGAAAGAGTATTTATTTTATAAAAGTGACTTTCAGTATAATATCAAAGCGCTGTTTACATGTGCTATCACAGGATTGTTTTTTATGACCATGGATCGATTAGAAAGAGTAAGGACTGGTCCAGTTTACCCAGGATAAATCCATACCACCGTAACCAGATTTGCATAGGCATGTGTAGTATACCTACTATAGTGCTATAGTTTGTCCGGTATCAAATAGGCAAGCTCTAATGCTCCATCACAATGCAAGCTGTTTATGGACCAGGATAAGTGCAGTCAAATTAAAGAAAATGCAATATAAGTGCAATGAACATGTGCACAAGAGCTAATCCTGTTACGGTCACCTTCAGAATCTCTGTTCGATCAGCATATGTGACACAACACAAGTCAATGAGGCACAATGGGGCAGTAGCTTAAATTTGATTTAAGAGCAAAAATGTGGGACAAGGTCATTATAAGTCAAATTCATAACAAGTTGGATTTCTGATCTTTGATACATCTTATAATCAACCAACGACTTATTTGAGTTAGTTAATTTTGATTTACTCCATTGACTAATTAACAAAATCAAAACTTTAAATGTCCATGCCTTGGCAATTTGTATTTGATGTTTTGCGACATAGTGATTTTCAATAATTTGTAACTTATACATCGAGGATTGAGCGCCAGAAGGACGTAACTCAACTTTTGGGCAAATTGATATTTTGGTACAAAAATAATCCATATAACCTAGATTTTTAGAACCATAAAGAGATAACTCATAAACACTCTGAATTTGACTAAAATTAGAGCTACAAGTTGGGTGCTGGAGTGTATTGTATTGAGTCCCAAATATTTGAAAGTCGATTATCTCAAAATAGCATTTCTTGATTTACGGCCTTCTGGCGCTCAACCCTCGACATATTATCATAATATAAATAACTCAATATTCATATATCCCTCATTGTGCCTCATTTACTTGTGATGGGTCACATATTTGTGCAATGATGATGGCTGTTAAATATCACGCATTCTAACCAATTATGCACTTGGATACATGGCTGCAGCCATCATGTATCAGTGTGGTCAGCACACTGCATTGCCTAAGTTGAGGCGAAAACCGTCCAGGGATTTCAAGGTGACTATAATAGATATAGGTTAAGATTTAAACAGGTTGGCTGTTGGACAAGTTTAACCCGTTAAACTCTTAACCCATAGATGATGTCACATTTGTTAACATTTGGGAAGCCCTCTGTTGGTTTGAGACAATATTTAATCAGGCAGGCAATAGTTCCTATAGTTAAATAGGCCAAATCAGGTTTCCTAACTAGATGTTGGTGTCACATCAACTTATTATCAAAATTGTCTTTAAAAATTGCTCAGAAATGCTATACGCTATCACCTTTCACAAACTATTAATAATGATATTAAAACCATACTTATTGAGCGCTTAAAACACAATTAAGTCCCTATATGCGCTATAACAATTAATACAGTAACATGAGTAACAAAAGGACAAAACGAAAAGAAATTAAGCATTAACATAGGTAAGTTTTTAGCAATGATTTGAACTGTTCAAGAGTGTTTGCTGATTTAACATGATATGGTAAATTGTTCCAAAGTTCAGCCGAAGCATCTTGAAAAGAACGGCGACCATATGAAGTAGAAGGTGAAGAAACATTTCCAAGAAGATATTTTGAGCCAGAACAAAGATTGCGTGTGAGCTTGTATTGTTGAATAAGATCTTGCAGAGTACATTTAAAAGTTATCAGAAGAATCTTGTAGATAATACGAGATTTGACCGGTAACCAATGTGAGTCACAAAGGACGGAAGAAATGTGACAGCGAATCTTGGACAGAGTAACAAGTCAAAATGTGTTTTACAAGCAGCTTTAAAATTTGATTCATGTTATCTGCATTAACTTTACTGTACTATTCTTCTGATAACAGAGGGCGTCCCATTTGTAAAAAAGGATGACATCATAAGCTGAATTGTTTTACACCCGGAAAATCATTCACCAAGGACAAACTTCACATTTTTACCTATTCAGTGGTATTAAACAAACCTAGCACTGTAAACTTAAGATAGCTTCAAACAAGAATGTGACATTTTACTTTAAGGAAGTATTATACTCGTCGTCAGAGAACTACAGCACTTTTTAAAAACCACCAACGCACACGATCTAGTGAATGAGCGTGTGACGGGGACTTTCATCATGACCCATAGATACGATTGCGGCCAATTGGATTACAAATACTGCGTCGCGTCGAACTGCTCAAAGATAACACTGTTGTGGCGCTGTTCTACAACACATTTCTGTGTTTACGCTGTACGCAGTTGTCACAGAAAAAAGTGCCGAACTTCTCTGACGACGACTATAATTCATGTCCATGCATTTAGGTCCACCCCTACCCTTCATTGTCCCAAAACAAGTAGTGACAAATAACAAATACACATTCATCAATATTCTGTCCACAAGTCAACCTCAATCTTAAAACAATACTGCTAATTAAAGGGGCATTGAGAGATACGTATGGGAGTGCGCCCTCAATTATCCTGGAAATCAGGTTTTTTGCATCAAAGTAATATTTAAGCTACTAACTACCATCTGAAACGGTTTACCAACATTCGCTGTTCATCATATAAAATTTCATGATTTTCTTAGTTTCGATATGATGATATCGAAACTCAGGTGCTGAATTCAGAAGTTATGCATCGTTTTACTGCATGGACTTTCGCGGCAAATCTCAGCCCGGAAGTGCCGTTATTTGCTTATTTTGGCATGAATGCGATGTCGGAATTGTATGACATTTTGGATTTGGGCTATGTTGATGATTATCTTTACGTTATTTGCTCATTTAGTGTATCGATACATCTCTCAATGCCCCTTTAAATGGGGTTTTTAGTGTGCATTTTTACAGTATTATATATTCGAGTGGCCTCCCCCAGGGCAATTCTACAACAAACAATATGCATAGAGTGAATATTAGTGGTTCCAATTTTATTTGAGTGGAAAACAAGTCATCCGATTTTAATTAGGGTAGCATGGGCCGATGTCTTATTGTCCCACCTGAATAACTCCTCAAACATTTTAAATGTTGATGATGGACTGACTATTGGACATGTATACTGTTTATATAAAGTGCTCAACAAAAGAAAGTCATACACTTTGTTGTAGTTAATTAAAGTAACCTTTGATTGGTTTTTTACCAAACAGGCTAGATAGACATGTGGATGAATCTTTTAGGCACATTTTGATACCAAATATAACACCTAGCAACAAAGATAAACCATGATTAGCGCCATTTAACGGAAATTAGTCACTTTTCAAAAGTCACATTTTCAATTACTACACGGGAGGAAAATGGGTGTGTGCGAGGTCTACCCTGTGTGTGTCACTGTTATCAACCAGGATGACCGGCGGGCAATCAATCACACTGAGCAGTCGTGTACACTTCCTGCGCTGGGCGTACACATAGTGAGCGGGATATTTGATTCCGAACATAAAGGGCATTATGTGCTTGTTAACAATTGGTGTTTTCTTCCACGTAGTGTATTGAAAATGTGACTTTTGTAAAGTGACTAATTTTCTATAAATGGTGCTAATTATGGTTTATCTTTTATGTTAGGTGTTATGTTTGGTATCAAAATGTGCCTAAAAGATTCATCCAAATGTCTATCTAGCCTTTTTGGTAAAAAAATAATCGAAAATTACTTTTAATGACCTAAACAAAGTGTACGACTTTCTTTTGTTAAGCACTTTATATACATATCACTATACAATAGTAATACTTGGAGTATAGTGATATATAGAAAAGAATTTCTGAACAGTTTGGTTACAACCATTCTCTAATTTGATGTTTGTATAATTATGAATCTTTGTATATATAGGATTTCAAGAATTATACATATTATATTTTTTAACTGACATATTCCAAAATTATAAATGTTTGATTATCTATGGTTATTTCATCCTGTCGGTCTTATACTTGGATAATAATATCACATTGCAGGGTTTTAAAATTCGATGATAAGGCGACGAAAAAAAGAAACCTTGTTCAACCTATGGGCCCGATCGACCCATTTTTTTTGTAAACAACATTTCTTTTCACGTGCAAATGAATACTGACCAAAATAATTTGTTTGGCATGTCAAATACGGCAACATTTTTGAGATTTTATTAATTTTTTATGTTCATTTTGAAGGGGGAAAGGGAAAAAAATGCCTGACTGACCAATCCAACTAAGGACCGTTTGCCTGTAGAACAGGGTTTATTTTTTTATGGCCTAACCCCAAAATATTTTGTTTTCCTTTGAATAAGATCATCAGGATTGTTGATTGAAAATTAGGTGAATATATATGTTAAACAAATCAGAAGACTTCTTCAGAAATGGAAATATTACTAAAGAAGTCTTCCGACCTGGGAGAACTAATCCAAAAATATGTTCTTGCAAAGAAAGTTGATTCTTGAAAGAAACACTGTGCAACTCACTCACCAGTACCAATTAAATGAAGGAGAATCCACAGATGCTTGCAGAATGGTTTGCAATTTTTTATATTAACTGTAATATCAATAATAATCAGGGTCAGAATTTGATGAGAATCCAAGAATACATACTTGTAAAGATTCTCGCCAGTAAAGTTGCAAGAATCCATGTTGAATCTCAAAGGATATACTGTTCACTGCATTTTATGGAGAGAGGAGAATCTCTCTCAAACATTCTTTGCAAGGATCTTAACCGATTCTTACAACTTCTGACCCGGATTTAGATTATAAAGAACATTTTTTACTTGCCAGGATCGTTTGAATATGTTCACGATGCAGTGACGCATCAGTGCATAGAAAGCAAAACATGAAGCATATTCTATCTTTACTTATAACCTTTAATGCAATTTAACTAGCACAGAAAGGCTTATTGATTAACTTGTAGCTATTAAGATTTGTATATTTGATTATTTATCCCCCAGCTCAGAAAAGTTTTTATGTTGCAATATCCAATCTACATTCCCCATCTCATTGCATAAGTAGGAATGTTAGGTGTTTATTCGATAGTATTGTACCGTATTATCCCTATTAAGCACCCAGGACCTTATAAGCGCCCACCCCTGTTTTTCTCAATAATAAAAACAAGCAATCTCTTATAAGCGCCCACCTTTTCAAATGGTATGCATCATCAAATGACCACTTGTACATATATTTGATTTAGTACATGAAATGGTCAGCATCCTCAAATGACCAATTGTACATTTTCGTTAGTACGTCAAGTGGTCAGCCTTCTCAAATTACCACTTGTACATTGTATTTAGTACATCAAATGGTCAGCATCTTCAAATTACCATCAAATGGTCAGCATCTTCAAATTACCACTTGTACATTTTATTTAGTACAATGAGTTTAAAAAAGGTAACATAATAAGCGCCCACCCAAAATGACTTTGCTAACCGCCCTGGGCGCTTAATAGGGATAATACGGTACTACATGTAGTAGTCTGACAAACAATATCTTAGACAGCAGTTTTAGGATTATATTGTTGTAAGACTTGAATCATTGTATTTAATTCCAAATTAGAGTTTGTTGTTCAGTTTGAGATTTAAGGGGGATGTTAACCCTCGCAACATGAAATTTATCAAGCGCTGTCACTTTTGAACTATTAATATGATTTATATAAAGTATACATTTTTAGAAAGGAAATGACCTATGAATTTATATAGCCTAATGATCGCTGGGAACCAGTGAGTTGCTTCACGAACACATGTGTGAGAGCGTGAAAGAGTTGGAGCATTGTGGAGTATGCTCAGCCCTTTATCCTAATAATCACAACTCTAATCTAAACCTAACCCTGAACCCCTACTCTTATTCTAAATCTAGCAACCCTAATCATGACAATCCAAACCTACACATTTCAACGCTATTCCTGACCATCTTCTCAACTTTTACTTCAGTAAATCTCTAGGCCAATAGACAATGGTAGCCTGGCTGGCAGCCTTGTGCATCGTTACCTCTTTTAAATACAACGAACTAGCCACAAATGCACATTTTGTAGAGCTGCTTATGCCCTGAGACATTCACTTCTCAAAAAATGTTGAGATAGTTACAGTTGCCTTCAAAGTCCCTGCTCGGTATTATGCATACTTCAAGCAGAGTCTATTATATGCAGCAATCACATAGCTGCGTTATGATGGCTGTACTGTAAAACAACTTAATTTCGCTAGCAATTTTGTTTAGCTAATCTCGCTTGGTGGTCCAATTTGCTAAATTAAATTTGTGAAATTAAATTGACACCAAAATTAACTAAATGCTAATTTGCTAAATTAATGTGCTGTGAAATTAAGCTGTTTTACAGATTGCAGATGCATAGTTAGTGAGGATGATCACTTTTTACTGCCAACCAACTTGCATTGAAGCTTTCCATGCAGCAGTCATTTGCAGATGACAGTTCTACCTTAACTGTCACATAACTAGTCTAGCGTGAAACTTCATTCAGGGATTTTAAGCTTTAGTCCATGTAATCCCTCAGTTAAGTATTTACCCTACTTACATAAAGGTATTTCTCAAGCACATTATTAGGCTTAGTTTGAATTCTTTGTTTTCCAAATTTTCACACTTTCTTATTTTTTCAGCCTGTTTTTGGCCTGTAAATTAAATTCAGGAATACATGAATGAATAATGTTGTTGTGAAAATGGACGTTTTCGTGCTAGACTAGTTGGGTGACAGCTTACATTAGGTAGAACCAAAATTAAAGAAAGGTGAAATTGTAAAAAGCTATGGTTGCCAAGACAGTTTTTACAAATGTTTCTATAGGAAATAAGGTGTGCTTTTTGTCTCGCCTGATGTAATCAGAAAGAGACTATGTTATCACTATTTCTGTCCGGCGTATGGCGTCCGGCGTCCGCCGTGTGCTAAGAAATACCTTTGTGACGCGATATCTGGAGATCCGTAAGGCGTATCGTGATGGGACTTGGTGGAGGGAAGGGGGGTGGTGCGTTCTGTTGCTGATTGATTTTTCAAGGTCATCGGGGGTCATACAAGGTCATCGGGGTCAAATATGCTTAAAACTTTTGAGACGCGTTGTAACGCGATATCTAGAGATCCGTAAGGCCTATCTTGATGGGACTTGATGTCAGGGAAGGGGGTGGGGTGTTCTTTTGCTGATTAGATTTTCAAGGTCATTGGAGGTCATTCAAGGTCATCGGGGTCAAATATGCGGTCAAATAAGATCCGTAAGGCCGATCTTGATGGGATTTGGTGGAGGGAAGGGGGTGGTGTGTTCTTTTTGCTGATTACATTTTCAAGGTCATCGGAGGTCATTCAAGGTCATCGGGGGTCAAATATGGGGTCAAATAGATCAGTAAGGCCTATCTTGATGGGATTTGGTGGAGGGAAGAGGGATGGTGTGTTCTTTTTGTATATTAAATTTTCAAGGTCACCAGAGGTCATCGGGGTCAAATATGGGGTCAAATAGATCAGTAAGGCACATATTGATGAGATTTGGTGGAGGGAAGGGGAGTGGTGTGTTCTTTTTGCTGAATACATTTTCAAGGTCATCAGAGGTCATTCAAGGTCATCGGGGGTCAAATAAGATCCATAAGGCCTATCTTGATTGGATTTGGTGGAGGGAAGGGGGATGGTGTGTTCTTTTTGTTCTTAATTTTTCGGGGTCATCGGGGGTCAAATATGGGGTCAAATAGATCAGTAAGGCCTATCTTGATGGGATTTGGTGGACGGAAGAGGGATGGTGTGTTCTTTTTGTTGATTAATTTTTCGGGGTCATCGGGGTCAAATAGATCAGTAAGGCCTATCTTGATGGGATTTGGTGGAGGGAAGGGGGGTGGGTGGTGTGTTCTTTTTGTTGATTAATTTTTCGGGGTCATCGGGGGTCAAATATGGGGTCAAATAGATCAGTAAGGCCTATCTTGATGGGATTTGGTGGACGGAAGAGGGATGGTGTGTTCTTTTTGTTGATTAATTTTTCGGGGTCATCGGGGGTCAAATAGATCAGTAAGGCCTATCTTGATGGGATTTGGTGGAGGGAAGGGGGGTGGTGTGTTCTTTTGGTTGATTACTTTTTCGGGGTCATCAGGGGTCAAATATGGGGTCAAATAGATCAGTAAGGCCTATCTTGATGGGATTTGGTGGAGGGAAGGGGGGTGGTGTGTTCTTTTTGTTGATTAATTTTTCGGGGTCATCGGGGTCAAATATGGGGTCAAATAGATCAGTAAGGCCTATCTTGATTGGATTTGGTGGAGGGAAGGGGGTGGTGTATTCTTTTTGCTGATTAAATTTTCAAGGTCATCGGAGGTCATTCAAGGTCATCTGGGGTCAAATAAGATCCGTAAGGCCTATCTTGATGGGATTTGGTGGATGGAAGAGGGATGGTGTGTTCTTTTTGTTGATTAATTTGTCGAGGTCATCAGAGGTCATCTGAGGTCAAATAAGATCCGTAAGGCCTATCTTGATGTGATTTGGTGGAGGGAAGGGGGTTGGTGTGTTCTTTTTGCTGATTAAATTTTCAAGGTCATCAGAGGTCATCTGGGGTCAAATAAGATCTGTAAGGCCTATCTTGATGTGATTTGGTGTAGGGAAGGGGGTTGGTGTGTTCTTTTTGTTGATTAAATTTTTCAAGGCATTACATCCCTTGCATTAACTACAATGCATACCTCTGTGACAGTGCTACATTGTATCATATGTTTCATCATCATTTCTTTCAAGTCACTTTTGATGAACAGGCGAGACGCGCCGTTCGAGAACCGCCTTGTATATTGTTCTTGGCTGTGGATTATGTATGTGATGGTATGTTATCATACTTGACCACCTAGAACTGAAAGTCTGTGTACATTATGTTTTGGGCCACAGATAGGATAGCTAAGATCCACATATTGTGGACCGACTATAGTTTGATCAGTTCCAAATTGGCGAAGCCTCATAACAGTCGAATGAATACAGAATGCGGGCGTGCATGAAGGCAACAAGCGCACTGTGCGTAGCGTGTGTGTGCGACCAAAACCATGTGCGTGTGGCCATAATCTTGCACATACGCCTTGATTACTTTTACGCGCAGAGATAAAAACTGAATATTTCTCGCCAATTTGGAACTGATTAAACTATAGAATAAATTTACATAATTTATGATTATATAGTAATTGCACATAATAGCAATATATACAGCCAAATGTATTAATCTGAATTGTATGTATGATGTATAAAACAGTATAACATGGAATATGTACTAACTCATTGTAAAATAGCGTTGTCAAATAATCTGAACTCTGAAAGTTGTTATTTTTAGGCAGTTTGCATTTCAGTTCTCTAAAGGTAAACCATTTTACCATGTTTTTTTAAAAATTACATCAATGTATATCATAGGTATACATTTTGTGTATGTTTATATTATTTTGTGTAAGTTTGATGAATGGGGGGGGGGGGGGTGACACCCCACCACACCCCTCTGGGGACGCCTTTGCCCCTACCAGGCCCTAAGGGGGTCCCTGGACCCCGCACCCGTTATTCCAACCACTAGCTATTTCACAAAGTCTTGTTGGTTCACTTTTATTTCTTGCCATCCAATACGTAAAACCTAGGTACGTAACCTGCTATGTAATTGATTTATTTTTGCAATGCCCTACCAATTTGTTAGTTCATTGCTGACAGCTGACTTGTGGTATAGTTTGTTCAGATCCAAATTGGCAACAATTTTGAGGGAATATGGTGTGTCTGTATGGATGTAAAATGGCTTATTATTACATGTTTAGCATATTTAGGCCTATATCACATGCATTTCCCCGTTGAGGTGTGCAATAATTTCCATTAAATGAGGTTCACAAGACTATTTGGCTCCAAACAAACTAGTACTAGGTATTGTAAAGTAACTCAATCTATTTGTAAATTCATACATGTATATATTGGCTACCTACCTATATGTGTGCAATGGTGTAACAACAATAAGCATTATCTAGTTTCATACTATTGTTTAGAGGTATGAGAATTTTCATGTTTTTCTCGCCTGATTTTATGCACTTTTTCAGGGCTCCCCTGTATGCTCATTCTTATGCTGGTGTTTACCATAAGCTTACAGACAATACACACCCTGCGAAGTTGGATTTAAAAAAAATGGTGAAATAGCATGAATTTGTCAGTGCTAAAAAAATATCCCACCCACCCTAATGGCATGTTCTCTCCAACTTGAGGTGAGATTATACCTTGATATAGTCTTAAAACTGAGAAGCCAATCAAGGCAAACATACGATGGGGATAGTAAAAAAAGGTGTGGATTTTGCAAATTTGCTGTTACTCATCCAGTATGAATCAATATATTGCTGACCAGGGCCCTATTGCATAAAAGTTAAAGATTTTTCTAAAGCAGAGTGGTTCTTAAACCCACCTTAGGCCTCGTCAGAATATAAAGGCAATCTTCTCAAGTGGAGTTTTATGAAGTAGGACAGCGATCAAAGTTTGACATGGATCCCATTTAAAGAAGATTTATGAGGTTTTAAACATTCTTCATAAGAGTTAAACACCTATAAGATCTTAAGAAGAATCTTAACTTGTATGAAATAGGGGTGTATCTTTGGTTTAAAGGTGCTTTACCAACATATTTGTATTAATCTTGGATGCTATATTTCAATATATCGAGCTGATTGCCATAATGCAAACATCTATGTCTTGGCCACCTGTCCACCATTCAACAGCAGTTGTCACTTTGAGTAGTTGAGTGTTTCAGTATAATTTCAACATGGTTGCATGACAACTCTTCCTGAGTTACGGATTCTAGAAATGCAAGTTCTCAGGGTCTCTGATAAATATCTGATAATAAGGTAAATATTATAAGCCAAATAGCTTACAGTCGTACTGTAATTGAACTGAAACTTTGCATTCAACGCCAAATGACAACATTAACCTTGTACTACTAACAAATCATATAATATATGAATAACATTTTTTATCTTACCAAATAGTCTTTAAATGGAAATAATACAAAGAAAGCATGTGAATCATAATGAGGAAATATTAAAATAAAACATTTGTTTCTATAATATACTTGCATTGTCATTTTTTTAATTGCTTGTTTGTGTCTATTGAAATCATTGATGGTCATTAGCTGGAAGACTCGATTTGGTTCCAACTATCTTATAGCAGTGACAGGGGCATTATCCTATTTAAAAAGAGAAATTTTTCATATTTTAAATTTGTCCAGGCTATAAAATAGCCTATAAGCATACTGGCAATAGACGATGTCACCTGTCATGGCACAGCAGCCAAGCAAACAAAAGCTTGCCTGCTGATGTGTGTGCGAATTGCCTGCCAAACAAAAGCTTGCCTGCCGGTATGCTCGCGCATTCGGAGGGGGTATCCATTATAAATCATACACTAAACCAAACATCTCTAACAAAAGCAGTCAACAGTCGATGCATGTTTCCCCTGTATGGAATGGAACCGGGCGCTTAAGGGGTGTGTGGACTCTCAGGTACAGCCTCCGTAAAACTGCCGTTACTTCTTCAATATTCATTTAATCTTTATAAACGTGTACAGTTTTTTGCAGAAAAGGGTTCAATGAATCCAACCATGATAATGAAATTGACCATTTTGGAAAAAATTATTAAAAACATGTTTTTTGACCCATTTTAGGTTTGGAAAAGATAACTCAAAATATATTTGGTTAAATTTTGTCATACTAGTTTTATGATAATCCTGATAACATTCTCCAGGAGCATATTTAATTTTTTTTTAATATCTTATTTATTTTTTGAGTTATAGACCAAAAAGTGCCTAAAAATGTTTTCCCAAAAATGTAATTTTCATGATTTTGGCGGTAAAAAATCACGTTTTTTGGCACTTTTTGGTCTGTAACTCAAAAAATAAATGAGATATTAAAATTTAAAAAAACGCTCCTGGGGAATGTTATCAGGATTATCATAAAACTAGTATGACAAAATTTGACAAAATTTATTTTGAGTTATCTTTTCCAAACCTAAAATGGGTCAAAAAACGTGTTTTTTATAATTTTTTCCAAAATGGTCAATTTCATTATCATGGTTGGATTTATTGAACCCTTTTCTGCAAAAAACTGTATACGTTTATAAAGATTAAATGAATATTGAAGAAATTACGGCAGTTTTACAGAGGTTGTACCTGAGAGTCCACACCCCCTTAACATTGTTGATCAACAAGAGGTGATATGAAATGAAAGTATGAGAAAATTTAGTCTCGGAAAATGTGTTACTATTTTGTACAGAAATGAATCACACATAGCCTAAAGAAGAGATAATTTATCATGCTATGTTGATTTATTTTGGGTTTTATGATGATTTTTAAGCATTTTGTAAGAAGCTTAGCCAGATAGTTGATCATATTCTAAATGCTATACACTGAGCCAAAAAAGAAACTTATAAAAAAAAGAAACTTATAACATTTTAACAGATCACCAAATTTTGTGCATGAAAATGTACCAAATTTGGATACAATATTACTGCAATGTATTGCTTCAAATGGCAGTCAATAACCAATTGTTTGCTTCAATGACACAAGAGAAATGCGCACTGACCCTATGGTGATCTGTTAAAATTGTATAAGTTTCTTTTTTGGCTCAGTGTATTTGCAATTGAGATTCCCGGTTTCAAATGACATGTTAACACTTTCCACGTGGGATGTGGCAGGCATTTGCAGACGACATTCCAAAATGTCACAAAATGTTTCAAGAATGTCATAATCATTGAATTTCATTGCTATTCAGAAACACTATGAGGAATGCATTGACATAAGTACAAACATGCTTAGTACTACACTTTGGAAATTGGGAAAGGATTCTGAAAAATCTGTTTTGTATGGTAACACTATTAATAGCTGCGTGGAAAGTGTTAAGAATGTTTACAAAACTTGATAACTCAACTGATCAAAGTCATGACACTCATTCAAAAATGTATGGCCTAATGTATAGGACTATTACAAGATAATGATGAAGAAGATAACACAATACTAAAAGTACTGTCAAATATGTTGCAAAACATCTTTTATTTCCTTATACAAACTGATGACTCATTGTATTATATTATTGCGACAGCCTGACATGATACACAATCTTGATATAATTACATACATACAAATGTCATGATCAAAATATACAATTTATTTAGTTAAACTTATTTGGAGCAAACATTTAAACATGATATCACATTCACAATATAATTACATTCATTGGTACTACATGTGTAGTAACGTAATGTTATTTGCATTGATCAAAATTTGAACTTTTGACGCTTTGAAAACCCAATTCATTTTCAATGACTAAGTACATAACATTCACCAATATTGAATTGAAGTCAGCTTGTAGCCTTAAAGCTAACTACTTTTCCCAAAATGGATTTGCGCCCTCAATTTTGCAATTTGGTTCCCCTAGCCCTAACTCGGCCCAAATTTTCCATATTAATGATACAGGTGACGTCACACCGAGCAAAACGTGGCTAGTTGCTATTGTTCTTTGCCTGGCAGTTTGCGTGCGCATCATGTTTTGTTTAGAACCCGTGCTTTTAAAACTCGCGCCAAAGCATTATAAAGGGCAATATGGCATAGCGGACAGTGTTGTGGTCATATGCTGTTCCCTCAAGCGTGTATCGACAGTCCAGTCCCTTCGCCCGTTGCGTTGTTGATAAACATTGGATGTAAACAAAGGTCACCTCATCTATATAGATAGTAATTTGCACATATTCTATCAGATGTTTATTTTTTAATTATTTAAATAATCATAATACAAGCAACCATACTATGATGTTGTTTAGCCTTGCTCTTAGCTACATATTTCAGTACAAATTTTAGCTTAATCGAAGTGTATTTTCATTGGAACAACTGTGAAACAAACAAAAAGACAGACATAAAAACAGACAGGTTAGTGTTGTGACAACTCAAGTCAATTACTTGACTTGATTAGGCTCGAGTCCCTGGGGGCAATGACTTGATTTGACTTGTGAACTTGGTTTCAGATTCGAGTCACAACTGTCTGACTTAACTTGACTTTGTGACTCAAGGTTTAGTGACCTGGTCACAACACTGGGACGGATAGGGGCAGGTAAGAGAAATGATGGATGGACAGATAGATAGATAGACAAAGAGAGAACAAAACATAAATCAATTTTGGCAACAATTGTAATACTATATCCTGTACGATTAATTTACATTTTATATTTGGTATACAGTTACATTTGCTGGAAGATATATTCAGTACAGTAGTTACTATAGCACTGGCCTCACTCGTGCATGCTAAATAATGTGCATGTGGGCGGCAACATTCTTGACGCCATCCACACAACAGGGTGCATGCCTAGGTTGGTCAAGGTCATATCGTTCTATTTAACCAATGGGAATCATGCATACATCCATGTATACGCTAAGTACACACTTGTTATAGAAATCAATACCGAACTTCTTTGCAGGTGACTTTACTACAAAGATGTTTCTACATTACCATAATTCACTTTGAGTGGGTCTAGGGTTTAAGTTGCCATTTTTCGGTCAGCGCCTATTTTCGGTCACTCCGCCCAAATCATGTAATTGCATCGGTCGTCGCCATTTTAAAGCAATAAAGGGCATCAACTATATTGCGTTTTTTTAGCCGTCAGTTTATAATGACGAGGTCATTTTCATTACACGATTAGGGCGAAGTGACCGAAAATAGGCACTGACCGAGAACTGGCGACTTTACCCTACTCATAATTACATTATATCTATCATGATTACACAAACATTAGCTTTGGCTGAGACGAATATACCTGGTATATTCGTCTCAGGTTTTGGTTATTATAATATTGTATATTGTGCGCAGTTATTATATTAGGCCTATACATTTATACTTGGTATACAATTATTTACAATTAAATGAAAAAGATTGACAGTCATGGATTCACCAGCTCAAATCTGACTGTGACTGAGGTAGGCTACATGTTTTAATCAATACTATGTACTCCAGTCAGCCTGGGAACAAATTCTTACATATTTTACAGTACAATTACATATTATTGGATCTATCTGAAAATAAATTTTATTTTATTTTGTGAGTGTTATATTACCTGGAATTATAATAAATTTTTTTTTAAATGGGTCGATCGGGCCCGACAACAGTTTTTTTTTTGCTTGTCGCCTAAGAAAGGTCTAGACAGTGAACTAACCAATAACTGCTGCTCAGAGATAAATTATGGGTATGATATTTCATGATAAAGTTGGTGTACTTATAGCTAAGTATGATAATTTCAAAATGATTTAATATCAAACAATCTGATTGTCAGTGACTTGATAACGTCCAATTTCTGGTTAAGTGGATGGTGTAAACTGAAGTAGTGAAGATATACAGGGTGTCTCAGAAAACCTGCAACTTATTTTGACAGAGCTCTAGTTTGACATTTGAGCCAAGGATCTTTGTCATGTTTAGACATTCTGGAAACCTTGAGATCTCTACATTTACGTGGTGAAATGATAATAAAATAGAGATGTCAAGGTTTTCAAAATGTGCAAACACGATTGTAATCCGTTGTGTAAAAGTAAAAATAGAGCTTCAAAATAAGTTGCAGGTTTTCTGGGACAATCTGTAACATAATTTGAAAATCTCGACTTTCTAATGATTTTTATACATTGAGTTCATTACAAAAAGATGACAAATACCATCAAAAAGTGGGTCTGAAAGTCAGAAATAACTTATTCAAGTCATATGATAGAATTTGGGACTTAAGGGCCAGCCTAGTTTTCATTCTAATTATGAGTATAAATACACCAGAGTACTTTGTACATCTTTCTAATGTTTATCTGTTGATAATAAGACTTATGTATATGACCATGCAGAGATAAATTATTGTTGAAGTATTTAATGATGCGTCAAATAAAGGGGCAACAAATTATTGCTATATATTAAACAAGGTAGATATGCACCGTATATATAACTACTGTCCAACAATTGTAATGACATGTATTCGAAGGGTTTCACTTGATGCACAAGAAACAACTCTAATGTACGAGTGAGTGGTAAAGAACATTTTTAAGATGACCCAATTATCTATCAGCTTGTTTTATTAAAAAAAAAAAAGTATTGGGTTGAAAAAGCCAACTGTTCACACAAGAGCGATGTGGTTTTTTTTGCCAACTGAATGAGGGTATTGACAGGCAATTGCCGGCTGTTGATGATCTCATTACCATAAGTGCTGGTGAAAGATCAAACCATGTGACCGTGCCTATATCTCCATTCCACTGACAAACGTATCAACCGGAAACGTGTGTGTTTACACTGCCGAAAGTTTAAACCAGAATCAACTGCTATTATCCTTCGTTTTGAAGGATAAAAGCTGGCTAAATATTCACCGGTATAAGCAGGCAAATACAGGTTGAGGTATGTTTTTATTGGGAGATTTAAATCTGTTAACCGGCATATGCCGTCTTTTTTTACTTCATTAAAAACATGCTGTATGTCCTCAACTTGTCAAAACATGGAAGCACTATGAAGGCAGACCGCAGTTGATAATTCTCTATAAAAAAATGTACAACATGAGAATTTCACACACTGACCAACACACCGGCCAGCAACGAATTCAGAATTATATCAATGAGATGTTTTTGTTGCAAGAAACTTCATTGAGTTATTGACAAACTTGTCTAGTAGACTGCCAATCTAAATTATATCATGCATGTACAGAGAAAGAAATAAGGGGGCATATTTTTAGGAAATTTCAACAATTTGTTCAAACGTTTTACAGAAATAATGAGATAAATACAGGGTGAGTCAAAAAGAAGTTTACCCGGATTGGTGATGTTTAAAAAAACAAACAAATGACACTCGACACTCCAATTTGTGTCATCCTTTTCCCCTAATAAGCAGGAGAGAATGCTTGTTAAATATATGCTTTACTGAACTGTCGAGTGTCATTCGTTTGTATTTTAAAACATCAACAATCCGGGTAAACTTCTTTTTGACTCACCCTGTATGGGGTTCCTTCTGATATCAAAATATGTTAATGTGCAAACAAAAGCTAAAGTGATCGGAACATCCACATTTAAATCTATGTCATCCTCTTTGAAGAGTCTTCAATTATCTGGTTTCCATATATACATATCGTATTGTTCATTTAATATATTGATGAAATTAAATAGCATTAATATCTCTCAATCTGATTAAGATATCTCACAAATGATGATGCAAACAACTTCATCGAATATAGGAAAATCAGCTCAGATTGGACTAATTTACAAAAATATCAATATACCAACCAAACATTCTCACTTAAGTTTTGAGTTGTCCTTACAAAATCCCACAAATAACAACAAATATTTGGCTTACATTGTTTCTATAAAAACATTCAAATATTATATCTGTCAACATCTACATCCCACCAAACTGTATATATTTATAATTAATATACTCATCAATACCATATTTACCCCCCTCCCTACCAAGACCTGATTCTTTTACCCCACCAAATGGTGTTGCATATCCTGAGATAACGCCCTCATTGACGCCAACCATTCCGACCTCGAGTCTCTCGGCAACCCGCCACACCTGAGATATGTCCTTGGAATAGAAATAACCGGCTAGTCCAACGGAGCAGGCATTGGCTATGGTCACTGCTTCATCTTCGGTTTTGAATCTATAACAGATTAAATTATAAAATATAATCAATAAAGAAGTTGTTAGTATTATTAAAGAGTTGATGCCTTTATCAAAAAATATTTGTTTATGAAACTATGTAGCATTTAATATATTGGTGGGGTTTGTGCAAACATAAACCTTAACCTCAATGGGGTGAATGTAGGAATAAGATTATCAGTGGAAACACATGCGCCAAATGAAGACAGAACAATAGGTCCCACCAGCTCCAGGGCTTGAACCTTGTCAGCAGAGAAAATACGTTTAACTGCTTTGTTTTGAAAATCTTTGAAGACATACATGCAGATCTTTAAAAATCTTAAACCTTTCCTCTGCCAAGTGTTTGGCTGGGTTAGGGTTAATGAAAGAGTAAAATAAAATGTCTTGTTTACATACATAATTAATATTTATAAGGCGCCTTACCAGAAAGATCAAAGCGCCATAAAACAAAAATAAACAAAAACAAAATAGAACGATGCAAACAGAGTCAATATGATGGATAGAAATGAGACTTCAAAATCTTCTTAAAACTAGGCAATGTACATGCCTCCCTGATGTTTTTGAGGAGGCTGTTCCACAGCGAGGGTGCAGAAACATAGAACGACTTATCCCCAATTCGATTTTCCCTCATATGAGCAGTGAGAATTAGAGAAGTATCCGATGATAAACGTGTAATGGCAGGTTTGACTTTATGAAAAAGAAAGTCTGTAAGGTAATCAGGTGCGTTACCCTGCAGACATTTGAAGACATACATGCAGATCTTAAATTTGATGCGCTCCCGTATGGGTAACCAGTGGAGTGTATCCATGAGAGGCAATGTGCTATCATACTTGTCAGCAGAGAAAATGGGCCGTATTCTCGTACGTAGTTAAACACGGTTTTAAGCTAAACACGCGTCTAACGTTGACTTTAGACACAGCGTTTAACTAAACGCAATTCTCGTACATTTGTTTTACTTAAACACGCGTCTAACTCGTCGAAATGTGTCTAACTTTAAACATGGGTACTGGGGTAGTTTAAAGCGTGTTTAACTAAACTCGCGCACCAACTGTATGCCTTGAATGATCACTCAACCATGCCCGGTACAAGCCGGCGCGCGGATCGTGTAGTCTTTAAAAGTACCGTGTATTTAAGGCATTCGGTCGATATCTATTGTAACCAATCAGGGCCACAATGAATTAAATACCTGTATACAATCAACGCAGGACCACTCTGGGAACGAGATTTGCAGAGTTTAAAATCGTGTTTTGTTAGACACGTCGTTTAAAGGATAAACTCACGTTTAAGTTAGACACGCGTTTAGTTAAACACGGTTTTAAGCTAAAACCGTGTTTAGTACGAGAATACGGCCCAATATGTTTAACTGCTTTGTTTTGTAAAGATTGTAAGCGATCAAGGTCCTTTGATTTGGCTCCATATTAGGAGTGCATTGTCGCAGTCCAGATGCGAAAGGATGAGACAGTGAATGACATGGTGCTTTGTGTCCTGATCAAGATATTTAGCGATGCGACGGATCTTCCATAGATGAAAGTTGATAGAAGAAATAAGACTATTTATGTGTTTAGTCATGGACATATGAACATCAAAAACTATCCCCAGATTGCGAACGGAGGTACTGGATTTAATCATGTCATAACCAACTTTGAGCCCAGCAGGTGGGAGTTTGTTCAGTCCTTGGGTGGTACCAGCCTTGAAGAATTCAGTTTTTTTGTGATTGAGTTTCTATTTATTCATGATCATCCAGTTTCTGAGTATTATATACTTCAGTTTTGAAAAAAGCAAATTGACATGCTTCTGGTATACTTTGGTCAAAAGAAATGTCATCTGATTGTCATCCGCATAAACATGGAAACTAAGACCATGCTAACGTATAATATCACCAACAGGTGATATGTATAAAACGAGAGCATCAATGATGCAGAAGCTCAGCTAGCGACAAGCTATAAATTTCATGTATCCATTAGCAGGGGTCGCATTCTGACACGTCTGCGCGTCCTAGACCTCTCACTTTCTTGTAGTGACGCGTCAGATCTCTTATTGGAAAGACTGCGGGTCCCGATCAAAATTGAAGGGACCCCTTAAATTTGACGATGTATGGAAATGGAAACCTTAAGAAATTCTGTAAATTACATATCCATCCTTTGCTCACAATATAAATTCATTAAAACTGTCCGTAAAAATGTAAAATTTTCAAATACCCAAACTTCAGGACCCCTCAATTTTGTTGGGGACCCCTTAAATTTGTTTTTTGAAGTCCTACAGGGTCCTGAAAAAAGTCATGAGACCTATTACATTTTTGATCCAGCGCTATCCCTGTCCATTAGTGACAAGCTGTCAATTTCATGTATTAGATAGATTAGGTCCATAATGTATTGGTTGAGCTATGAGGTGTTTTCTTTAAAAATATTTTTAAAACTCAGTAAATCACCCAATTTTATCATTATAAAGTTTTGGATCCAATGTCATTCACACTTGAACAGCTCAAAACATAATAATGTATGCACAAAAATTATCATTTTTTATATGTTTACCGCTTATTTTACAACTTGACTTTAGATGACATTTGACCATAAAAGGTGACCTTAATAGGTGACCTTTGACATATGAATGTTTAAATAAATAATTAGACACAAAAAACAATGTAAATAAACCTCAAATACATCATTTTAGGACTCTGATGAGCTTTTACATTGCCTCTAGATTTTATGGTCTGTTATATCCAGTACCCACTGGCATGACTGGCTTGGTAAATTAAATTATGCCTACCTACACTGGCGAATTCTGCAACTTTTCAGCATTTTACTCAGAACTTTCAATGGATATTTCAACTTAATGTGCACTTTTTAATTCTGCCGATCCCCAAGGATAGTTTAGGGGGCAATGTCTTGCTACACGTCCCGTAACTCAAGTGTGCATGCTCAAACCAATTAAAATATGTTGTAGCTATACACGATTTATTCTTTATCGTTTAGTAAGTGTACATACTTCAATCTCATTGGTTAACACGTATGAAATCTGATCCATATCGTGTAAACAACAAGTATAACCACACGATATATTCCCATATCGTCGATTAACTGCGTTACCAGATGGTGCTAAATGATATTACGTGTAAAGCGATTGCTTTGCGTCTGTGGAAGAGTTGCTTAAAATACGAATAAAATGGCGGATGATTTAAATGCAACCGAGTCGATTTCTGTTACATTCTGAGGCCGAAATATACCGCAAAAAGGTCTAACCCACGCCATAAAATAAATGATCTGCATATAACCTAACCAGACATGTTTTGTGCCATATCACATTCGGCATGCGGCCTCATGTGATATGATGACATGCCAAACCATAGGTATTTGTCCGTATTGTGTGAACATGCAGGGGATAACTAATAGTACGGGACGTGAGGCAAGATATAGCCGTTTAGGGAGTGTTCAGAAATACTTGGGGCCTGGGGGGTGGCCAACTTGCAGTTTTGGGTTTCTGAACTTTTTTGACGTAGCTAGGTTATTCATATTGGGGGCGAGAAATGAGAAAGAACCAACAAGACTTTTGTGAGTCAAGAACTGTGCAATTTTTTTTTGACTTTACACCTACTTTTGGAACGATTGAGGTACATTTTTGCCCCGGTGGTTTCAGTCAACATTGACTTTGGGTACGCATGATCGTTCCAAAACTCGCGGAAAAGGGCGGTTTTCTGTATCATGTCCGCGGACATTCCGCAAACATACCATGTCCGCGATTTTCCTAAATTAGGGGTGCTTTTTGAAGCTATGTCCGCGACAGGGCTGGAAAAGATGCAAGGTTTCCCTGCAAGAGAAATTCGACAAAGTTGGATTTACCGCTGGTTTAGCGGCGGAGGAGGCGGCCCCCCATAGAACCTTAAAGGGCACATGAAATGCAAATACAAGTGGTGTGATTTGAGTCAAGTCTACGAGGAGGGACCAGAAAGCATTCAATATATGTGCTAGTTGATTATGACATCAATTGTGGAACTATTGATAGCTCTGTGAGTACTATGAAAAGAAAATTCCAGGTGACTGGTTTGAATCTATTCATGATACTCACTGATAATCAATATACCACAAATGATGTCATTTGTGGCGTGTTCATTTTCTGGCCCTGTTTATTGTAATGGAATGTCCCACAAAGACTTGTAGCAGGATTATCATCCCTTTTCCTGTGCCCTTTAAGCTTTTTGGAAAATTAAGGTCCAATTGATGCCATGGTGCATCATATTATGGAATATCGGCTGTATAATGCCTAATACTCTAAAAAAAACCTCTTAAAATTTAAAAAAAACAAAAAAACCATTTTTAGGGGAGTAGGGATTTCCTACGATATGGCAACATTTCCCGGCACAAGGAGCTTGCCGATTTGCCCTCTTTTTCCTGCCCTGGTCCGCGATTTCCCTAAATTAGGGGTGTTTTTTGAAGCTTTGTCCATGTTTTCCAAAAATAAGGGGTCATTTTGAAACCTATGTCCGCGATTTAACAAAATTAGGGGTGTTTTTTGTAGAGGTTTATGTACGCGAAGAAGAAAATAAAATAGAATGTCCTCGTTTTTACGCAAATAGAGGGACTATATATAAAGTGTCCTTGGAATGGTGAAAAAGGGGGGTTATTTTCAGGCAAAATGCCCGCCTTTTAATACGAAAAAGGGGGTCAAATTGGCAAAATTGTCCGCGAAACACCTTCAAATAGGGGGTATTTCAAGATCCTGGAACAATCATGTGTTACCCCTCTGAATACGAAGAGAGAACACCAGGATTTTTTCATCTGTGTACTTTTGACCATCATAATTCCATGATTCCATTCAATATTATTTAATTATTATATTAAACAGTTGTAATTTTATCTATACCAACACTTCACAACAAGGTCATGGCCGAAATTTTATAATACAGTGTAGCTATTGATATACGGTCGTGTGCCTTGAGCTGGGACCCCTTTGTGTGACATATGCTAAAAATGGAAAAATCACATGTATTTTGCTTAAAACATGTTTAGCATTAAAACTATACATAGGAGTATAAGGAAAGTATACATTTCCTGAAAGCATACAAATTTCCAAATTTCACAATGACAATATCAAGGTCATTATACAGGATGGGTAGATAATATACAGGGTGCAAACATCAAGAAATGCACTAAAATACAAAAAAATGTACTGGTCATTTACATACCTTGAAGATAAAATTATAATTTATTAAGCTGCATAATTCAAAAGTATACACTAGTATTACAAAGAAAAATGTTGCCACTTTTGTCTTTAGTTATAAAGGATACCTTATACAGGGTGGTCAAAATTTGTAACACTATACGTATGTGAAAACGTATTTCTGAAATTAAGTTAACCGTTATCATAATTTAGTGTCATAATAAATTTTAAATTGACGTTTTGTAATAACATTGCACCAAACACAAACATATGACCAATAATTACCATGTTATACAGGGTGTAACAAGCGAAAATGCTCGAGTACTCAATCCACGCGTTTCTTCACTTTTTGATTTTATTTTGATGAAAGCAATGATAATGAAATGAAATAAAACACACATACAATGAGCATGTTACAATTAGAAATGTTGCCTGAATATACATGCTAAATTTAATATGGCCAATAACATCATATACAGTGTGTTACAAAATAAAGCACATGCGATCTAATGGAGCGCTTATTTTTGAAAACAATCTATTTTCTTCCGTTTACTGCCATACAAATTTTGAGCATGGGTAAAATCAATTAGTATTCAGTAATTGTGCAAGATGCAATGTAAGTACTTTTTTCCGACAATGATCAACAGACTATTAACAATGACACCGATGGACTCAGCCCCCACCCCTTCCCACATCTCGCTACGCGCCGTACATCTTTCAAAATTGATAAAGATGTCACAAATTCTGGACAAATTTCAAGATTGAAACGCATGCAATACACACCGTATAGTATCGATTGGGACGTTAAAGCACGAGATGCACACGCGGGCTTTTTGAACTCACTCGGCATATGCAGTAGAGCGTGCATACCTTGTAATTTGTAAGCTGTCATTTGTCTGGTTATAGCATATAGTAAACATACCACACGTACATAATATTTATACTGTTTCACACCATGAAGTGGTTAATTTATTTTAAGATATTATGCACAAGTGTATGAATTGTTATCAGTATAAATACATCAATCGGTATACTTCTAATCGGTACAGAACAGCCAATCTCTCTGACATTCTATCTAGCATGTATTGTCAATGAGTGATGTGAACGAAGTATTTCATCGCGTGTCTGTGAGATTAGCTCCTCACTGCGATTCCTCCTCCTCCTCCCCAACACCCCTGTTTACTCCTCAACGGTACACATCAGCCCGATCTCTCTGACATTCCACCTAGCATGTATATTGATTATCAATAGGTGAAGTGAATGAAGTTTTTCATAGCTTGTCTAGAGATTGGCTCCTCCTTCTCCGGCTCCTCCTCCTCCTCCCCAAGCACCCGTTGGTCAATTATTTGCTCCCAATTAAAAGTGAAATAATTAAGACATTTTTTTGTGGATGGTATGGAAAGAATATTTATTGTGCTTTGAAATGACACCAAATTGGTTATTTTATGATGTGAAATATAGAAACGGTGATATCATAAACATCATTAACAGTGTAGAAATGTCACACCTCCTCAAAATACGGGGTTCCAATTCGTGGCACACGACCATACTGTAAAAGCTGAAATTTTGGCGGCGGTTTTATTTTGGCGAAAATTATGACACGCCAAAATAATGTTTTCAACATTCATGCAGTGCATCCAGAAGGTCACCCACGAAAAAAACAATTCGCGAAATGTCTATGATATCAAAATGTGCGAAAATATCTGTACACGAAAATATTGGCTTTTACAGTAGCACACATTGTCTGCTGGTGGATTGACTGATAAACAGTCATTATATTGTCCATTGATATGTTGATTCAGGAGTGTGACAGTAACAATAATTGTTTGTTTGTGCAAGCTTTTGAAGACAGGCAGTGGTATAAGGCAACAAAGAAAAAATGTTTGTTTGTCCATAGAGGTCCGAAAAAGGTAGGGTCTGTAGGTTGGATAAAAAAAATTATTTTTATTTTTTAAATACGGATATTGTATTTGGGAATATAAATTTGGCATGAATACTGTGAATGATAGTCATCCAAACACAAAACACATCACTTTGATAGTATTGAACTTTTTTTCATGAGTTTGTTAGAATTGAAATCCTGCTCGGACAGATTGTCTGTATAAAGTTGCAATATTGTAGTACTGGTTGCAACACTCGGTCAAAGGGTATTTTTTGTAACAAATTTGCAATGCGCAGATACCGTGAACATGTTGTCGGTCGCCGCCATTTATTATGATAGAAAATTTGCAAAAAGTGAAATAACATAGTGGTGATGTTCTGTTAGATATATATACCTGAAAGTATTACTAAACCTATTTTTCCCCGAACTAACTAGGTAGGTACCCAAAAAAAAAGTTTTATATTATGTTGAAATCAGCTTACAGCGTATGAAATTAGGAATAAGACGGTCCTTTTGGCCATTTAAATAGCTCAAAATAAAGTTATTTAAAAAAAATAATAGAAAATAAAAAATAATATGGTCGGCACCAAGGTACACAGTCGGTCGGATGTGGACAAACAAACAAAAAAGTATTCTTGGCCTAAAGGAACTCCTGTTTGTTTTGAATTTGACACAAGCTCAAATAATGATCAACAATTTCTTGATGCACCCCAGGATGCTTCACTTTCATCACATGACCAGATGACCTTCAGTTGTTAATTACTTTAACACATGTGTGACACTGTTTGTTCTGGTGATATTAAGCCCTGCTAATACTGTAGGGGCGCTAAGCATTATGGGGTACATCAAGAAATCTTCTTTGAATAATGATAGTGATAAATGACTTGCCTTGCAGGTGCTTGCTTGACCTGGACGAGTTTCAAGACACCCTAGTTTTTTGGTTAAACCTTTAATAACATTTTAACGCAAGTGAAAAACGTCAGGAAATGCATCTCATATGTTGTATCGTAACATATCTAGAAGATGTTCCGAGTCACTTTTTTAAATGTTTTATCTGTTTTGTCTTAATTGCCATTTTTCCGGGCCATTTTTACTTCCTAGCGTTTAGAAACTATTGCCATTCACCATGCTATCACTGACCTTTCGAACGTGATAACAAGAGCCTCATCCTACTGTAGTAGGCTGAGCTAATAAAAACCCAAAGGGCCCAAAACAGAGACCTGAGGAACCCAGTGTCCAATTTATGCATATCAAAGTCAACACTGTCAAATTGAACTTGGTACATATGATTCTCTAAATAGGATCTTATCCACTGGAGAGCCTTGCCTGAAATCCCGAAAACCGCTTTCAAGATTCAAGACGTTTTATAGCTATTGATTTGTGTAGACAGATAGGGTGGTAATTCAGCTCAGTGATCAAAATAGTATTATAACAATATGAAAAATACCTTATAAGTGGTGCCACTGGTCCAAATGTCTCTTCATGACACACCAATGCATCCTGGGTAACTTCTGTAAGGACGGTTGGCTCAAAATATGTCTTTCCAAGTTTGTGTCTCTTTCCTCCAGTAAGTATTTTGGCTCCCAGTGCCACTGCATCATCAACATGCCTTTCCACCTATATCATATAAGATGATGTGAACAATTGTTTGACATACTATACACCTTAAGTCATTTTCATTCAATCACATTCAGTGTTATTACAAGGATATTTTTAACAACTATTCTCAAAATAGCGGTAGATAGATATGATACCGTACAGACTGCTGCCAATCCTATAGAGGCAGATGTAAAACAGGCATGAGAGTTGACACATTGAGCCATGCTACCAAGAGTCCTCCAGTCCAGACTATGTATGGGATTTCCATTGGGCTATTCCATTTGAAATCCATACATCCCCCATTACAACAACTTTGTGCAGCGCCTGGACATTTATTAATTAGGTGTGACGTAGTGCCACTACCTCGCGTCATTAGCATATCAATACAGACCGACCATTCAAAGTTAGCGTACCGTGAAAGGGCCACACAGAAATCACGCGCTGACCTGTACACTCGTGCATGACCTCAATACACTTGCATAGGGCTGTCGGCATTCAAGCCAGGCGCACATGGTTTTCGACCAAACTGCTTTCGATCATGTAGGATACATCATGAATATTAGAAATAACTAATGGTCAAGGAAACATTTGGTCGGTGACTTTTAGATGATATTGTAGCTTATGATTGACATAAACAATAAATTTAGGTTGATTTTATGAATGGTGGACTCCCGCGGAGATACACGGTGGTTTTGCCTGGGGAATTCTGGCTTAATTCAAGATGCTCGCAACGCGTGTTATGAATGGGGAATCGACCTATTTTGGGGTCCGTGATATGAAAAGAACTGCCGAAGATATGTATATTAACGGTTGTGCAAAGTTAGTATTTATAATAAATGTTTATATGATTGGAAAGAAGAGATGTTAAGCTTTGTAAAAATATAGGTTGATTACAGCAAAGGTATAATGTGAATGAGTTGTGAGTTCACAAACTCCGGCATACGTACAAAGCCCCTATACCACGTTAGTGTGATGCTGTGTGTGTATGCTCGGATCAATGCAGGATGTCCTCAACTTATTGTAATGCTATGGAAGACAAGCCATTACCTTAACCTTAACCCCCGAGGCACCTTTTCCAAAGACATTTTTTTCTCGGCCAAAGAGCGAGGGGAAAAAGGGCCCCTACGCCACCGGGGCTCGAACCCTGGACCTCTGGGTTCAGAGGCAGACGATCTACCACCAGGCCACGGGGGGAAACCATACATGGCTCAGTATACTTCGCCATGGATATACCCTGGGGACATTATTTCATGGAAAAACTGCCGAGCCGGGTGACACAAGCACACTGCACTGAGTAATTCGTAGTACTCAAAGAGTGTTAGGGTTAATCATCCCCACAGGGAATGTGAATGAATTTCAAATGGGGTTCCCTGCACTCTAATTGAAATCTACACTCCTTGTGTGGAAGATTAAGGTTAAGGGGGTGTGTGGATTTCAAATGGAATCATATGAATTTGTTTTGGCCTTTTTGGTCTACTAACCAGCGGGTTTTAATAGCAACTACAAGACCCCAATTGTATATCGATTGCCAGATCAATTGGCTGTTGTTTACATTTACTGAATTGTGTGTGGGAAGTTAGCACGCACACCACACATACAACTACATGGTTTCTTCCCCATTTTACAACTATCTAACTTTAACATTTACATATATTTCTGCCTAAATCTTAGTACATCACTGTCTGCCTTATTTATTCCTCTTTCTAAAACTATAATTCATACGATCTAAAACGAAGGAAATCGGGTGTAAGCTTGCTGTAAAGTGGACACTCTTTGTTCCGCGAGCGGTGAGTTGTGCACACGTAAGTCAATGGGTCAAATGGCGTTCCATGGATTTTCACCCCGAAACCCAAAACCCTGATGATTGGATAATTATAAAGACGGTATGTCAGGTTGGCCAATTAGAATGTATCTTATATCAAAATGTAAAGAAATTTTAGCCCTTTGTTATTCAGTTCCTGCCCGTTAATTATCTCACTTCGTTTTCCCGAGAGAACCATGGATCGCCAGGCGGGACAAAAGTACTGACATTTCCCCGAAATATCAGCATAAAATCGTTCAAATATTGAACTTTCGGGGGAAGAAAAATTAATTGACGGTACCAAATATTTTTTCTTATGAAGAATACAAATATGATAATAAAGAGAGACATGCATGCTTCATATAACTCTTTCTGCTGTAATTTTACGACACTTAGAACTCATATGGTTGACATGAAAGCAAAATTGGTGTGAAGGTCCTGTATGCTTTTTAAAGGAAATCACGCATGGTCTGGCGTGTATTCACTGTTGACTGCTTAGGTTGTCGGTGGAATTCATATGAGCTTATTTAAATTGCAGCATCTTCAAATCTTATGAGTCTTGTCTTTCAGGGCCTAACATGGCTGCATCATAAGCCTACAATCACTCTGTTTAGTATATGCTGACAATGAAAGTAATGAGAAAGTAATGCAAAAAGTGTGACTCGACAGAAATATGTCACCTTGTTTTGGACCAATCTGCCATTAGTCATAAACTGTGGTATTTGTATGTATTTATAGTACAGACTATTATAATATATCAAGATTGTACAATAATTAGGTTACTGATTCAGTTAACGTATAACAGTGACACAATCAGTACCAAATAATATTTCTAGAATTCAAGATTTTTGTCTGTGAATTCTTTTTAAAAACTTTTGAGAATTTTTGTCAAACTGTTTCCTTTTATCAAAACTTGTGATTCACCAATTTAAATTGAAAACCAAACAATAAAAAAGCCCCACCAAAACTTATCCTCAGAAAATAGATATTTAGGCTTTATGATTTCACACATGGTGTTAGACCACTCAGTTTTGTCAAATATTAAAAGAAGTTTCATATAGGTTTCCTACCTTCTGTACAGCAGCCTCATTTATTAGTGGTCCTTGGGTTACACCTGCCTCAAATCCATCCCCAACCACAAATTTCTCCACAGCCTGGGTCATCTTCTCACTAAATTCATCATAGACGCCATCTTGTACAAATATTCTATTGGCGCAGACACACGTCTGCATGAAGGGTTACAAATATTTGAAATACTGATTTACAATATATGATAGGATAAAATCTATCCTTCAAGTGCACAGGGACCATATCTAATCAATTCTGGTTTAGTCAACCTCATGAGAATGGAGAATAAGAAGCTAAGCATTAACCTTGAGACAGAAGGAATATCTTACTTTTAAAAGGAAATCTGGTCAATTTGATAGAAAAAATCAAATAACATGTCTTTTTCATGGCCATTGCTAGGCAACTGGCGAATATGGATTGGTGATTTTTGACACAGGGAGACCACCCCGCTGTCACCACATCATAAGGGATTTCAGTTACAAGTTCTTAATTTCAGATTTATCCAGATTTAAAATGCTTTCAGAACAAGCTTTTCAATACTATATAACATTGGTCTATGCTTTTCCTGTTCACATATCCAATCAAAATGTAAAAGATCCTTTTTTAATTGTTAACTTTGGGCATGTGGCGCTATATTATACATGTATATATCATAATTCAGCTAACTATAATGCTTCAATACCACAGGCAACCTAATCTAGAGATCCTAGGTATAAATCCTGGTCATTAGGCCAACAAAAAAAGGTGTTTGCTCGTCCTCGTCCGACCGACCATCTCCTACGGTCCCGACCGTGACGTTTTTAACATTTTTTTTCCAAAATAGAAAAATCACATTTTTTCGTTGGTGAAAAAAAAAAATCATAAAAATGGAAGAAAAACATGTTTTGAAACACAACTTTTTTTTAACATTGAGATATTTGCATATGTATTGTTATTTGTGAGTGCTCATATTGATACTTGATACAGAATTTAAAAAAAAATCTGACCTACCGACCCAACTTTTTTGTTTGCATCTATGGACAAGCAAACCATTTATTTTTTTGGGCCTTATAGGGTAATATTTTCTCTAACCCTAACACTTTTGGAATGGAAATGGTGAAAAACTTAGCGGGGGGAAACCGGACTCGCCGGCAGTGGGATTCAAACCCAGGACCACCAGCATGGAAGTCAGTGTCTTAGTCCACTCGGCTAGGTGGTCCCACACCCATATTTAACATTTCTGTCCGCATTTATAACCCACCGTGATCGGCCTGTGCTACCAGCATATTTCTCAAATGGAATTTCATGGGGTTCAAGGCTTAAAGGGTCAAAGAAGAAAGGCAAAATGTTACCTGAACGACTTAGAAAAAACCACCCCAGCATATACCAGTACAATAGTTACCTGTCCCATATTCCTGAATTTTGCCATAATGGCTCCCATCACAGCTTGATCAACATCTGCCGAGTCAAATACAAGAAATGGTGCATTACCACCCAGTTCCATGGAGACACGCTTCACTGTGCTAGCTGCCTGATGGAGCAAAATCTGTAAAACAAATGAATGGAAGGGAAAGCATGAGAGGAAGAAAGCAAGTATTAGCAATGCAAGAAAAAAAGGTATGCATGATATTAGGTAAATAAATATTGTATTGAATCTTAATCTTGGTAAAATTAGATGACGTGATGTGGATCAGAGACACCTATAGAAACTTACTCCAATGTAAATCTACTCCTTTTTATGAATAATGTGTTACTTTGCAGAGAAACTCTAGAAAAAAACCTTGATTTCTTTCAAATTGTTTTTAAGATATGAAGTTGTAATGTGAGTGAAGTGTATTAGCTATGGGTATTAAATTTCAATTTATCACTATGAAATATTGTTACTTTTGTGGCTTTGTTTCTTTTGACCACTGCAAATTTAAGAACTTGCAATAAAATTAACCCTAACCCCTGCGGTGTGGTTTTTGGAGGTAAAACAGTACAAATTAAACCTTAACCATTTTCGTTAGAAAATTCCAATTAGGAAACTTACTTTTTCCATACGGGTTTCGACAACACATCGGTTGTCTTCCTCAGTGGATTGTGTTTGATCCAGAGCTAGTGTTTCTAGTCTGTTTATTGATGACGTCATCGGATGATGACGCCCTCTGGATCACTGAGTCGTAAAGATGACTGAGTTGGTAAGCCCCCTCGTCGCCATTCATTAGGTGCTTATGTTGGTCTACGCCTCCTTTTCTACGAATCCAAATTGATTCGCGTATCCATCTAGTATTTCTAGTTTCATCTCTGGCAATGATCTTTGAGTCATCCCATTTTATGACGTGGTTTTCTTTAACTACGTGTTCAGCTATTGAGGACTTGAGTTCTGTGTTCTCGGATTCTTTTCTTGTGGACCGAGTGTATCTCTGAGCGCCCATTTTATCAGCTTCCGTTTTGTGCTCCTTCTTGCGTGTACCGAATTTTCTGCCGGTTTCACCGATGTAAGTCTTATCGCAGTTGGCACACGGAATCTCATACACGACGCCAGCCTTGTCCTCGTTAGAAAGTTTGTCTTTGGGGTGGACGAGGATTTTTTTGAGACTGGTGTGTGGTTTGACTGCCGAGCTGATGCTATGTTTGCGCAGTATCCTCTGAACCGGTTCAGTGACACCTTGGATGTATGGGAGAGTGACCGAAGTTACCGATTTTTTGTCCGAGGCATTCGTCTTTTTGTTGACTTTGGCTTTGGGTTTCGACATTGATTTCTTGACTTTATTAAAAGACCAATCCGGGTACCCACACGTTTTGAGAGCAGATTTGATAATCTCTTCCTCCAGAACTTTGTCCGCCTCTTCAGTTACCACCTTGTCTTTTCTGTCAAGGAGAGTTCTTATCACACCGAGTTTGTGATGGAGCGGGTGGGCCGACTGAAAGTTGAGGTATTGATTAGTGTGTGTAGGTTTCCGGTATATGAGGAGTTTCACGCTGCCGTCCGGCTTTCTAACGATGAGAGTGTCTAAAAAGGGAATTTGGCCATCCTTTTCGCATTCGTAGGTGAATTTGAGATTGCCAGTGTCGTCGACATTGTTTAAATGTTCTGTGAGCTGCTCTTCTTTGCCGCGGGCGATAATTTCCAGGATATCGTCGACGTAGCGTTTGAAGAAGCGCGGTTTGCACTCCAGTGGTGCAGTAGCAATCGCTAACTGTTCAAGATGTTCCATCACAATGTTGGCAATAATTGGGGACACCGGGCTACCCATCGCTGTTCCGAATTTCTGGCTGTAAATTTGGCCGCGGGATTGCATATACGTGGTGGTAAGAATAAATTCAGTGAGGTCCATAATGTCGTCAACCGAAAGTTTAGTGCGGTCTTTAAGAGTGGGGTCTGCATTAAGACGGCTGCGTACAATGTCCAGCGCTTTGGGGATGGGGACATTAGTAAACAGAGAAATGACATCATGAGATAATAGGTTCTCATCTTCCTCTATCAAAATCTCGGAGACTTCAACTGCTAGGTCTTGAGAGTTTTTGACATGTTGAGCCGTGTTACCAACAAGCGGGGCAAGAATGTCCAACAAAGCCCATGAGGTCGCATAACCGATCGAACCCGTGTAATCCACAATAGGGCGGAGGGGTACATGTGGTTTGTGAATTTTGGGAGTCGCGTATACACGAGGCACATTCTCAGTAGTAGGGTAGAGGTATTTGTACTGTGCATCAGTAATTTTGTCCTCTTTCTTAAGCTTAGAGAGCATCCCCACTAGCTTCCGTTTGTATTTGGGGGTCGGATCTTTATCAAGTTTTTCGTACGTTTTCTCATCGTCAAGTAGGGCCTGCAATTTGGTTTCATAATCATCTTTGTCCAAGATTACAGTGGCTTTGCCCTTATCGGCACCAATAACAAGGATGTCCTTGTTTTTCGCAAGATTCTTTAGCGCTTCACGCTGCTTCCGGTTAATGTTGGATTTCGGTAATTTAGCTGATTTTATCGCGCCTACGACTTTTGCTCTGACCGAGTCGCGTTCAGTTGTTGGGACACTCCAACATGCTTTTTCAGTAGCAACAATAAATTCATCAACCGGGATGGAGGTCGCGGTCGGGCAGAAATTTAACCCTAATTTAAGGACATCGTTTTCATCCTTATTGAGCTTATACTTAGATAGGTTAACTACCCACCTCTTGAGCTGTTCTCCGCTTAGATCAACATCCTCAGCATTACCGTTGAAACCGTGTTTTCCGGCCGATTTTTTAGCCTGTTTTTCTTTCAATCGCGCGAGTTTGGTCACATGTCTTTGTTTTGTTTTGGTAAATTCAGTCTCGCGAGATTTCTCGATATGTGCTTCAACGTTACTAAGGACGCTTACCGGAAGTGATTTTTTAATTTCTGCTTTAAAGTCCGAACTTCTGACATTGAGAGAGTCAAGTTTATTGTTGATAACTCTGATACGTTCTCGCACTAGGTCTTTCTGTGCTTTCTTGATAATGTCCCGTGCTTTTGATGAGTTGATCGGGCATTTAATTTGTAGGCTCGGCGGTGTCAATTCCTCATCGCGACATCGTAGAGTGTAAACTAGATGGTTCCTTTGGCGCGAGATTTTCTTTACGACGTTTTCATAATCACGGATAGTTTTTACAGTAGATTGTCCCAGTTTAGTCCGTAATTCATGAAATAGTTTCATCAGGAATTCAGAAGAACATGATAATAATTTTCGTTAGAAAATTCCAATTAGGAAACTTACTTTTTCCATACGGGTTTCGACAACACATCGGTTGTCTTCCTCAGTGGATTGTGTTTGATCCAGAGCTAGTGTTTCTAGTCTGTTTATTGATGACGTCATCGGATGATGACGCCCTCTGGATCACTGAGTCGTAAAGATGACTGAGTTGGTAAGCCCCCTCCTAGCTCTGGATCAAACACAATCCACTGAGGAAGACAACCGATGTGTTGTCGAAACCCGTATGGAAAAAGTAAGTTTCCTAATTGGAATTTTCTAACGAAAATTATTATCATGTTCTTCTGAATTCCTGATGAAACTATTTCATAAACCTTAACCCCTGCGGTGTGGTTTTGTGAGGAAAAACAGTTCAAATTAGAGGGTCACCTGCATGGCAGTCCCACCTCTATGCAAAGAGTCAGCTTTGAAAATCTGCACATGATAGCCTGCCTAATGCTCGAATCATACTAGCCGGTCGCTGGTTGCAACAGGTCGCGTAGTACTCACTAGCTCAAAAGTATCTCGGTGCGACCAGAGGTCGCATCGAGCTACTAAATCACCGTTAGTCGCAGGTATCTTGAGTCACGCAGTCGACAACAATCCTGGATAATTGCTGCTGAATGGTTATGCTTATTTCGAAGCAAAATAACCTCCCCCATTGGTTGAAAAAGTATGGTGTTCATTAAAAGTCAGGAGCGACCGATCTTTTGAGTTGAAATGAAGTCAACTGGCCGCGACTGGTCGTTTCCAGTCAAGCGATCTCTTGATCGATGTATCCGGGGTTTTTATGTGACGTAAAACTCGTCATAGGAGCGATTTAATCGCAAAGCGACCTTAGTATGTTTTCAGCATAAGCGTGCCGGAGATAGAGTAGAGTAGTATTTTTGAGCACTAGGTGCTGTTAGGTTTAAGCTTACCTTCCCTGTATTGGTAGACCCAGTAAATGATATCTTGGCCACTAGAGGGCTCTCACACATCACCTTGCCAACAGCTTTAGTATTAGCCTTTGAACATGTTACTATGTTTATAACACCTGGTGGTACTCCTGCCTCTTCTGCCACCTGGGGAATAATACATATGATATGGAATTATTTTCTATTAATACTATATAGGATAGGATTAAAGCTCTAATGTATCAGCATAGTGGATTCTGCTCCAACTCATATATTGATGCACGTCGGTTAGTTACAGTTCTTCATTCTGATCATCTGAGTCCACAGAAACCTCAATGATCTTCTCGCATCTCATAGCATTTTGGTATTTAACCATTTTTAAACATGGCACCACCATACAATTGCGACATGTTGCGTTCAAGTGATTAGAGATTGAACAGCACCCACAAAAAGCTTGTGTCCTAATGAACAATTCCAATTGTTTAAAATGATAATCGCTCCATTATTTTGCTATTGGGATCAGCAACGCGTACAAAATGCGATGCTTACATAACTCCATACTAAATATATCTTTATCGACGACTTTGCCAAAACAGTTAATCTAGTGTAGCATAGTGGTCACACTCTAGGGCTCCCAACCAACCTACATCATTATATGGCTGTTTTTTGTAACATATACGTTCCTTCAGCGTTCATAGTTTACCTCGCCGGATCTGAACAAAAGATGCTTCCATACCTGATTATAGTCTGTGATACAATAGGTATAGAAAATAGTACACATACATTTTTATCTTACTTATGTTCAAAATTTGTATCACCTCAAGTTGAGAAGTGACATCAACACATAATCCAATCATAAACTAACTTATCACCACTAGGGCCAACATGTGTCTTTCATCGTGTCAGCGCAAATTTATGGTGTACATGTAATATTTTGATGCGATCACAAAAATACAATAATATGTTACGTCCCAACTTGAAATGTCACAGAGATATAGATTTAAAAAACTAGATCCGGTACGAAATGTATTGACCTATCTCTTCACGTGTAATGGGTGCCATTGTAGGTATGCCGTTTTTTTCGAAACTACAAAAAAATTGAAGGCAGTCAAGTTCGCGTTTTGAAGCCGTATCTCACTCCCCGTTGGTAGGTTTGAAATATGCAGAAAGAGTGACGCTTTCCAGATGCTCACACACATTTTCGGGAAAATACGGACATACCTCCAAATTAGTCCCCATGGTGGAAAAACAAAATAGCGCGCATTGGATCTAGTTGATAAATGTTTGCATATAGAGTATACTTACCATAGCTAATGCTAGGGCACAAAGTGGTGTGTCTTCTGCAGGTTTTATAACAGCAGTACATCCAGCAGCAAGGGCTGCTCCAACCTTCCTAGTGATCATAGAACTGGGGAAATTCCACTATATACATGTAAGAGAAATAAAAACCATTGATCAGTAAGGAAAAGCTGTGATAAGCTTTAGTTCCTATAATAATACAACTCTACCTCACCACAGCCAGCAGCACTTCAAGGCGTATGTACACAACTTCTATTCCATGCTACGATAAACCCGGGTATATATGGTGTTTGAATATTTAGCCTGGGCAATCCAGTGCTCATGGTGTGGTGGTTGTGTCGCTCGCCTGTAACTCTGGGGACCTGGGTTCAACCCTTGGGGACCGTGGACCTAATTTGTTGGTCACTCCCCTGTTCTTCGGTCCATCTCCACTGCAAGATTTCAAGGGTTAGTGTTATATATTCTCAAATTATTCATACCAGAGTCCAGACCATAATTAATTTGTCAACTTACTCTTTGTGAAACTGACTGTGAATTACATAACAAGACGAACCGAGTTCATGGGTGATATGATCATCAGCTTATAGTTCCCTTTTTCATTTCATTGGCAACATTAGTCAGACGCTTATGGTAACTCTCAAAATGCTTCGGTCTCGTTGTTGAGAAGAATCGATAAGTCTTTATTGGTAATTTCTTTGGCCTTCAGTTGGCTTCTATGTTAATGTCTTAGATATGAATTTGTATGAACCTCTTGCACAGTAACCGGCAAACCCCAGCCTTCACAATGCAATTTTGTAAGTGTTGTTCTACTTGAACTTGATGCTTGTCATTGCTGCTACCCAACATATTGTTAAAAATAACAGTTAGTTCATACATTTGCTTTCATAAACTCTCAAATTGTTCACCAGGGAGTAAAGGTTACAGCATGTGACTTTAAATAGCTATTACCCTAACAAGTTGTGTTGGGATACCTCGTCTGAGGTCTCCCAACACATCCACATCGAATCACCGGGCCATCACGTAGACTTGGAACAAGTCAAAATATTGGACTGTGAACCAAGATACTGTTAAGGAGGCCATCTACATCCAAGTAAACCAGCTGTCACTCAACAGGGACGGGGGGCCGATAAGCTTCCAAGAGTGTTCGACCCGATTTTAGGATCACATGTCCGAAAGGTCACTGACCCCATATCTGAGTTGCCTGTCTCCAGATGAAGATCGATGTAATCGGTCGAAAATTTGAGGTATGTCAAACAATTGTTGAGATCATAAGCTTAATTTTCAAATTAAGTTGTTTAATAGTGATAATTCCTTATATCAACTCTCAAATTGTACATCAGGGAATAAATGTTATAGCTTGTGACTTACCGGTGTGATCATAGATGCTACACCAACAGGCTGTTTAATAGTAATAGCTCTTTTGCCTGCCATAATAGGTAGCACATCACCATAGGTTCTCTTTGCTTCTTCTGCAAACCATTCATAGAAGGATGCTGCGTAAGCAATCTCACCCTTGGCTTCAGCTAATGGTTTACCCTGTCAACAAATACAAATCAATACATTATTGAAGTGGTGAATGTACTTAGATCAGGCCAAAAAAATAAAATTGTTTGATTGTCCTCGTCCGCCCGACCCTCTTTATCATTCCGATCCAAAAACTTCTTTTTTGATTTTGATTTTTTTTTTTAATTAAAAAAAAAAAAAAAAAAATCATTTTTGTTGTTGAAAATTTCTTTTTTTGGCCTCATGTGTAGCAGTTCAAACGAAACTGTCCATCATTCTTGGGATATTGTTCATTGTTGCAATTTCCTTTTGTTATTTATTTGATCATCACAAAAAGGATCACATATCTGTGTGAATAATGATGGATTACATTTGTTTGCATGTTTTTTTTAAATGACTGATTTAGACTCCACTCCACTACGATAATTGAAAGTCCAAAGATTGATTGCTTGCTTTGTGTGAAAAGGCTTTCTAGGGAAAAAAAACCCAGATATTCTCTTTGCCTCCTCCTCTCCAAACCACTCATAAGATGATGCAACATACAAAATACCACCCTCGGATTCAGCTAATGTCAGCTAATGGCACCTTGTCAGCAAGTCAATAAATTGATTGTACAGAGGGTCATTAGTTCAAATCCTCCTCCAGAACAACTCATGCATGCACGTAGTACAATACAAATCACTTGGATCAATAATCAGCCAAACACTGTATACAGGTGATTGGTATTGTACTACATGTATGCATGAGTTGGTCTGGTCGATGATTTGAACTAATGACCCTCTTTGCAATAACCCTATATTAGGAATCTAATCTAAAAACCATCATTGAGGTAGGCAGATGTTCTGTTGCAGCTGTGTAATGTAAATGCTTGGTTCTGCCTTTGTATAGCTTCAATATACATTTATTTAATAATCAATCATAAATCCCAATACTCGCACATGCTCCTATGATCTTTGGAGTATTGGAACTAATACTTCCAAGTTGTAATAAGAGGCACTGCCTCACAGGAGGAAATCATTCTCTATGAAAAACAAGTACTGTAAAAGTGGTTATCTGACTTTCAGCCATTCCGCTTGTTTTTAAATTCGTGATTTGAAAAATCATTACAGTAGACTTATACACAAAATAAATATGTTCGCGTGTTTATATTTTCGTGGTAGCTGCTTGGAGGGCGAAAAGCGTGGAAATTAATGTAGCGCGAATATTTCCACGTTTACAGTATGGTAATGGTATATTTGTTTTACCTGTTCTGCTGTCATCAGTTTTCCAAGATCTTCTTGATTCTTCATCATGATTTCATACATCCTTTTCAACACATCACTCTTTTCCTAAAATCAAAATGATGTGAAAATGAAGTAAAGAATTTGCTCATGGTATGCATGTTTGATCCTACAATTAGGTAACGGAAAAGGTCCACCCTGTTCTACGGGCAAACGGACCTCTCAGGTAGGGTCATGTAGGTTTTTCTCTTCGTTTTTAATTCCAAATATTTTGGGGAAATGCAAACAGCAATTAAATCGATCTTTATGGATTTTCATGCATTTTTGAAATTTTTTGAAATATTTCAGAATGTATTTAGAATTTGTCAAATCTAGATGATTTCACCATTTACATTTTTGGAAAGAAAACAATAGTTCATTGTCGATTACTTAGTGTATTCTTATAGATGGATTTGAAGGAAATAAAAAAATACAAATCTTGTTTCCAAATCACTGAATGTACCTTTCAATCAGTAAATATAATTTCTGTACAATTTGTTCAATTTTGGAGGAAATCATTACTTTCTTGATTAAACATATTACATTATAGACACCCTCCCCACACACTAAAAGGTTTAATTTTTAGGGTCCATTGCAGGCCGGATATCCCTACCAGTCATACAACTGTCTAAAAATGGATCATGTGACCAGAGAGGTGTAAACAAACATTGTTAGTTGGGTTGAGACATAAATACTGGTTGAGATTTACCCTGAAAGATATGAATCTTATAAATTGATAACAATCTATACTTCACTTATGTTTGATGTTACCTTGGCTGGTGTGTCCTTCCATGTTTGAAATGCATCATAAGCTTTCTGTACCGCATCCTGTGTTTCTGCAGCACCCATATCAGGCACCCGACTTAGCTCAGCCCCAGTTGCAGGGTTGATAACAGGGAAAGAGCTCCCATCATTGGCCCCTACCCAGGAACCACCGACATAGGCATGTTCTTTAATGAACTGTGTGTAATGCCGAAGTGGAAACCGGATGGGTGTCTGCTTTAAAAGCCGGAGTGTGTGTGTTACAAACATTGTGACTACCACCAGCCTGCAACAACACAATAAGGGATGGATCTAGAAATAAGGGAATTTATCATTTACACATATTAATAACGCACAAGCACATGGCAAGATTTTACTGGTCAATATTGTGCAATGTAGATCTAATATAATGTATGGGATAAACATTGTATGTGTATAATTGGCAACGAGGCTACTGATCGCTGGATTAATCTCAATTTTCATTGGATATGAATAATTTATGTTCCGTAATTGATCCAATCACTGTCCGTCCTACCAAAGAACGCTAAAATCGACCAATCATCACCGTTGCTGATAATAGTATTTGTTTAAACCCTAGGTTTAAACTTGAATGGCTCAAATTACTAACACACCATGTTATACAGTGACCAGGGTGACTGACGCTCATCTGACCAGTATGAGCACAATAGTTTTAAACTTTTGCAAACTTCACTTTTTTTTCAATCACAATATTACCCTAATAACTTTAGTAGCTTATTTAACCAGTTTAATTCTTTTGAAAGTCATTGTTATTTTTAACCTAGAGAGTTTACCCATAGGTATGTAGAGAAATGTTGATTTCTTTCTTGATTGATGAATTTTAAAATACAAAAAGGTTTAACATGCTAATAGGCATGTAGGCTAAAATACATGACGCCTAACGCCCATTGTTAACGGCACCTCTCAAATAGGCCAACAAAATTAAAGGCGACTAGTACAGGGTGTCCCAGAATTACCAGGAACGGTGCATCTATTTAGCTATGAATACCAGTGGCGTACCCAGCTTTTGGAAACTGGGGGAAACTGACCATAGTTGTACCGACGAAAGGCAGGATGTACCGACAATTTATTTTACAGACTCAAAAAAACTTTGTAAAACTTGCACAATTTTTTCCCTGTCAGCAGCTGAAATCTTGATAAGTGGGGTGGGGGTGGCGGTAGCGATGAGGTTTTTCACATTACCAGCAGAAAATATTGAGTGGTCAAAATTGCAAATCTACCGACGGAGGGTCATGTTTACCGATGTGGTTATTTCAGGAGGGGCACCGCCCCCCTGGACCCCCTTGGGTACGCCACTGATGAATACCATTGTTATTGGTATAAGTGCTTATGATTCTAATACCTGAATATATTTAGATTTCTTAGGAATTTTGAAATCAAAAATTGGACATTTCTGACAGAAATTATGGACTTGATTGCAAGTTTCACTAAAATAACCTCTTTTAAAACTCATACAATCATTGACCATGTTCTGTACAATATGTTTTTGGTTATATATGTATTCCGGCATTTCATTTTATTTAGAATCAAACATCCCTTATAAACTTTATGGCTTGGTCAAGCTGCCGCGTACATTGACATCAAGGGTGAAACGCGCTCTATCTGTCATTGTTTTTATAATTATTATATACTTGAAATTCTAATGTAGTTTTAAAAAGTCACGAAACCAGTAGAAAATAAAAGTGTGCTAATATAATTTATCTCAATCCTTTAAAAATAATGGAGTATACCTTGTGATTTATATCTAAGTGGGAGGCCATCACTATTTCATTTGTATAACTTTGTTGAGGGGCTTTCAGTGTTTTTGACGCCATGGTTTTGCCGCGCGATTTCGGCTACTTTTAACCCTGTACTGCAGGGGGAAAAAATTGGGTGCCGCGGTTTGGAAAAAAATCCAGATCAACCCTTCACCATAATAAAATCATAACTAGGACACTAATCAACAGGACACATTATTACAAGAAAGAAGAATGGTATGTGAGCCCTCCCATTTTAGGGATTTTTTATTCTGGCCTACAGCCATCAACGAATCTCCACATGATTTCGGCCAAACACAAAAATTACACAATCAGTATCAGGCTAATCCGCATGTACATCATGTGCCACATAAACGTACGCCCACTTAAACTTCAACCCAATACTGGTTTTCAATACATGTTGGCAATATTTGGTATTAGGCCAAATAAAAATAAAAACTAGTTTCTCGTCCTAACTTTTGAAAAAAAGGAGGATAAGGGCACTTTTTTCCCCTTTTTTATTTTAGTAAACAATGCAAAATCACCATTACTAGCGTGGTATTGCAATTGCATGATTGATTGCATAACTTGAAGAGGACGAGGCCTTTGTGAAATCTTTTTATTTCATGGTTCTGGGGGGTTTGTGAACACAAAACCTGCTTTAAAATGCTCATTGGACTATAGTAAATCTATTACCAAGATGTCAGCTTTTTAAATACTTTAACAAAAAAATTATGGAAAAAATACAGAAAAAAAAGAAAATTATAGAATTCTTGAAAAATGATGCGCGAGGGGACGAGAAACTGCTTTGATTTTTTACTTGGCCTAACATATTTCATAGACAGAATTTGTAACAATATTGCTATATTGTATTTTCTACGCGTCCAAGATATCATATGTCGGAAGCATTTTGTCTAGTACACAGGCAAGGGCACCGGGGCCAGGGGGTCACGTGCCCCCCCCCCCCATAACTGAAAGTGTAGGGACACTATGTAATGTGCCCCCCCCTAAAAATGCCAGGGGAATCATGGAATTATGACTGTCAGATGTATAAAGAATAAAGATAGCAATTTTTCGCGCGCTACACGCGCACGTGCCGTCGAAAAATTAATATTAGCAATTTTAAAAGCTTGTGTAGCCGAAATTAGTGTAAATTAAAAAAAAATCAGAAATGTCTTGTTGGTTCACTTTTACTTGTTGCCCCTCCAATATGAAAAGAAACTAGCTACGCCACTGACGTAGGCCCACTATCCGTGCGATTAAAAATATTCGAAATCGAGAAAACTGTCCGTCATGACTCATGACTATACTCTATTTGGTCAATAAAATTTGGATCCCCCATGGTTTTATGCTAAATCATGTAAAAAATACATTTTTTGTGTGGTAATTTTTGGCAAAATTTAGCACCAAATTTACTCCTGACACCGTACCAAATGCCAAAACTTAAAGCGCACAGAACTTAATTGTTGGACGAAACAGTTTTCGAAAGGGTAGAGAATGCGTTTTCCGGCGTTTTAAAATCACAAGAAATTCAACATTTTCTTGCAATTGGGAGGGGGCGGGGACACCTCCTCCCCGGACCGCTTACACAGTCGGATCTGCTTCGCAGCTAAAAACAAGATCCACAGTGTGCCCCCCATTTCAAAAAACGTTCCGCTGCACCTATACACAGGTAACAGGATGTTTAGCGGTCCCCAAAAATGCAAAATATTTACCAACAGCACAATTCTTACCGGCCATCCCGGCGTGTATATTTGAAAATTTACCCGCCCGACGCAAAATTTACCCGCCTCGGGCGTGTACTATGTACAGCCCTGTATGCAGGTCATTTGCGGCAATATCTTGCTAGCCGTCCCGTAACTCATGTGCGCATGCTCAAACTAATTAAAATGCGTAGTAGTTGTAGGCTACACGGTTTATTCCATACGGGACGTTAGACCTAACTTCAGGTCCCTCAATTTACTAATTGAGGGACCTGACAAACATTATGACTTAAACAACCACCGTTGGCCTGTTTTGAACAGGCCAAAACAGGCCCAAAATAACCACATAGCAAACAAGACAAATATTCAATAACCAGCACCTATACTTACAGCATGGGCTTTACAAATATATGTGTGGTGGCATGGGAAAACCCTTCACATGGTCATTTTCTAGCAACTTGTTTTTTTTCTTTGGCAGAGAGCTTCATACTCTACTGAGTATAGGACTGTTTAAATTTTTCAGAAATTCCATCTAGAACTACAGTTATAGTATTTTAAAGTCGGCAAGTTTAAACGCAACACTAAAAATTGAAACTGGCAATTCAAAGGTGTACACAAAATCGTTTAAATGCTCTAATAATAATAAAACTACATTGTTGTATCACACAGAATAGGTTGTCATATGAAAAGGACTTTTGATATGAACCTAGTTTTTTACGATATTATTAACAATTGTAAGTTCTTCACTTTCAAAATCTTTATAATGCATTGTCGGAATTCACAAGTGGTTACCATGGTAACAATGTCATATTACGTAAACATGGCATTTTACACATAAAATTTGATAAACAAGGTTCAGAATAGTACTAAAATAAACTTAACAACTGGAATTTTGCATAAAAAACTCCTGGAGACTAAAGTTCAAGGTATAATCTCTATCTTGGGACCAAAGTTGGAAAATTGACTTGAAACTCATTTGTTAGGAATATTTTGGTATGACCCAGATATCTCAATATTAACACTAGCGACTTCCGACGGGTTTTCCCATACCACCACACATATGTCCTCCTTAAATAGTCCAAGCTTACACTTGATCCTTGCATTTGAAGGAAAATATGGGCCACTGATCATAAAATGCCTACATTTTTTTGACCAAATGTACATGTTCAATTTGAGCTATAGTAAAAGATGCACACAGTGTTACCATCTAGGTGCTTTTAGGCCATAGACAAAGACAAACACATGGCCCAATGTTGGGTAATCCCATTAGAAAATTCTACTTGAGCAACAAAATCTTTTTGTTTGGAAAACAGCACACAGTTTAGAATGAGCCCAATTCACTGTTTGCTGACTAGATTGGCAACAATGTTTGTCAGAATTTTCATTGTGTCAACCATAGGTACTTTACATAATCTATCTACATCATAAAAGATTTGGCCAGGCAGCATGAACTGACATTCCTGACAACAAAAGGGAATTGCACCTGGGACTATAGTACATTCAATAGAGTATAGCATGAAAATCACCGCTCATAGCATCAAGATAGCTGTCAAATAAATATAGTCAATATCTGAAAATATTAAACACAGTTTATTCTTAACCAATCATATGGATTACATGTGGTCATTTGATAGAAAATGGGTGTGGCATTTGACCATTCTTCAGGGGTCAAGGGTTATGGCCTCTGGATATTTTCATTCATAAAATACACATGCCAGAAGATGTGGTGAGAATTCTGTTACCTCTGAAATATATAAATATTTTTTCACCATCAAGAATTACTCCATTTTTCATGAGATTTTAGATGCTAAATGATAAATACCAGTGATAACTGATTAAAATATGTTGAGGTGGATGCCAGTAGATTAAAGTGGATTTTACAAGGGCCATACATTGACAGTGCAGAAAATTGTGACTTGGTAAGTACACTGGCAACTGGGACTTTGGCGTGTAACGGGACGTCTGGCAAGATATAGCCTCTGCTGACGTCCTTTACTCCTTTTTTACGTTCCACTACAAGATTAATATCATTATCAACTTTTCAGCTTCAGTGTTTGTAAGGAGTGTTTGTGATGTTTTATGAAGCAATTACTTAAATGGTGTTGGGGGAAGTGCTCAGAGCGCGCGGCGTGATTTACTGATACCATTTTTTTCTTAAACGGCAGTTCTGTGGTTTATAGCCTGCAATGATTTACTATACAAAGCTTATTGACTGAGTTGAGTCAGCTTATTATCTGACTGAATTTGCAGAAATTAATTTGTAAGTTTTAGGCCCTCACAGTCACACCTCACTCCTTAGACCCAATGGTGGCTATACTATCGTTCATGCTTCACTATACTATAGCCACAACACCCTCTAAGTCTATAGACACACGACGTCGCGAAAATCACATTTTTAATTCAAGATTTTCACATCAAATATGATTTAAATCAATCAAAATGCACTCACATGTTGTTCCTAGAACTCTTAGTAATACATTGAGTTAATTAATTTTGATCAAGCATCCTCATTTTGGGGAAAATATTGAGGTGAAAAATCGGCAGTGCTGACACTCAATGTGAATTTCGCGACGTGAACAGTCAATAGGGAGTTTTGTGACCCTAGGACAGGTCACTTAGTATTGGGACTACTCACTCCTCAGTCTCATTCAGACATGCAGATCATGACTGAGATCTGTTTTGACAAAACACACGATTATCTCATAATTTCTTACCGCAACCACTATTTATCAAAAATTGTCTTTCAAATACGAGCAGCGTTCCAGAGCAAATTAGCACAGAATTTCCCCCTAACACACGAAGCCCAAGAACGCTAAATCTTTGGAAAAATCATCTATAAAAACAAAACGACCTTGTTAATGGGCGACGAGCTCGTTATAGTATTTCACTATTTGACCCTGTGTCATTCGCGGGGTCATTCCCAGGGTTCGACGGGGTCATTCCTAGATCACGAAACCGTTTTGTTGTTTTGTTCGGGGTTTTGTTTCCCCATCAGCCAGAAGAGACTTTCAAAGGAGGCTTTGCTGCATTCGTTTTTGGATAACAACATCATCTACAGTGTACACTAGGTAGGAAGACATTACTGAACTGATTTTGATTAAGAGTTGTTATTATTATAATAATTATAATAAAATGCACTATTAAAATAAAACAAGATTTCCACATCGAAATCGTCATTTTGACAGATCGATGAGTCTAAAGGCCCTGTCACACCATAGCATATGGCCTGAACGTGGCCTGAACGTATGCCGACGTATTAAAAAAATAGCTAGAAAATTGTCAGAGACCGAGAACGTCCAACTTCCCAACGAATTGCGTCAACATCGGTGATGGAATGGACGTATCCATAGCGTATTATAGCGTATTAAACGCATACATAGCGTATGACTAACGTATTGATAGCGTATCACTAACTTATAACAAACTTATGACAGCGTATCACAGTGTATGCGATCGGCGAGCGTATGACCAACGTATTCGTAGCGTATGTCTGCCGTGCTCGACGTATCCTCAGCGTATCCTCGGCGTACAACGAACACGTGACTTATGCCGTTGCAGAAATTGAGTTTCGTACACGGCGGGACAAGTGTTGCCAGTTCAAGTAAACGCAGCCTAGATGATAACTATTAAAATATCTAGAAGGGTAAATCTATATGTCCAACCTACAACTTTAGACAATTAACGTACCTCTAACGTATGTCAGCGTATGTCTAACGTATGTCAGCGTTTGTAAACGTTTGTCTAACGTACCACGAACCTATCGGGAACTTATGCAGAACGTAAGTTAAGCACACGTTGAGTACGTCGAGAAATTTTGAACATGCTCAATAATTTTTCGCTGGCTCGACGTGTTCCAAATTTTCACAACGTATCACAGCGTGCTCTTAACGTATACGACGTATCCCAAACTTACCCCTAACTTGTATTAGCGTACACCAACGTACGCCAACGTATTTTTCGATATTTCGCATACGTTGTTATACGTTCAGGCGATACTCCATGGTGTGACAGGGCTACCGTACAGCTAGCGCGCATTCGGGGTTTTGGGAACTTATGGAGGGTTTGAGTATATAAATGGGTCCCTTGAGTATCTCATCCTCACTTCTTCATGGTCTGTCTCGGCCTTCTTGCTTTTTCCTCCTCCTCGGCCTTGGCCCCTGGTTGCTTGCTTCTTCTTGGGAGGCATGTTAACTGCTTGATGACATCGGCGGGAATGATGTAATGTGAGATCGGCGCGGTATTTATACGTGCTACAGCGGCATAATAAGCCGCCTGTTCGTTGTACGTCGAGGATACGCTGACGATACGTCGAACACGGCAGACATACGCTACGAATACGTTAAATAAATGCCGCACGTACAATAAATAGAGGAACACTTTAATGTTGCTATGTAAGTGGTCAGTGGTACATAAATATCACCTATGCATGTGACTAACAAATCCGAGATTCTCTTCCATTTAAATAGCTTCATAAAGGGTTCAACAAAAGAAAGTATACCACTTTGTTTATGTCATTTTGAGTAACTTTCAATTTGTTTCTGACCAAACAGGCTAGATAGGCATTTAGATGAATCTTTTAGACATAATTTGATACCAAATTTCCCCCCTAACAACAAAGATAAACCATGATTAGCACCATTTAAAGGAAAATATCCCATTTTCAAAAGTCGCATTTTGAATACACAGCACGAGAAGAAAAGACCAATATTGGGGTCTCTCTGTGTGTTTGTATAGCCAGGATTGACGGGCGATCGATCGCACAGCGCATCAGTTTAAATTTGAATTAGCCCGCGCATTGAGGGATATGCGCGGTGATCAGTACGGGATAAATACGGCATATGTGTGTGTTAACAATTGGCCCTTTCTTCTCGTGCTGTGTATTGGAAATGCGACTTTTGAAAATGGGATATTTTCCTTTAAATGGTGCTAATCATGGTTTATCTTTGTTGTTAGGGGGAAAACTTGGTATCAAATTATGCCTAGAAGATTCATCGAAATACCTATCTAGTCTGTTTGGTCAAAAACAAATTAAAAGTTACTCAAAATGACGTAAACAAAGTGGTATACTTTCTTTTGTTGAACCCTTTATAAGGCTTTCATTTAACAAGATAGGCCTACCATATATTCTTACACTAAAACAACAACTTTCTGCTCTCTCGGAAAAATAACAATTAATACAACGACTTTCTGCGAAATTGTCTACAAACTTTTCACATTCCATTTGTCATGACAATGCGAGCAGAATGAAGATATCACCAATCTACCACTTTTCCATCGCCTTAAAATTTATTGAGGCTGACGGGGACTTGCCTTGTGAAAATATGGACTGTGCTCAGTGGCGTAGATAGGATTTTTTTCAGGGGGGGCAAGATTTCTAGAATTTTCGTAAAAGGTTGCCCAAATTTTTTTTATAGTCACTTACCTCGTGAATTTCACGTAAGTGGGGGGGGGGGGGGGGGGTAATGTCGAAAAATTTGGCACAGTCCAAAAAAACAAAACAAAATCGCACAGTCAAAAAAAATCGCACAGTAAATGTACTCCATTTACAATTTTGCCTTCTATTGGCTAATAACATCGGTCTTTTTTCTTAATTTTTTCCTATTTCCTTTTTTTCTCACCCCTTTTTTTTTTTTTTAGGTGGTGGGGGAGCGGGGGCTCAAATGGGTTTTTTTCGTCAGGGGGGGGGGGGCATTTGCCCCCCCCCCTGAGCTACGCCACTGACTGTGCTGAGAAACTTGCCAACCCAGCCAAAGGGGGGGGGGGGGTGGTTATGAAATCATACCTAGTGATTTTTGACCAAAATCATGGTGGGTGGTGGGGAGGGCAAAATGTACCAACATAATTTGTATTTTTTACATATTTAGCTTCATACTCAAGGGTATGTAGCCCAATCCTATGGACATTCCATTGTTACTTGTTGGTCCACTCTGTATTTGTATAATTATCAGTAATCATGGATTTAGGATTAATTATATGCTTTCTATATGTATTTCCAGGTCTTCTCAACTCTTATTACCAAGGCGCCATAATAACACTGCTTTTTTGAAAACAATTCTTGAAACTTACAAAATACCTCTATCCAACAACAATGACTGAAGGTCCGTGGCTTCATGCCTGGTGTCAACAGGCTCAGCAATACTGCGGTCAAAAGATACAGAAAATAACAGGTACCATCAAGATCATTAATAAATCAGCATGGCAAGGGGCATATTTATCTTCAGTACAAGTGTACGGCAAGCATATGTTCATACAGCTATCCCACAGTGCACCAGGACATAGATCCTTGAGATCAGGAGAAGCCAAGGAGTACTCCATCTGGCTGAGATACCAATTTCTGATGAATGGGAGACTTTTTGTAGATGAGGTTAAGCTGCCAAATGGATCAAAACAATTCTACCCTCGCTTAGTTTTGCAGTTCCAAAAAGGTAAATATCTTGCCTTTTACGGCGGATCTCAGATGATAGTGGATGGTCCGTTGGTGGACAATGGACAGAAAAATGGAGGAGAGAGTGGGGATGAAACAGAAGAATATGATTGGCATGAGATGAGGTCCGACATCTCCGCTAGAGGACAACTCACCAATAAAAGCATACAAAAAGAGACACTTGATAAGACTGCGAATGTGGTTTCAGATGGTGATGAAACAGAAGGCTATGATTTGAATGATATGTCAGATGCCTCTTCTGCAAGATGTCTCACACGAAGGAGTGTAAGAGAAGAGACAGCTACCAAGACGAGAGAGATGTTGTCAGATGTCCCCTCTTCAAGACGCCTTACAAGACAAAGCATTCAAGAAGAAAATGTTGTCAAGACTGTAGAGATGGATTTAGATACCTCTTTGCCAAGACGTATCACACGACAAAGTGTTCAAAAAGATGATGGGGTGACAGATGCCTTTTCTACAAGACGCTTGACCCGACAAAGTGTTCGAGAAGAAATCTTGGCCGATGTTTCTTCTGCAAGATGCCTCACACAGCAAAGGAATAGAGAAGGGATGACTACCAAGAAAGCAGAGATGATGTTAAATGCATCTACAAGATGTTTGACACAGAAAAGGAATCGAGAAGGGACAGTTGCCAAGAAAGTAGAGATGAAGTCGGGAGCCTATCCCACAAGATACTTGACACAAATTAGGCGTAATCAAAGGGTACATCAGGGGTCGAAATTGAACAAGTTCATCATAAGTCTTGCGCCACGGAGAAAGCAAAAAATAAATGTATTCCAGACGACCCATAATTGGAATGTATTAGGTTATAGGTTTCGGGGCGAAAGATTTAGAAAAGCAGTAAATAAGACAATTATTAAGACATCAAGTGGTAAATTTGTTATAAGTTAGGAATAACCTGAATGACACACACACAGTTTGACAACAACATAGATGCTGATGATCCAGCAAAAACATTTCTGCTTTGGATCAGAGTGGCCATTAAAATTTAAAGGGGCATTGAGAGATGTATCGATATACTAAATGAGCAAATAACGTAAAGATAATTATCAACATAGCCCAAATCCAAAATGTCATACAATTCCGACATCGCCTTCATGCCAAATAAGCAAATAACGGCACTTCCGGGTTGAGATTTGCTGCAAAAGGCCGCATGTAAAATGATAGCATAACTTCCGAATTCAGCACCTAGTTTCGATATCATCATATCGAAAGTAATAAAATCATGACATTTTATATGATAAACGGTGAATGTTGGTAAACTGCTTCATATGGTAGTTAGTATATGCCTAAGTATTACTTTGATGCAAAAAAACCCCTGATTTCCAGGATAATTGAGGGATCACTCCCATACGTATCTCTCAATGCCCATTTAAGATACAAGTGTATGTCACTTCACTTTGATTTTACCTGAAGTTCATATTATTATGCCTAAAATTACACTATAGAGCAGGTAAAAACCAATATCTACCAGTTATATGCAGGACATGGGGTCCCAGTTATAGTACCATATTTTTAAAACACTTTTTCCACTTTTTTCTCCATACGTTGTATCTGTTTGCACTCAAAACTAATCTACAATCTTCTTGAATTGAAAAGTGATGAGCCCAATAAGGATAGAGATAATCAACATGTGCAGAGTGTATTGACCAACAAATCTAAAGACTGTTTTCCTTTTCTTCATTTTGGTTGATTCAATTTATATTCACACTAATACTATTTTGCTTGGATTTTTCAAAAGCAATTTGTAATATGAAATCTTTCAATATGGGTTGATAAGAGTATTTTTTTCTTGAGAAATGATAGCAGTAGATGAGTTTATTAAGGTAATTTCACCATTTCCATAATTCTCCTAATTCAGATGTTTTTAATTTTGATTGATTCAATTTATGTTCACACTATAATACTATATTACATGAATTTTTCAAAAGCTATTTGTAATGTGATAACTTCCAATATGGGTTAATATGAGTAGTTTTTCCCTAAGAAATGATAAGCATCAATGCACTTAGCAGATCATGCACAATGGCAAGACATTACAAACATTGGATTGATAGTGATATAATATATATCAATGACCTTATAAATAATGATGGTATCTTTTCCACTACATATTTGACAAGCTTAAAAATAAGCACAACTGGATTGCAGAGCTATTTACTATTTTCAAATCAATTCCAAAGAATTGGTTTGCTTTATTAAACGCCAACAATATGCCTATTGAAATAAGTACTTGTTTAAGAACCTCGTGTATATATGTAAATAAAAAACGTGTAAATATAATGTATTGGCAATCAAGGTATAATTACGTTCATGTAGTTAAAAAGTTTACAGTTGTGCCAATAATTCATAACAGATGGGCACAGGAACTGACAACGTCACCAAAATGGGATGATATTTGGACTATGAAAACTATTCTTGAAAAAGAGAGAAAATTGGCAGAGTTCAATAACAAATTATTATATAGAATCATCGCTACCAAAGCAAACTTATATAAATGGAACAAGGCGAACTCACCCAATTGTTTTGAGTGTAACACGTCAGATGATTATCTACATTCATTTATTGCCTGTCCTTTTGTCAAAAAGCTTTTGGGTTCATTTTAAAAGATTTATTATTTCTAACAATATTCCATGTCCAGAGATATCTTTAAAAATCATTGTACTTGGTTGTAAACCAGATAATCAAAATGTATTGAATGTAATGCTAAATAGAATGACTAGTCGGGCGTCGTTCACTCTGTATAGATCCAGACATATCAAGATCACTGAAAATAAAAACGTTGATGCATTTAAATGGTTTCTATACGAATTAAGATGGAGAATTAGTATCTTGAGACATAGTGAAAATATGTGGCATAAGATTGGCAAAAGCCTATACATAGCACAGAGTAAATAGTAGGGTTTGATATTCTTCTTGTAAAACACATGTACATGACGGCCAATATTATATATTATTGCTTTGTTTGTCAACTCACCTGCGAAGATCATGTACAGTTGATGATCATTAGCCATCTATCTTCATGCTAATGATAATTGTTGGTACATGCTGTTCGCTGGTAGAGTCATGTTTTGTTCATATTTGTAACTTATTGATACCAGTATGTTTAATATATTGTTATTATGTTATATAACTATGTATAGAATATAGATGAATGAAAAATAAAAAGAATGGAGAGAAAAAGAAAAAAAGAAAAAAAAAGAAGAAGTTTAAATTAGGGTTTTTTCACCATTTCCATAATTCTCGTAATTCAGATGTTTTTCATTTTGGTTCATTCAATTTATGTTCACACTAATACTATTTTGCATGCATTTTTTAAAAGCTATTTGTAATGTGATATCTTCCAATATGGGTTAATATGAGTAGCTTTTTCCTAAGAAATGATAAGCATCAATGCACTTAGCAGATCATGCACAATGGCAAGACCTTGTATTTCAAACATTGGATTGATAGTGGTAATATACATGTATATCAATGACCTTATAAATAATGATGGTATCTTTTCCACAACATATATCACTTGACAAGCTTAAAAATAAGCACAACTGGATTGCAGAGCTTTTTATTATTTTCAGAATTGGTTTGCTTTATTAAACGCCAACAATATGCCTATTGAAATAAGTTCTCGTTTAAGAACCTCGTGTATATATGTAAAATAAAAACGTGTAAACATAATGTATTGGCAATCAAGGTATAATTACGTTCATGTAGTTAAAAAGTTTACAGTCGTGCCAATAATTCAGAACAGATGGGCACGACAGGAACTGACAACGTCACCACAATGGGACGATATTTGGACTATGAAAACTATTCTTGAAAAAGAGAGAAAATTGGCAGCGTTCAATTACAAATTATTATATAGAATCATCGCTACCAAAGCAAACTTATATAAATGGAATAAGGCGAACTCACCCAACTGTTTTGAGTGCAACACGTCAGATGATTATCTACATTCATTTATTGCCTGTCCTTTGTCAAAAAGCTTTTGGGTTCATTTTAAAAGATTTATTATTTCTAACAATATTCCATGTCCAGAGAATCTTTAAAAATCATTGTACTTGGTTATAAACCAGATAATCAAAATGTATTGAATGTAATATAATGCTAAATAGAATGATTAGTCTGGCGTCGTTCACTCTGTATAGATCCTGACATATCAAGATCACTGATAATAAAAACGTTGATGCATTTAAATGGTTTCTATACGAATTAAGATGGAGAATTAGTATCTTGAGACATAGTGAAAATATGTGGCATAAGATTGGCGAAAGCCTACATAGCACAGAGTAAATAGTAGGTTTTGATATTCTTCTTGTAAAACACATGTACATGACAGCCCATATTATATATTGCTTTGTTTGTCAACTCACCTGCGAAGATCATGTACCGTTGATGATCATTAGCCATCTATCTTCATGCTAATGATAATTGTTGGTACATGCTGTTCGCTGGTCATGCTTTGTTCATATTTGTAACTTATTGATACCAGTATGTTTAATATATTGTTCAACAACTCCCCCATACTTTAAAGGGACACAATGTCATGTTGAATTTTTTTAATTTTAATTAATTTACTTCAGAATTTAAGATGAACATTAAAAAGTGCCATTATTGTTGTTTCTACTAAAAAAAACCCAGCAAAACTTGATTAAAACAATGTTTTAGATATGTTGGAATACCACCCTTAACCATGTAAAATGCTGGTTGCGGCTCTACCAGCATTTTTGAATCGACGTTTTGTTGTACAAAGAGGGCTGATTTTTCTTAATCCTTATAGGTGTAAGTTCATACATGTAATACAATTACCTGCCTCCACCACATCTCTACAGTAGCAAAGCGTTGTTGATTTGAGTTAAACAACGCTGCTATGGGCAACCATCGCGCCGATCGATCCGCACCACACGGATACTGTATTCATGCGATACGCGATCGCAGTCCCAACGTGTGTTGTTTTTGGAATGACCATGCCAACTGTTTTCATCAAGTTTTGAAACTTACAGGAATTTAATTATAAGTTAGTTTGGTCATTTCATTTTTTTGATAATTGAATGAAATTGTCAGTGACGTAGCCATGTTATTCATATTGGGGGGGCGATAACTGAAACCGAACCGACAAGATTGTTTTGAGTAAAGACACGCGCGCATAGCGCGCGAATTTTTTTGACTTTACACCTATTTTTGGCACGATTGAGGTACATTTTGGCTCTAAACAAGCTTGTAGCAACGAATATTGCATTTAGGTGACTGTTATGCGCGCATAGCGTGCGAAAATTTTTCATATGTGTACTTTTGGCCATCATAATTCCATGATTCCTCTGGTCAAATGAACCGACAGTGCCAATCTCAACCGACACGACGTCAATATTGGGGGGGGGGGGGGGGGGGGGGCGATCGCCCCCCTCGCCCCCCCTCTGGCTACGCCACTGGAAATTGTTAATAATGAAGTAGGCCTGCATTAAAATAATGTTCTTATTTGCATTGTCTATTTATGAAATGGCGTTCAAATCCCTAGTCCTTGTTGAACAGGATTAAATCATGTTTCAGCGTATGTGCATCACCAATCGACAACTCGCGTTCTGCATGTGCTGCGTGTTTATTTCACTCGGGCGTTGCCCTTGTGAAATAAACCACGCAGATGCGCGAACACCGTTGTCGATTGGTGATGCACAACGCTGAAACATGATTTAACCCCTTATTATTATGTTATATAACTATGTATAGAATATAGATGAATGAAAAATAAATAGAATGGAGAGAAATTTAAAAAAAAAATGTATTAAAGGTTATTTCACCATTTCCATAATTCTCCTAATTCAGATGATTTTCATTTTGGTTCATTCAATTTATGTCCACACTAATACTATTTTGCATGCATTTTTCAAAAGCTATTTGTAATGTGATATCTTCCAATATGGGTTAATATGAGTAGTTTTTTCCTGAGAAATGATAAGCATCAATGCACTTAGCAGGAGATGAATTCATTATATTAATTTCACCATTTCCATAATTCTTGTCTTCTGTTATGAAAATTGATGAACAAGTTTCATGGGGTCATTTGTGTTTCCTGTAAATGTAAATCAGTGTTTCCTTTTGGTGCACAGATACATAAAACATTTTTCTCAATTTTACCCCAAGAAGTATTTGCAAGTTTCAGGTTCAAACCATTTCCCACTATTAAAGTGATGGCAGGCTTTCAAGCGCTCCTACTTTCTTACTTTCTCCTACTTTTTGACCCTTGCTCCTACTTATCCTACTTTTTGTCTGAATCTCCTACTTTCTCCTACTTTTTTGTACCATAATTCCAGAAGAAAAATCAATTATGCAAGACAAGTATAAAATACAAAAAAAGGAAATGGCAAATAGGTTGGAACCTTCTTTCAATTTCAAAAGAAAGATACATTTTGTGTTCGGTTCTCAATAGTTGCTCTGAAAAGAGACTTTGTATCTTGAAATCACCTTCATTTTTATGTTTCAAAAATGGATATTATTAAAAAAGATGGATAAATAAGTGGTAATCTTCTTTCAGTCTCAAAAGCAAATGTCAATTTTGTGTTTTGTTCACTCTAGGTTTTCAATAGTGGCGCTGAAAACTGAAAAGAACCTTTGGATCTCGAAATCACCTTCATTTTTCATATTTCAAAAACGGATTTATTATGTAAAAAAGAGATGGATAAATAAGTGGTAATCTTCTTTCAATCTCAAAAGAAAGATCAATGTTGTGTTATGTTAACTTTAGGTTCTCAATGGTGGCTCTGAAAAGAGCCTTTGTATCTTGAAATCACCTTCATTTTTCATGTTTCAAAAATGGATATTATTGAAATAGATGGATAAATAAGTGGTAATCTTCTTTCAGTCTCAAAAGCAAATATCGATTTTGTGATTTGTTCTCTCTAGGTTTTCAATGGTGGCACTGAAAACTGAAAAGAACCTTTGGATTTTGAAATCACCTTCATTTTTCATATTTCAAAATCGGTTTAATATAAAAAAAGAGAATAGGTGGATCTTCTTTCAATCTCAAAAGAACGATAACTATTGTGTTATGTTCACTTTATCAGTGGCGTACCCAGCTTTTGGAAACAGGGGGGCCCGACAATAGTTGTACTGACGAAAGGCATGATTTACCGACAATTATTTTTACAGACTCCCAAAATAAATCGTAAAACATGCCAATTTTTTTGCCGTCAGCAGCTGAAATCTTGATAAGTGTGTGTGGGAGTGTGGGGGTAGTGATAGGTTGTCCACAAAACCGGCCAAAAAACCCGCATAGTCAAATACCCAAATCTACCGACGGAGGCTCGATTTTACCGACGGGCTTATTCCAGGGGGGCCCTGGCCCCCTGGCCCCCCCTCTGGGTACGCCACTATTCTTAATGGTGGCTCTGAAAAGAGCCTTTGGATCTTGAAATCACCTTCATTTTTTATGTTTTAAAAACAGATATGTTATAAATAAGAGATGGGTAAATAGGAGGTAACCTTCTTTCAATCTAAAAAAAGAGATCAATGTTATGTTATGTTTATTTCTGAAACATAAAAATGTAGTTTATATCAAGATCCAAAGGCTCTTTTCAGAGCCACCAATGAAAACATTTGTCTTTCTTTATGAGAAGATTGAAAGAGGTGTCGATTTATGGAGCGTTCATTATTTATGTTGGTTTTTTTTTGGGGGGGGGGGGGCACTGACATTGGAAAAGGGTATAGGTATGTGCCGCGCTGGATGACCCCCCCTTTTGAGCCTGCATCAGTTCTTAAGACCCCAATTTTATTAGAAATTCAAAAATCGCGAAATTTTGCGTTCCAAAGCCCCAATTCATTGAAAATTTTGCATTCTAAATCCAAAACAAATAAAAAATGTGCGTTCTTGCTAATCAAAATTGAACTATAGGCCAGTTCTAAAAGACCAACTTTTTGAAAAAATCAGTTCCTAAGACCCTATTTTTCATCATAAAATCCACTCAGTTCAGTTCTGTAGCCCCCCTTTTTGAAACCCTGTGCGGCACACCCCTACCCCCCAAAAAAGTTGAGTGCCCCCCCCCCCCCCCCCCCGGGACGCCATGCAGATCTACAGCTTTATTGGAGATCAGTTATAACAATCATTTCTTAACTGTCACCCGGCCAGTTTGTGTACCGTAAAAGGAGGTGAATAGGGACATGGGGGCCCCATGTCCCTATTCACCTCCTTTTACGGTACACAAACTGGCCGGGTGACATTTAAAAGACTGTTCCCATTTTTGTCCCTATTCACCCCATGTCCCTATTCACCCCGTTTTACGGTAATTGTTTGTATCACTATTGATCATGTTGATTGTATCCATCTGTGTTTTAAATGTCCCAGGTAAAAATATCTTTTAAATTTGAATGAATCTTGCCAAAATGGGTGATTTGATTAAACCTTGATAGCAGCTTTTTGGAGCCATTATCATCGCTGTTCTGTCAAAACCCTGTAGTTTTCCAACCCTTTAGCATAAACTGCCAAACAGTTATGCATAGGAAGTGTTGCTTTATACATGTTCAGGGGCAAGAGCACTTACATACATTACAAAGATGTGATAGATGTGTTTTTGGCCCTTAGACATGTTAGAGCAGATCGACTGCCCAAAGTTTATGTTTTGGGAGTATTACTTTTATATGCTGAAGGGCCAGATCCAAGATTTTGACAGAACTTACTATATGTGCCTACCTTTAACTTGATTGTGCAATGAGATTGAGACTGGGGAATGGGGGTCCACCAGTGTGGTGCTTCTGTTAGATTTGGTTGATACCCGGGGGAAGTACTTAGTGGATATGAGGTCACTGTGATGTGCCGCCAAATAGGGTCCCATTTGTCACCCCTCTGGTAAATGAATTACCCCTTTTCATAGCCATTTTTGGTAAATGTATGGGTCTAAAATCCTTAAATTTGCTGTTGTTCACAGATATTTTAGCAAAATCTGTCAAATATGTTGGAAAATTATGGGTCTCTGGTAAATATGTGACCAGTTGCGTCAAAAAGGACATGTTGTCGGCAAACACAGTTTTGAGTTACAGGCCAATATATTTGGTGAAATATAAAGGAAATAATAGAAAAAAATATGCTTCTTCAAAATCATATCTTGTGATTAAAAAGTCCGATCACCTTTAACATGGTATCATTTTCAAGCTTAAAATGTGTTCTTCCAATTCATGACAATATCACAAAATTGACTCATGTCACCAACATGTCCATTTTGATGTGACGGGTCACATATATGGGTCCGTTTTCCGCCAAAAATTGGTAAATGTTTGGGTCAATTTTCATTTTGCTGCGGCACATCTCTACCAATTTTTTTTGAGTACCCCTCCCCCAGGGTTTGATATTTAGCATGGATCCTGGAAAACCCACAATATGTAAGAGCAACAAATTAGAGACAATCCTAAATGAATAGTAATGTTGAAAAAAACACACCTGAATACATGTACATGTATGCTTATATTCACTGTTTCCCTATTCTAAGCACTGTATTCTAAACTACATTGGTGAAATGTTTTAACAGGTTTTAAAAATTGTTCTGGTCTATGAAATATTTAAAACATGTTTTCAAATGTAATAAATGGGAAAATGGAAAGATCCCGAAAAGTCCTAATATTCCCGGGCCTTTCAAAATTCCCACCCTACCGGTGGCGGCGATTTATTTGTCGATTTTTCTTCCAAAATTGCAATATTGTTTAAAAACCTGCTTTGGGGGTTAGGGTTAGAACAGGCATAACTCTTGATAGCAAGAATCAATTTCAGTGGTTCTTTTTTTCATATGAGCGGAAATATATGTTCTTCAAATATGTGCTTCATTGGTTGTAAAATTTTTTTTGGTCTTTTCGGAAGAAAATATTCAACCCCGTACAACTTCTTTTTGACTCACACTGTAGTAATACAATGATTGCTATATTTAACTCATGTTATTTCTCCTTCCCTTATTGATTATATATTTAAAATGCAGTCTGGTGGATGTCACAATGTTCGTAACACACAAAATCCCGCTTTTAAAACAGACACCCATCAGGTTACCACTTCGGCATTACACACAGTTCATCAAACAACATGCCTATGTCGGTGGTGCCTGGGTAGGGGCCAATGATGGGAGCTCTTTCCCTGTTATCAACCCTGCAACTGGGGCTGAGCTAAGTCTGGTACCTGATATGGGTGCTGCAGAAACACAGGATGCGGTACAAAAAGCTTATGATGCATTTCAAACATGGAAGGACACATCAGCCAAGGTAGTATTACATTTTTTATTTTTTTAAAACATGCCACTGCCACCCCCCCCCCCTCGCAGTGGCGTAGCTAGGTTTTTCATATTGGAGGGGCGAGAAATAATAGTGAACCGACGAGACTGTACAGACTAAAATAATGCGTGGATAGCACGCAAAAATGTGAGCATTTACACTTATTTTACCATGTTTAAGGTACATTAGGGCTCTGAACGAGCTCCTAAAAGACTCAAATGGATGTCGGGGGTACATGCGCGCATAGCGCGGGAAAAATTGCTATTTTTGTACTAGTTTGACAGTCGTAATTCCATGGTTCCCCTTGTAAAATGAACCAACGGTGCCAATCTCAACCGACAGAGTCAAAATATTGGTGGGGCGATCCCCCCCCTCTGGCTACGCCACTGCTCCCCATGTCACTATATATCACAATAAGGCCAAAATAAACCTGCGTTGCCCTTTCCCAGATTTTGTTTAGAAGTTAGAAAATTTGGCAAAAATAATTTATTTCTCTGTAGAAATATTAAAATATGATCATATTTTTAATAAATTTGTGTTGAAACCAACCTGAAACCGCTAATATTTCATCTTAAATATAACCCTGCCCTGCCCCCATTGACCTGGAGATTCTGTGTTGCTGTGCATACTCCCAAGGTTTGCTGTTACCGCAAAATGGAATGTAATATGTGTCTAGAATCAGGGGTAAATATATTTACTGACTGTTACTTGGACAAAAGTAGGCTATTCACTCTTGGGTAGAAAATGCAGCCAACACTGTGTCCCCCTTTTTACAGTTCAAAAATATATTGTCCATGCTGACCTCTCATTGTAGAAAAATTAAAATGGTTGAGTTTTGTTGTTGCACATATTCCCATAGCCTCATATCCACTGATACCCCTCCACAGTGGCGTAGCTAGGAGGGGGGGGGGGGGGGGGGGGGGGGGGGGGGGAATAATCAGACCAAATTGCCATGTCACTCATAATTGGACCAAATTGCCATGTCACTCATGATTGGACCAAATTGCCATGTCACTCATAATCAGACAAACTTGCCACATAATTGTTTGGTAGATTCCCATGTCTGTGCACGAAAATCCACCAAGAAAATGTCTGTCAATTTATGGACAAAACCAGCCATAGCCAGTGAGATTTAGTGCCACTTTTTTTCTGTATAAAAATTGGTAAATGGCACAATTTCTTATCGTTGCATTGTCTCAAGGCCAACAAATTTGGTATCAAAATGTGCCTAACAATTGGGTGCATCTTTCTAGCTGAATTTAAATCCATCAAATATTTTTGGAAATATTCTAGTATATGCTAGGGGGGAACTTACATATTTTGTTGGGTGTTTTGATATTAAGTCATTCCCACTACATAATTTTCATCATTCTTCCTTTTAGGAAAAGAGTGATATATTGAGAAGGATGTATGAAATTATGATGGAGAATCAAGAGGATCTTGGAAAACTGATGACTGCTGAACAGGTAGGTTTAAACTAGCTTTTGTTGGTGCTCTGAAACTCACAATTTGGCTCTAATATGGTTGAACCATGTCCTCTTTATGTATAGATGAGGTGACCGTTGTTTACATCAGTAGTGTTTACAAATTGATTAGCGCCTGGTCTAAAGACATGCTAGAGGTACTAGTCCATGACTACTGCATACATTACTATATGAAAGCAAAACACACATCACTGAGCGCCAATTTTAAAGGCACATGCCCTTATGGTGCGCACGCAAACCGCCGGGCAACCAGATTTAGTACCTGGTCTCTCATTGTGCTTAGGGATGCATACCATGACTACTGCACGATTACACCGTAAGCATGGTAAGTAATGATCAATCAAGTGTGAATTAAAGCACCGTTTCCTGTAGGTGCGCACGCAAACCGCCGGGCACTACGTCACCGGTCACACCATCTATAGGAACATGTTTTAATTTGAGTAAACCAGAAGCCTGCTCTAAAGATTCGCTTGAAACTGTGTGTGATGTAACACGGGTTACTGAATTAAACCCTTTTTGAGGACTGAGGACTTGACCAACAGGCTTGAGTCAACGAAGCAGTTTGCTTCTAGGATTATCCTCCAATCCTGGAATCTTTCCCACAAAGATCTCCTTCTGGACTCTAAACTCCCTCCCCTGTCGAGGCGTCGCGATATTGCTGTTCTTTGCCATCTTTTCAAGATCTTCAACCATCTTTGTTCGTCTCCTAATCCGTACAAGCCCCATCCCAGACCCAATATTCGCAACCTCAACAGCTGTGCTCTTTATCCCCCTTTCTGCAGACTTTCTCTCTCCAAAATGTCTTTTTTATCCTTTTGCTCCCACTTTGTGGAACTTCTTCCTGATGTTGTTGTCAAGAGTACCACCTTAACATCCTTCAAGACTGCTGTTTGCCATCATCTCCTGTAGCCAGTTCCATTTGTTTCACCCGTCTGGTCCCTTTTTGTTTTTCCTTTTCATTTGTCTTGTTCCCCTTTTCTTTTCTTTTTTGTCTGTCCCTTTTTATTTATTTGAGATATTTGGGCATCCCTTTAATTTAGTGCTTGTCACTATTGGGTTTGTCCTGGATCTTCAGCCTATTGTTATAAATAAATTTAAACCCCCCCCTAACCCATGAACAAGTTTACCCCTGAAATGGACATTAAATCAATTACCTATACAGCGAGTCAATACACAAGGTAATTGACCTTTGTCAAGGATGAACGCGCCCAACCTACACACAGTACACGCACACATTGGTATTGTATACAAACTTGGTATATCACTGTATCGATTAATATCGATTGGGTCACCGGAAGTACATTTTTAGTAAAAAGACGCATGATTTGATGGCCAAACGTCAAGCTTTTCCCATGAACCAATCATATCAAGCTTTATATCATTTTGTTGCTAAACACTTGAATATTTAATATCCATCCGAGACAGATAAAAGTAGCAAACAGTCTATCGACGGGGTTAATTCTAGTGTTGACCTCTGTGGAAAATAGTGCTGACCTACATTGAAAAAGCGATATTTTGATTGATTTACCACATTTTCAACTCAACACGTCAAGCTTTTCCACTTATGGGATTTATAAAATGAAATATTTATATGAAAGAGGAAGCCATGTATATTTAAAATCCATCCGAGACAGTAAGTTTGATTGTCACACGTTCCAGTGGGTGGCCCGGAGTGTTGTTTTGGCTAAAAGTGGTAGGTGATTTCCCGTGTTAAATGGAGGGTCATGTACTGTGTGGAGCAGATGTCTGGTAGTTGTTCATATGAGTTTTTAACCGGGATCACAATTTTGTAATAGAAATTAACAAATAAATTGCCGCGCATCGAACCGCGGGGACCCTCCGGACCAAAAACCCTGGCTCCCATAGGCAAGCCACAGCTCTCAGCTACTCGTTCGCCCAGTATACTGCGCTCACTATATAGGCTCGGTTGATTAAGTTTGGATATAGGCTTGGAAGTAGTATTTTGTAGCATACAGGGCTGTTATGTTAGGGTTAAAAGGAAATTATGCTTGAAATGTGATCTCATACACAAACGATATCAGATACCGGTACTGGTGTGTAAATGGTAGTGTGCAGTTACTGCAGTGTGTCAGTGAGTGCTCCTAATCCTAACTGTAACCATACTCCTTACAACCCTAAATAGGTAACCTATAACCTCACTGGTCTAATAGAGCTAGAAACACATTTTTACTGATTAGTAGCTCGAGTGGGGTTGCATGGTCAGGTATTAGACCTGTGACCAGAATAGTGTGCAAAAGGGAATGTGCTCGTCAATGGATGTGTCAATATGTTACACATAATTTTATGCAGTCCAAAATCTCTCATTTTTTGTTGTTGCTATTTAAGATGCTCAATAAAATATAATTCTGTTATGATGTGTTGTACTAGAGCATAATAACGGCTTTAATGTATTATGTGAAGGCTTTGTTGGTAACATGTTAGAAAAGAAAAGTTATATCGTTGTCCAATGGATAACCTACCAGGATATTTTGGTTATTCTTTACATATTTTTGGTTATCCTAAACTGACCATTAACAACTATTCAACTATTTAGTGTGAAAATCTTGGTTGTCCATCAGAAAACCTTGCAAGGTCAATGGTTATCCATCAGCAAATTTGGTTAGTTTGTACAACCGAATAATCACTTATTTCAAACGCTGTTGGTACATATGTTGAGAGGATGGTTTAGAATCAAGAACATATGGCACTCACTTGGAAAATTGGAACATTTGTTATGATAAAAGACATCGTTGAATAGAAAAATGTACTGGATCTAAGCTGCATAGGTATTCTCCCTTTATTTGGAGCCAGTGCATGTACATTATTACAAAGTTGCAACTGGACATCTGCCTACTTTACTATTAACATATATTAATTTGTTGACAGGGTAAACCATTAGCTGAAGCCAAGGGTGAGATTGCTTACGCAGCATCTTTCTATGAATGGTTTGCAGAAGAAGCAAAGAGAACCTATGGTGATGTGCTACCTATTATGGCAGGCAAAAGAGCTATTACTATTAAACAACCTGTTGGAGTAGCAGCTATGATCACACCGGTAAGTCACACAAGCTATTACCTAGAAGGGTCTCAGGGCTTGAAATAATCAAATGCATCAATGGTAAAATATTCCAAATCTCTGCTATACTTGAGGCCAATTTTTCTTTTTGTTGAGTTGCCCTCAGCGACCGACCCTAAAATCTCAAAAATCAGGGTCGGGGTGTGTGTGTTTTTAGATTTAAATTTTACCCAATATTTTTCAGAAAAAAGAAAGAGAAAAAAAAGAAGAAAAATTGGCCGACCGACCCAACCTCAAGATTTTTGGCACTTGAGGGCAACACAACAATTTATTATTTTGGCCTTGTTAAAAAAATATCTAGTCATACACTAGCAACCAAAAGTATTAGGACACTTGGTTATGGTGTCAAAATCGTCCCATATATTCAATTTGGAGTGTACTATTTCACTACGAGTTGAACAAATGTGTTGTTGAATCTCTTCTCATTGATAAATTCATGTTTCCTACAATATCTGCTAATTCAATTCCATGCAATTGAAGAAAACATGTGCCTTCTTGAAATCCCCATACAAATTTCCCATTGGTAATAGCTCATGAATAATTCATCAACCTCATTATACGTGGCAACATCTTAACCTGGATTACAAAATGGTTGACATCCTGAACACAGCAGGTCGTTGTTGATGGGAAATGCTCAGAACTGTCTTCTGTAAAATCAGGTGTTCCTCAAGGGACAGTGTTAGGGCCTCTCATGTTCTTAATTTATATAAATGATATTTCAGATAATCTAGATAGTTCAACTAAAATACGTTTGTTTGCAGTCGACTGTCTATTATACAGATCAATTTTATTTCAGGAGGTTTCACAATCATTGCAGAAAGATCTTAAATCTCTAGTAGAATGGTCGTCTAAATGGCAGATGTCATTTAATACTCGTAAATGCAAAACCCTACGTGTCACCACCAAGTGAGCTCCTACTGAGTATGTTTATAAAAAGAATAATGATATCCTTGAAAATGTATCCCATTATCCATATCTGGGAGTCGAACTCAGCAATAATCTTAAATGGTCACATCACATTCATAATGGCACTGTAAAAGCTAATAACTCTCTTTGGTTTATCCGCAGGAATCTTTGGAGGTGCGCGAAGTACGTGAAACAACAAATGTATAATGGCACTGTAAAAGCTAATAACTCTCTTTGGTTTATCCGCAGGAATCTTTGGAGGTGCGCGAAGTACGTGAAACAACAAATGTATAATGGCACTGTAAAAGCTAATAACTCTCTTTGGTTTATCCGCAGGAATCTTTGGAGGTGCGCGAAGTACGTGAAACAACAAATGTACTTCGCACTTGTGAGACCGCACCTTGAGTTTGCCTGCGCTGTATGGGACCCCCCATAATGCATGTGACATATCACGTCTAGAAGCAGTACAGCGCAGAGCAGCCCGATTTGTAACCAATAATCACAAAAGAACAGAGGGCACGGTAACAAATATTTTACAAGACCTGCAGTGGCCCTCCTTAGAGCAAAGACGATTAGCAATCCTGTATAAAATTCAAAATGAACAAATTGCCATTCCTATTATCCTGCACTACCTGTGCAGACAGGCTGTTCAAACCAGGCAATTCCATCCACAGAGATTTAGTATCGTTCCAACTCACACCGACTCATGTAAGTTCAGTTTCTATCCCCCCACAATTAGGACTGGAATTCACTGACACCCTCAATGTACAATGCCAAATCTCTGGAAATTTTCAGGCACTGTATTCAAAAAGTATAATGTATTGCTCATAACATGTGTAGTTGTAGTTGTAGATTAAGATTATGATGTGTTCTAATGTCTATTTTCAATTTTCTCCATTATGTATATTCCTCTGTTAGATACTGCATTTTGCAACTTTGCAGAGTATATATTTATAGATAGATAGATAGATAGATAGATAGATATAGCCAACGTAATTCTATGGTGGGTAGTCTGACAATTTTGACTTCCTTTCAAAAAAACCTCTCAATTGTTTGTCAATGGATTCACTCAAGTAAAACTAATCCCAATATTGTCACTATAGTAGATTCATAAACTCTGGCGCATCGGTATCGATTTTGGACCTCGTCCATTGGGCGTTAGAGGAACCCATTTTGACCAATGATGAAACAGCGGTACTTTTATAGATGTTATTATCATGATTATTTGCGCTCCATAATCAAATGCTATTCATGATAGTGTGGCTTTGTGAATAGGGCTGATCATATAGCTTTACAATCACGACATCCAAAAACTTAATCCAGCAGCTTCAAATGTGTTATCCCTTTGGAAGCGGTTACCACAATAAAAACAAATCGACCATCATCGACCGTATACAGGTTTCGAAAGAAAAATATTATGTATGTCATTTTACTATTCATAATTTAGTGGATACTTTTTTATTATTTTCCGTTTTTATTATGCACGTGGAATAAAGGAAACATTAAAATGAAAATAACAGTTTTACGTATTTATTTGCGAGAAAAAACCCGGAAAATAATTCAATAATCATTTTTTTATATACCTAGATTAAGTACAAAACCATTTGTCCTAATTAAATGGAAAAACAGTTATATCAACCAAGATACGGATTATAAACGTTACTTTTTAAGTATTTCTGGCTATGAGACTACCTGAATACCTTTATCAAATTATCTGAATAACATTACATTTCTTTATCGTTATGCCGATAATCCAACCGCAAGTTCCCTGTCACTAGGTACATAAGTGGTGACTACATCACAGTAGTACATTACACGAAGACACGGTATTAACCTTGCATATTACGATTAAATTCGAGTGCCTCCCCCTCTTTTGCTTCTGTTACCTCTTTACTGAAATGGTAAATCTCTAAAATCGGCCAATGTCTGCGAATCGACTATAGTCTTTAATCTCTCACACATATTGACACCTGATCTCTTCATTCATCTTCATTATAAGATATTTGGGAGGGAAATTTAGTTTCATTTTGACACCTTTACTTTCATATTTTAAATGGAAACCAACAAAATTCTCTGTACTTTTTCATAGCACCCACATAACCTGGGCCCACTACACAGGGCTATCATTTCATTATGACTTAAGAATTGTTGTCAAGCTATTTGACTCAAATTAACTAAATATACATGTACCAATGCAAAAAACCTTAATCACTGAAATATTGTTACAATATGTTTTCCTTTTAAATAATAATGTCTTAAGTAGGAATATCATCCCAAATTTATTGTTACAAACTTTAAGAACTTTCCATTAATTTTATAACCCTGGAATACCAAAAAGCGAACACAGTAGTTCAATAGATTCCCAGTGTTTTCTCTCAATGTACAGCTTGCAAGGTGTCCTAATACTTTTGGTTGCTAGTGTATTTGCCATCTTATTTTTATACAACCTGTCAAGTGAACTTTGAGATACATACGAGGGTTGTTCATTAAGTAATGAAAGTGATCATGGTATGGGATGCATGAGTGATTCTATTGAGGGATAGTGTGATCAACACAAAGTATGAACCTTTGTCTTTGAAACAATACAATTTTGGATTTCTAAGTATGAACTATGATGTCATAGCATTAGCTTAAAGTAAGTACACTTGGGACGCTGCTAAATCAGTTATTTGGTGGCAAATTTGAATTGTTTGTATGAGACACGTGGTAAGAAGATTGCATAACATGACCCCAGAAGCAGGTAAATCCCAATTATTTTTTGCATAATTATGATACCTAAGACAATAACTTTAATCCCTGTGTAATTTGAAATATGTAGTATAAAAGGAAAATGTAAGGGGAAGCAATTGAATAAAAGGTATACAAATATCAGTATTTCAAACAGCCCATTTTCACTGACAAATTCCCAGTGAGTGAATCGCTAATGTTGCGGAAAATAAAATAAAATATGGCGATTCCATAGGATAGGTAACTAATTAGCTGAACTTATTCATATGAAACATACAAAAAATATGCGCATGCGCGGACGGCAGATATGTTTGAACTGGGATAAAAATGGCTAAAATCATGATATTTGCCAGATAAAAGATTACTGTGCCTTCAAAATCTAATCAGAAACATCGAAAAATGCTTAAATCAATGGGTATACTTATTTTGATAATCAAAATGAAGATAAACATGAATGTATCAATCAAATATGGCTGCCACAACCTCTCTTATTACTTATTATCTTTTCAACTACTAGATGTGTATTGTTAAAGTAATCGTCACATAATTCCAACGGTTTGAGGAAATTTTATGATCAGCTCCTTTTTAAATCCCCACTATTATTGCTTTACATCCCACAACAATTTATTAAATTATAATTCTCCATTGTTCTTTATCCGTTGTTGTTTTCTATGGTTCATCGTTGCGGATTTTCCTTAATAAAAACATATTTGAGATGGTCCCTTCTTGTTTATTTTAAGGAATTCAGATCTAAAAAAGAATGTCAAACAGAGATTATTGTGTGTTCTTACTATTCACCAATTGCTATCTGTTTCAATGCTTGCATTGTCGAGATATACGCAAATGAATCGATCAACCCATATTTCAACCTATTACATATCCAGCCAAAGATTGACGTATTTCAGGCAGTGTCCAGAGTGTAGTTACTTTAATTTAAGCTAATGCTATGACGTCATAGTTCATACCTAGAAATCCAAACATGCATTGTTTGAAAGACAAAGGTTCATACTTTGTATTGATCACACTATCTGTCAATAGAATCACTCATGCATCCCATACCATGATCACTTTCATTATTTATTGACCGACCCTCGTATATACCATACTTTTCCATTCTAAATGTTTCAATAATTTGACTCATTATCATGTTCTAATTCCTCCACAAAGTGCTCAAACTTGTGTGGCATACTGTAAAAGTGGTATTTTTCGCATGATTATATTTTTCGCTCTTTGCCGATTTTGAACTGTTCGGTAAGTTTTTAAATTTGCGATTTGCAGCTTCATCACATAAACCTATATGCAAAAGAAATATATTTGCGTGTTATAATTTTTGTGTTATAACAACGCCCTTTACAGTATTTCCGGCTACGTGTATTGTAATTCTACACAAGTGAACACAATAGTATGGAATGCTTTATGATGAAAATCAAAACAAATGTGTTATCAAATTCTATTGGAAGCAGATTTTCATTAGGATTTAGTAAGGTTCTGTGATGGTTTTTAATGGAAAAAACAGTTAAGATAGATTTATGAGTCTAGGAAAGTCAAATTTCATTATAAGAGAGACAAAATATGTGTACAAAAAAAAAATCACATACAAAATATTGCGTTAAGCAGTGGTGTTATCTATTTACAGTGGAATGTCCCTAGTGCAATGGTCACACGGAAGGTTGGAGCAGCCCTTGCTGCTGGATGTACTGCTGTTATAAAACCTGCTGAAGAAACACCACTCTGTGCCCTAGCTCTGGCTATGGTGAGTAATAGGGACATAAGACAAAAATAAAATATAAACTGTGTATGTGTCACTTACTAAATACCATGCCAATGTATGGAAGTATCTAATATTGACCTCAAGGACGAGAAGAACATACAGGGTGAGTTAAAAAACCTGCAATTTTGTGGAAAGAAGCCATTTTGTTTGAATTTTAAAACTGTTTAAATGTTGCAAGAATGACATATTTGATCCTAACTTTGTGTGAAAAATGATGAAGTCGATCGCATTTTACGTTTGTCTTTGGTGACCCTTGCTGCACAACCCAATTTACATGTTTGTCCACGAGCACAGTGATTTTCAATTGAAATTGCACACATTGCATTTTCATATTTGAATATCCAATCCAGCCAACAACAATTTGGAACATTTCAGTTTTTTAATAAAATTTAGAAAATTATAAGCATTTCATAGCATGGGTAGGGTAAATTGATTATGTTAACTCACATGTAAACAAGAAAGGATGCATTAAATTCAAATAACATCACAAATGTACTCAAGTTTCCAAATTTGAATGAGAGACACACTTTGCGATCTTATGTAGTATGTTTTGGGTATCTCGTGTACAAAAGTGTGAAATGGGTGCACGGGTAAAAAGGCAAACGAAAAATGATATTGACATAATTTTTTCACACAAATTTAGTATGTAGCAAATAAGAAATTCTTATAACGTTCAAAAATATTCAAACTTCAACTTGGTTTAAAAACAAGATAGTTTCTTTCCATAATTGCAGGTTTTTTTACTCACCCTGTATTTTACATGCGTTTGATTTGAGATTTGTGGTAACATTTGTGGTAAAATCTCAAAAGTGGTAATTAATGTGGTAAATAACTGAACCGTATAAACAGACAGACATCAATGTATGCATTTGAGCAGGGTCTACGATGCAGAGAACTAGTGTAACTGCAATTTTATAGGACATTATTCCATGTAAAATAATTCCATACCATGTATTATCACCAGGTGGCAGAAGAGGCAGGAGTACCCCCAGGTGTTATAAACATAGTGACCAGCTCAAAGGCTAACACCCCAGCTGTTAGCAAAGTGATGTGTGAGAGCCCTCTAGTAGCCATGATATCATTTACTGGCTCTACCAATACAGGGAAGGTAAGGCCAAACATATAAAGTGTTGTATTGGCGTAGCATGCCATTGAAAATAAGGGTAGGATGGGCAGGATTTTAAAAAAAAATTGAATTGTATATAATACAGGGTGGACTTCTAAATAGGGGGAGCCAAAGCAGTGGCGTGCGCAGGATATTGTGCAGTGAGTGGGGGTAGCCCATTTTGTTTGCAGTAGCGGGGGGGGGGGGGGGGGGGGGGGGGGGGGGGGGGGGGGGGGAGCGATACGTTCCCAAGGGGGATTACTACAATTTGTGCTTCGTTGTTATAAAGCCATTCAGGCCGAACCTTATATCATTCGAAAGATTATATTGTCAGCTATTTATATCCGTTCGCCCCTAAATCTGAACTCTTTTTTTCTTGAATTGCTAACACACTTGCTTTCTTCCTCTCATGCCTTCCCTTCAATTCATTTGTATTACAGATTTTGCTCCATCAGGCAGCTAGCACAGTGAAGCGTGTCTCCATGGAATTGGGTGGTAATGCACCATTTCTTGTATTTGACTCAGCAGATGTTGATGAAGCTGTGAAGGGAGCCATCATTTCAAAATTCAGGAATACTGGACAGGTAAAACGAAAAACAATGCCATCACTGCTGGGGTATGCGTTTTAATAGGTTTGCTTGTAATTATGGTGTCCAGACTGGGTATCTCATAAGTTTGCATTGGGTTTACACAAGATATGGTTCAATAATTAATTTTAAAAAAATGGTTTGTGGAAACAAAAATAGAAAATCATAAAACTGCACAGAACAATGAAAACATATTGTATATCATTTGGAAAGTTTATTCTATGACTATGAGTATTTTGAATCTGGACAAATAAAACAATTCCAACTTCATTGTCACGCATAGCTAATTAAAAGTTTTGAATTGTTCATAAGTTGTCTTGTTGAATGATTGACTTGGATAAAATGTTTTCTTTACTGTAAATTAGGCTTATATAGTACAGGGGAAAGTGGGGCAGGGGCAAGTGGGTTTCTTGATTGGAACCTTTTTCTAAATTTTGCCCCAATTGAATTTCCCCTCTACAGTAAATGAAAAGGAGAATCCATGTTGTTGTGATTTTTCCCGCTCAAGTCAAAGTTTGTCCCACATTTAAAAATATCTGGTTATGCCACTGTCAAAGTAAATTATTGACTGACTTTAGATGTGGTTCCTTTGAATTTGATAGACCCGTTGATATAATCCCTGTTTTAATCGTATTCATACATTAATTGTAAAATATATTTTTACTTGCAGACGTGTGTCTGCGCCAATAGGATATTAGTACAAGATGGCGTCTATGATGAATTTAGTGAGAAGATGACCCAGGCTGTGGAGAAATTTGTGGTTGGGGATGGATTTGAGGCAGGTGTAACCCAAGGACCACTAATAAATGAGGCTGCTGTACAGAAGGTAGGAAACTTATATGAAACTTCTTGTAATATTTGACAAAACTGAGTGGTCTAACACCATGTGTGAAATCATAAAGCCTAAATATCTATTTTGAGAGGATATGTTTTTTTAATTTTTTTAAATTTTCATAAGTTTTGAGAAAATAAAACTGTTTGGAAAAAAAATCTCAAAAAGTTTTTAAAGTGAATTCTCAGAATTTTTCTTCTTCTTTGATTCTTAAAATATGATATGGTTTTGTCTTCAATTTGTTTTGTCGCCGCTCTAAGTCAACTGAATCAGTAGCCTTATTGTAAATCTTGACTGTAAGTACATACAAATACCACAGTTTAATTATGACCAGGAATGGCAGATGGGTCCAAAATAAGGCGACACATTTCTGCCTATAGTCTATTTGGCCATCACGAGACAGTGAATTAGTAACTACTAATTGCAACACATAAACATGTGCGCCTACTCAAGGCGCTGGCGTCTACACATAAGCTTTGAAAGATGGAAGATACATACACGTGCGTAAAAGCTGCGCTTGTAAAGTTGTGTCACTGTCCAGAGGAAGACAAATAGAGAATAGTTACACTTTTCACATTACTGTCATTGTAAGGGATTGTAGGCTTACATCATATGCATCCATGTTAACCCCTGAAAAATGGGCCATAATAATACTATAAGGTCACGTTTTTTAACCTCGGCACCACAAAAAGGTGGTTTTGTTACATTTTAGAGGGTTTTTTGTCTTTAGGCTATTGTATTTGAGTAACTCTCTATCAAATTGACTTGTGTTTGGGCGTATCTTAAAGACAATTTAATACCTTTTAATAATCTGAAGAGAGAAAAAATCTATCACTTTTTCTTTAATTGATACAGCTCGTTAAGTATAATTAGTCAGGGTGGTTGAGGGAGTGGAGGAGGAGGGAGTGGAGGAGGAGGAGGAGGAGATTGCTATGTAATACACGGGTGGAAAATTGTTAAAACTCAAAATGTCCTAACAGACAAATGGTAGCGGTGTGGTATAGAAATCCCAAGTATGCAAATGATTCCATTGAATACAATGTCATGCTCTACCACACACAGTAATCAACAACTGACTAAATCTTATTGTCCTATTTTCATGAATGGATGGGGGACACTGCCTCAGGAATGTCTTTAAGACCTGTGACCACAACTGATACTACCATGACTACTAGCCAAAGTAATTGATTGTCATTACTTTATATGCAACACATATTATTATGATACTTTCTAAAAAATGCCCACTATTGCAGGTTGAGTTATGTTATCAATAACTGTTGTGGATGAGATGATAACATGATATTCATGTACTGTACATGGCAGTTTAAACACCCTGTATATTAAATTGCTGTGTGAAACAATGCTTTATAATCACATAGTGATGGTTAAACTTAAAGATAGTCACTCAAACTTGTTCTGAATTATCATATATTTCATAACTTGTTTAAATTGGTGGTTTTTTCAGTATTTAACATTGGGTATTTTGACCATCCCGTATATATATACTTCCTAATAAGCTGACTAATTAATATTGTATTCGCTGGATGGGTAATTTACTCAAATACAACAAAAATATGTATAGCCTTCACATAGGTCCTGCATTTAGACTGTGGAAGAAAAAAAGTAAATCATCATTTTGTATAACATTTTAATTGTTACACCCTGTATAATGTTTAGGTCACCCTGTATATTTGATTTCTAGTTTCCAAATTTACAATCCTTATATTATGAGCTTTCCAAATATATATGGTTTCATACCCTTTAGATGTAAACATTTTGATATATTCTACCAAAAAAGAAAAATGATGTATATTTCATGAAAATGACCAATGTAACACAAATGTAGCCCAGGTTAAAAAATGTGACCATAAGCAATGAAAATAGACACAAAGTTTTACTTAAAAAATGTTAATGGGTTAGGCTATTCAATTTTAAATCCATGCACCCCTATGGAAAACTACTTTAATCTTCCACGCAGGGAGTGTAGATTTCAAATGGAGTCACCCATGCATTTAAAATTTAAAATTCACACCACACTCCCAGACTTAAGTTAGTATCTTCCATATGGGGTGTATGGATTTCAAATGGAATAGCCCAATGGAAACTCTGTGTATAGTCTGGACTGATGGGTGGATCAATGTGTCAACTCTCATGCCTATGTCTCCTGCCCGTGCCTCTAGGATTGGCAGCAGTCTGTACAGTCAGTGGCGGAAATTTCTTGTTAGGTGTGGGGGGATGAAAAGGGGGAGTGCCCCCAAAAATGAAATTGAGCTGGAACCATCATAAGCGGTGCGCAGCACCACCCTCTGAGCTATGCTCGGACAGGGGGTGTCTGAGGAGGATGTGCTCCCCTGAGAAGCAGAAGAAAAAAAATCAATTTTCGAACTCATTTGGTGTGATCTGGTGTATACTTTTGACCAATATTGTATTGAAAAGCCATCACTTCATTTTCAATAAATGTTGGAAATATTTTGTTTTTTATCAATGCACAAAAGAAGTTGAGCATATACTGATATATTCTTGATTTAAGTATATATGGTTTAAAAGCTCGTACAGGGGGGAGTCTGAGGGCCCCCCTCAGAAGTAGATTTGTTTTCAATTTTCGAACACATTTGGTGCGATCTGGTGTATTGACCAATATTGTATTGAAAAGCCATCCCTTTATTTTCAATTTTCAATAAATATTTTGTTTTTTATCAATGCACGAAAGAAGTTGTGCATATACTGATATTTTCTTGATTTTAGTATAGATGGTTTAAAAGCTCGTACAGGGGGGAGTCTGAGGGGGGATGTGCCCCCCTCAGAAGTAGATTTGTTTTCAATTTTCGAACTCATTTGGTGCGATCTGGTGTATACTTTTGACCAATATTGTATTGAAAAGCCATCACTTCCTTTTCAATAAATATTTTGTTTTTTATCAATGCACGAAAGAAGTTGAGCATATACTGACATATTCTTGATTTAAGTATAGATTGTTTAAAGCTTGAACAGGGGGAGTCTGAGGGGGGATGTGCCCCCTCAATTTTTTTTTCTTCTTCAATTTTCGAACTCATTTGGTGCGAACTGGTGTATACTTTTGACCAACATTTTATCGAAAAAGCAACCTCTTCATTTCCAATCAATATTTTGTTTTTATCAATGCAAGAAAGAAGTTGAGCATACGGATATTTTCTTGATTTAAGTATAGATTGTTTAAAAGCTCAAACAGGGGGGGGGGGTCTGAGGGGTGATGTGCCCCCGCTCAGAATTGGATTTTTTAAAATTTTCGAACCCATTTGGTGCGATTTGGTGTGTATACTTTTGACCAATATTTTATTGAAAAGCAATCACTTTATTTCCTTTTATATAGGCCTATGCCAGAAAGAAGTTATGCCTTCAAAAGATCGTTCTGGTCAACGTACGTACGCGTATGTATCCTGACTGACGTCCAATAAACTCCAAACGTTCTTATGTCCCTTGCATGCCTCCCCGCCCACCTTTCTTTTTTTTCCCCTTTTTTTTCCTTTCTTTTTTCCTTTCTTTTTTCCCTTTTTTGTTTGTTTTTTTGGTGGAAGTGAAAAATCAGGGGGGGGGGATGATTACATTGACCATCCCCCAGATCAAAAAGTGGGGGGCATATATCCCCCATCCCCCCTGGGATTTCCGCCCTTGTGTACAGTATCATATTTATCTTCCGCTATTTTGAGAATAGGTAACTTATGAGTGTAAATGACTATTTGTGTATGTCAAACAATAAAAACACCTGCTAGAGTTTCAACGCTAAGACAAGAGATCCAATATGGACCTCTAGGGAATGAATGACCAAATTCTAAGCATGTCAAACAATTGTTTTCATCATAATTCTTATATAATACAGATGGTAAGGCATGTCAATGATGCAGTGGAGCTTGGAGCCAAAATACTTACTGGAGGAAAGAGACACAAACTTGGAAAGACATACTTTGAGCCAACCGTCCTTACAGAAGTTACCCAGGATGCACTTGTGTGTCAGGAAGAGACGTTTGGACCTGTGGCACCACTTATAAGGTATTTATCATTATTATGATAATATTTTGAGTTTGTCTAATGTCAAATATTTCTGTACTTAACCCAAACAAGTTATATGATCATTGAGCTGAATTGTCACCCCTATCTGCCCACATGAATCAAGGGCTAAAACAAGACATCGTTATTTCGCCCTTTTTATCAGCAGCATCATTAACCTTAACCCTGCCAAACCCATGGCAGAGGAAAAGTTGTTCAGAAGTGTGACCTCAACTTTTGACACTAATACCTTATTATCAATGATTTCTCATTTACTCCGCTATAGATTCAAAACCGAAGATGAAGCAGTCACCATAGCCAACGCTTGCTCTGTTGGATTAGCCGGTTATTTCTATTCCAAGGACATATCTCAGGTGTGGCGGGTTGCCGAGAGACTCGAGGTCGGAATGGTAGCGGTCAATGATGGCATTGTCTCAGGATGTACGACTCCATTTGGTGGAGTGAAAGAATCGGGTATTGGTAGGGAAGGTGGAAAATATGGAATTGATGAGTATATTAATTATAAATATATACAGTTTGGTGGGATGTAGATGTATAAAGATATGATACATATATTTGAATGTTTTATAATAAAAAATGTGGGGCAAATATTGATTTTGTAACGACAACTCAAAACCAAGTGAAAATGTTTGGTACATTGATGTGTTTGTAAAATATGCCAATTTAGCTCATTTTTGGTTCTACCTTTGTGTAAGGAGTCACAAAACTAGTCTAGCATGAAAATGACAATAATCCTATTAAGGCGAGGAAAAAACAAAACCCTGTTTTTTACGTGCCCACTTTTTGCGTTTTGCAAGAATTTTGTTGTTGAATCTTGTTATAATTTTGTTTCTCAAATCATGTAAAATCAGCCTTTTTTTGGCCGAAAATCTGTCGACATTTGTTTTCACATTTGTTTCAAAAAAGTCACGATTTGTGCACATTTTAGTGACATTTTAGGTTTAAAACAGGGTGGTTTTTCGTCGCCTAACCCTACAAGTGTAGCAGTGGGCATGGACCGGAGAACTGGGTGAGGGGGTTAAATGGAAGGAACAAAACAATGCCTGCCACCCCCGGAATTGAACCCAGGTCGCCCGGGTATCAGGAGAGTTGCCCAACCACCACACCACGAGTGCTGGGCTTGCCAGGCTAAATTTTCGCAGATTATACACCCAGGGTTTGCACAATGGGATGGGGTGTGTGTGCGCGGGCCTACAAGTGCTGCTGGCCATGTGGTTCTGTATGGTGTAGTGGGGTTAGGGTTATGATATTATAAGCTATATTCTACGAGGGTCATTCAATAAGTTCTACCTCCTACCTTATAACTTTGCTATTATACAAGCCAGACGTATGAAATATTCCACAATTGCAGCTTTAAATATCAGCTACAAAATCATAGTAGATTGATCTGAATACTTAATGTACTTTTTTAGATATGCAGTAAGAACCAAACTTCCATTTAGTGCGACGGAAACGGGTCAAAAACAGCCAAATGTCTCCTAAGTGCTATTCATTTGGCCAATTCTAAGAGACAAAATGTACCTATCGGTCAATTACAATCGTTATTAGTTACAAATATCTCTTGAACAGACTTTAAACAATACAAGTGCCTGATTTTATGGGGGAAAATGCCCTCTAATTAGCCAGAACCAGACCAGGAAAGCCATACATTTAAACCCTACCCTAGAACCCCGCTGCAAAAGTCATATTTGCTTTTCATAGGAACTAGCAGATCTTCATTATACAGGACTAAATGGATATATTTCAAGTCTATCGAAGATAATCTTTTCTATCACTGACTACCTGATTAACTATTCTAAATGTTCCATATAAGGAAAACTGATAAAGTTACTATCATGTTAAGATTTAACATTCGAGGCATCACTGTGGCTTGACTTGTAACAACGAACATTTGACTGAATATCAGTATTCCAGTATGCTAAAGGCGTGTCAATACATTCGAGTTGATATTATACTATTTGCAAGCTACAAAGGTTAATATTGCCTACAATCTGATTTATACATGATAGTATAGCATTATATTCAGAAATTATCCATTGTTTTCTATTTTCAGTATTTAAATCGGGCGGTTATACCTATTCATACAATACGGAGTGAAAACGAAAAAACCTGTATTTATCTTTGGGGTAATTTTCCGTGTCCGTTGTCCAAAATCTCTCTCTGGCTTTGATTGCATCATGACAAAAGTGAAATAGGTATCAATTAGCATTTACTATAAATGTGTAGCTATGATTCAGAGCTATAATCATGACAAATGTCATGAGGTTGACATTCATATTAGCGATGTTATGAGTGAGGAGGTAGAACTTATTGAATGACCCTCGTATATTAAATCCCTCAATGAAGTCGCTACCCTAGCACCACAGAGCTCTGCCTCCCTTACACGAGGGTAACACCTGATTTTCCTACATTTGATGAAGTTGTTTGCACTATCACTTTGAGAAATGTCTGGTTTTGTTGAGAAATTATTAAGAAAAATATCTCTTGCGTATGTTACACAGATTGAGAGATATCAATGCTTTATAAATGCAGCAAAAATAGAAAATGAGAAAGAATTGATATGGATGCCAGATAAAATCATGGATCTTCATGAAGTCTATGGCATAGATTCAAACAGAGAAGAATACATTTACTACAGGATCCCTATGTAGTTTCAGTGCACACATGGGTAATACAGTAATACTTACTACTGTAAAAGTGGACATTTACGCGCGTGTAATTCTTCACGCTTTGCACATTTTGAACAATTATACTTGTTTGTTTTTTCGCGATTTTGAGCTTCCTTACATAGACCTACAATCCTACATATAAAATGTATATATTCGCGCATTTTTTTCTCGCGCTTTTACAGTTATTGTATAGAAACCAAAGCTATTATGTGTATTCAGGATATCTGATAGATATAATGTAGTTGTGAGTAGACTCACTTAAAGTGAATTATGGTAATGTAGTTGTAGTCAGGTTCAAAGAAGTTCAGCATATTTCTATAACAAGCATGTACTAAGCGTAATTAACACAGTTCCAATTAGGAATCATATCGCTCTGTAACTCGGAATATATTTATGATCAGAAATGTAAATCTGCCAGAAAATCAGCTTTAAAAAAAATCAAGGATAGAGGGCGCCCCATGGAAAAGATCGCATAATATGCCTTTAAGCTTGGGTAAAAGCAGATTTGGATTCAATATTGGTGAATAATTATTGATTTTTTTTTTTTTTGTGTGTGAATTGACCTGACCATCCCTATGCCGCTTTCATCTTAAAATTAAGTCTGTCAATATGCATGGACAATTCTATCACTGATATATCTGGTACGGAGTGAGATTATATGTTTACTGTGATTGGCTTGCTAAGTCACCTGCCTATCACAGCGCACATGTGTGTTTACTTTTAAACAATAGTGAAATGTTCTCTAAAATTATCTCAAATTGGATTGCCAGGTAATGAGATATATCACAGCTAAACTTTACTAAGTATTACTATAGCCATTGCACAGGAATCATTGCACTACCAGTCAATAATTGATTTTGGGGGGCAGTTGTGAAACAAGGGATGTTTTTAGCTTGGGTATGTTATGCACAAAAGGGTTTAAATCAATTATTTTCAAGAAAAAGGGTTTAAAATTGTTTTGAGGGTATTTTTCTTGTTGCATGAACTAAGATTAAAGAGTATGATGCCTTCTGAATCCTATTTCAGTTTTACTTTACATTTGTCAACATTTTCATTACCTGAAAAGTAATAACTATACTCTGTTTGGCCATCTTGAGACAGTGACGTAACTGAACAGGCGCAGCTTTTACGCACGCATGTGTATCTTCCGCCTTTCAACGCTCATGTTTGTACGCCAGCGCCGCGAGTATGCGCGCGCGTTATGTGATGCAATTAGTAGAATACGCGGTTACGTCACTGTCTCGAGATGGCCAAACAGAGTATAGTGTACTGTAAAAGCCAATATTTTCGCGGATTTTGATATCAAAGACATTTCGCGAATTGTTTTTTTCGCGGGCGACCGTCTGAAAGCATTGCATGAATGTGTAAAGCAATATTTTCGCGTGTTATAATTTTCGCGGAAAAAGATTTTGCGCGAAAAGCGCGAAAATAAAACCACCGCGAATATTTCAGCTTTTACAGTATGTATGAGGTATACACCAATCTGAAAAAGCCATTACTATGGTTACTGCGGGTCCCTTGCACCAGGGGGACATTTTCTTTTCTGTACATGAGTCAAGTTAAATTAGTTAATTTGATTTAAAAATCATCTTATTCAGTGAATTTTGCTTTATTCTGTTGCAAAACGGAATTAAAGTCATGCCAACTCTTGCATGAAAGAAACTTGCAACCAGTGGCTCATATGCCCATTCAACATGTTGAGGTAGAACTCAGATTTGGTTTGGTCGGGGGTGTGCCGCTGGAGATTCAAAACCCCTACCCATTTCTAAGGGTGATTTTGGAAAAATTGGTACCATGTTTAGGGGTTTTGCTTCATTTTAGACCAAATTTTCGCAAATTATCGGGAAAAAAGACCTAATTTTTGCAAATTTTCGCGAAAATAGACCCATGTCTAAGGATTTTTCAGTTGAAAAGCCTACCCATGGCTAAGGATGTCTCATGAAAAAACGACCCACTGGAGCGGCACGTCCCCGTATGCCTTACATACGTGAGTCCAGCCATATATAGGGAGCGTGTGTGGTCTAGTGGATAAGACGCCGGTCTCACGATGCAAAGACTGTGAGTTCGAGCCCCGCTACGGCCAACATGTTTGTATCCTTGGGCAAGGTACTTAGTCTTAATTGCTTCGTCGACCCAAGCGACCTATTTGGGGACCTGTTAGTATATCAAAATCTAAGTAGTGCTGATAGGCTTGTGCACTTGTCGATTGGTAGCCGCCTAAGTGTAGCGACCAAAGGATTCTGATATCTAAACTGGCAGCGATAATAATTGATTTAAAAAGCACTTTGGGACTGTGCTTGCATTGTGGAAAGCGCTATATAAGAACGGTAATATTATTATTATTATTATTATTATATATAATCGGGGCATTTGTTGATGGCAGCTGCATATAACACCCTGCTTTTGTTAATGCAACCCACAAATGCTTTCTTTATTTAAGAAAATAATAGGCTTACACATAAATCTAGACAATGTATTTGATTTTGTTCTGCAGACATTGAAATCATTGTCTCAAGGAAGTGGAATAGACTATAGAGATGCGGTACACATTATGGTACATGTAGTACTGATGAACGGAACTACATGTACTTGTAGGTATGACAGTGTCTCATAGACTATTTCAAATCCGATATATTTATATATAATATATTGCGAATGTGATTTCATGTCGAAATCTTTGCTCCAAATAAGTAACTAAATAATGTTTTATATTTTGATCATGATATTTGTATGTAATAACATCAATCATGTAAGGCTGTAGAAATCATATACAGTCATCAAAAAAAGTAATTGACCATGAAATAAATGTGCATATAACTCTAAGTATAACACCTACTTAAAAGTAGTAAGTTATAAAGTTGTTGTTTGAGATATTGCATACACACTAAGAATGGTCGATTGTTGTGGAATTTACAATCCAAAATGTAAGGTTAAGTACCCTTTAGATTTTTTTCCTTTTCAACACGGGGCGAGTATGACAGGTAACGGGCATCCATGTGCCGTATTGAGCCATCGTAACATGCGGCAGACTATCCACATCAGATAAGCACTCCCAGTAATCAATAATTTGCCCATATAACTTAGTCCGCGTGTAGAAATGCGAAAATGGATACCATACTTTATCTTACTTTTGGTACTGTAACATCCTTGATATCAAACCATTCTTCACATGCAATAGCTCAAATTAAAGAGCAGAAATATCTCAACAACTATATTATAATTTGATACTTTTAAGTAGGGGTTATACAAGTTATAAGCACATTTATTACCGGGTTAGTTACTTATTTTGATGAAATGCAATGGATCAGTTTGTATGAGGAAATAAAAGATGTTTTGAAACATGTGACATTACTTTTAGTACTCTCTAAATGTAAAAGAGTGGTTTTCCACTCTTTCAAGGAGTTAAACGCAGGACAACACGTTTTTGAGTGAAAACACTCTAAAAGGAGTGAAAGGGGATTTTATATGACAATGTTACACTCTATTGAGAGTGAAAAATTAACTTTCACACTCATTTTAGAGTGGAAATCGTCCACTCTAAAACGGGTTGTCCTGCGTTTCACTCCCTTCACTCCTTTTCGAGTGAATTTCCACTCTTTCCACTCGTTTTACATTTAGAGAGTATTGTATTATCTTCTTTATCATTATTTTGTAATAGTTCATTTGATACCTCAGGTTCTCAGTAACAGAGTTAAATGTTATATATTTCCACTGAACCTCTGTCATAAGCATTATCACTCATGTGTATTCTCAATTGCAAATACATTGTACAGCATGTATAATTTGAACCACTGTATGGCTTAGTTTCTTATAAAATTGCTTAAAAGTCATCATAAACCAAAAATATATTTACATAGCACGATAGAGTATCTTGTTAGGTTATGTGTGATTCATTTCTGTATGTAGGGAATAGTCACACATTTGCCAAGACTAATTTTCCCATGCTTTCTTTTCATAACATCATAGGCTCATTTGTAGCCTGGCCTGAGCTTTGACTCGAGTCATGTGGCACTAAAATTGGTCTAGTGACAACCCTGGGTCTATGTGATTAAAACATGTTTGTTATTTTGTTAAGTTTTTTTGAAAAAAAAACGCACAAAAAACACCTGACCTACTGACCCTACCTGAGGTGCATTTTCCCGTAGAACAGGATTGGGGTTTTTCGTCGCCTTATCTACAATTTTTAAACTTGCATCATAAAATCACATTTAACAACTATGATGAAGAAATCAACAAGAAAATTGAATTGTGCATTGCATTTCCACCTGACTGTAAATCTTTTAATATGTATCCATTTGAACCATAACTCACAATTTACATCTACTAAATTGATAATATTATATTACAGCACATAATTCAATTTGGGGTACAAATTTCCAAAACAAAATAAAACTACATACCTAAATTTCAATGAGTAGCTGCATCATAGAAATAAAATAGTGAAACCAGATTACACCACCATTTACTGTCATATGACATCTTAAAAGTATACTGTAAAGTGGATATTTTCACGCTACATTTATTTTTGCGCTTTTCGCGCTCAAATCAGCAAGCTCAAAATCGTGAAAATAAAACAAGCAAAATTGTTCAAAATGAGAAAAAGTACACACATGAAAATATCCACTTTTACAGTACCTTTGGCTCCTCCTCATCCTGGTGGAGCTAGTAAACTAATACACTGTAAGTATACATGACCAAGAAAACTCATATGTACTGCATGATATTTGACCCACCCCTAGACTGGGTCCCCGCGTCCCTCTATGTGGCCGCCATCTTTAAAAATGGTGGACCAAAAATAGGGAATAGGAAAATAGTATGTCCAAAAAGTGTGCGGTTTTGTCGTGGAATTCCATGACAACTTTGCATATATGAATATGCATACCAATACCGAGCATGCGCATTTGTACACAGCAACAACAGAAATACCACATGATTGGTCCAATTCAAAGGCAGTGCATCGAACGATCGTCACGCTGCGCCACGGGGAGGCAAATTGTGCGCCCTATCACATGAATAAGCTCATGTTTATTCACGAGTTTATCAGCGCACACTTTTGGAACTGTATTTTTTCAAGTCTTCACATTTGAACACCCTCGCAGGGGCCGTGTGTAAAATAGTTGCCTGCTAAGAAGTTCAGCTTTTTTCTGTAACAAGTGCATACTAAGTTTTAACACAGAAGTGCGGTTGTCATTGGTTTAATAAAACAGTACAACTTTGACCCGACCAAAGTGCACATTGCCGATTGCCCAATAGTGTCTATGGCATTTTGAGTGTTACCGTCCATGCACATTGTTTGGCACATGTGCAAAGAAAGGGTCAGTGCTGAACTTCTCTGCCAGCAACTTGAACAAGCACATGTGAAACGGCATGATTAATTCAAACAATGCAACCACACACATAATAGTACTTAGTGGATATGAGGTCACGGGGATGTGCCGCCAAATAGGGTCCCATTTTTCACCCGTCTGGTAAACGAATAACCCCTTTCATAGCCATTTTGGGTACATTTATGGGTCTAAAATCTTTAATTTTGCTGTTTTTCACAGAAATTTTAGCAAAATCTGTCAAATATATAAGAAAATTATGGGTCTCCGGTAAACATGGGTCCATTTGCCCCGCGAAAATTGGTAATTTTTGGGGTCAATTTTCATTTTGCTGGCGGCACATCCGTACCAAAAAAAAGATCCGAGTACCCCACCCCTCACCGGGAAAATGTGGTTTCTCAACTTCTTTTCTATGGTCCTTAATGGAAAAACTGATAAGAGAAGAATTATCTACTCCATTCTCACCATAGGTGTTTACTTTGTGTCACCTCGAGTTAGGGGGTGACGTCAGCGCATAATAGTGAACCCATCATGATATCGCGAATGTAACTCCAATGCGACTTCAAAAGCATATGCGCAATCAAAGAAGAACATCGGCTGTGGCACAGAAAGTGCTGCGACTATCACTAGATTACGCACTGATCCCAAATTGAGCTGACACAGAGTAAAGGCCTAATATAAGGTATAGTCTGTGTCAACTCAGGTTATGGGTAAGAGTGTAAACTCTGTTGCATTGAAGCAAATACTCCGTAATAACAAGAATGCTTTTAAAGGGGATTTGGAGAAAAATGTAATGATTCAGTCGTTACTTTAACGAGAATGGACAGCGCACGGTAGCTTACAAGACAAAAAAGTAGAAAAGATACCCCTAGTTGTAGGACGAGAACAGCATGTTTTCTAGTCAGGAATTCCGTATTTCTTTGCTGTGGCCGTTATTATTTTTTTGATCACACAGATACATACACCATCACATTGATATTACCATATCAATATTATGATATAATCGCTGACATTACATCTCAACTTGAGGTGACACTAAGTATAGTTATGAGAAAACGCATAAAAAAGGACATATTATTGGTTCTACTAAATAAGGCAAATAAAAATGGCATTGACATGACTCCTGGAGTATATGACAATCTAGAATTTGTAGTACTATAGGCTCTTCACCAGATGCTGTTTGACGCGCAATCCAAGGGTGTTGAGGTTTACAATAAATAGAATATCGATTTAATATTTGATTTCCATGACCTGTTTGTGTTGCAGAGGAATCATCGAATGGCACACATGATGTGCTGATAATTCAGCTCAGTTGAACCCGAAACTTGAAAGAGGGTGTCTTGTTTTCTATGGCTACCCCACCCTAATACATGGTTTAGACTCAGTTACATTAACAACTCTTGCATTAGATGATAGTAGGTAGATGGATCATGTCACCTATCATAAATGGCAGTCTCGAATAATAACTTCCATCTGGGCTGATCAAAGTGATTTCCTTCTCCGTGGGAGCACCAAGGTTTTCTTTGAACAGAAATCTTATTGGATTATGAATAGTGTAAGATTTCCTCCTAGTTTTGTGCCATTTCCTCACAGTGGTGCATGCTATCTGCTCCCGCTCTTTGTGAAGACCCAATTTGTCCCTGTGTAGTCTATCAGTAAATCCATTGTAATGTACACAGAATAAAAAGAATGTCATCTACAACTTAATTATTCATGACTGCGTTCAGTTCAAGATTTTTGAATTTTTTGGGGTCATAGAAACCTCCTTTGACTATTCTTCCACCAAAATACCGGCCATTTAAATCCACCACGGCTGTGAAAACATAAAATGGAAGAAAAAGAAACAACAGGTTTACAATAATCAGTATTACCTTGGGATATGAGTGCATATCTAGTGATAACTATAATAGTAAAAAACTTCTTCAATTTTTTACAACAAAAGACCTCCTGAAAGTTACTAAAGGCAAAGGTCCACACTGGCTAGTTCACCCAGGGTGAACTAGCCAGTGTGAACTAGCTTACACCTGTTCACTTGGTGACAGAGGTCTCAACCTTGATATATTCCCAAAGGATATGGCTGGTCAGAGGGTTCAAGAGTGTAACTGTAACACATCAAATTTGCATTCCACAGAGGTTAGTGTTTCTGATTCCCACTTCCGAAAGATGTTCGTTCTCATTTTGAAAATATCTATACAACTATAAATTTTAGGGAGAAGTTCCCAAGAGTCAATCGTTTTGTAATAATGATTCATGGACACAAGTATGCTACCCCTTATCTCCCTGAGTACTACACAATACTATAGTAACCCTATGCCCCTGTTTCACACACACAATCAGGGCCCTGTCGCGATAAATTTTTTCGTACATCATTTTAACCAAATTTATTTATTCCGTTTTAATATGAAATAAAGCGAAATTCACTGAATAAAATGATTTTTTTACATTTTTTAACAAATGAACTGATTTTGGTTAAAATGATGTACGAAAAAAATAATCGCGGCTCTGTCACTACATGCTTGCTTGTCATTGATTGCCGACAAAGAAGCTTCTATAGTTTGATCAGTTCCAAATTGGCGAAGCTTCCGTTATAGAAGCGAATGAATACAGAAGGAATGGGGCGCGCATGAAGGCAGCAAGCCTACCGTGAATTATATGCATGACGCATGCATGCGCCCAAAACCGCATACGTGTGGGCATAATCGGGTGCGCACGTTGAGATAAAAACCTAATATTTCTCGTCAATTTGGAACTGATTGAACTATAGTGTGCTAGCGCCACTTCGGGTTGCTATACTAAGAGTGACGTCAGTCATCTCATCAGCTTGTGGCACGCGGGAGAACTGTCAATTACTGCATTGCCAAGAATAGCACCACTCCAGTTGCTATGCTAAGATTCACACTGCGACTATATGCCCAACACTATATGGGAAGCTCTTGTTTGGCGATTCAAATTTCCTCTCCCATTATTATAGATTTTCTGACATAATCTCAATTGTGCAATCATGGCAGGCTTTGTAGGTTAAAAAAACGTGGGTTCTTAGTGTGATATAAAATTGGATGGATTGAGCCCATATGTATTGGTTGAGCTATAAATTTAAAACTCATAGCGAGACCAATACATATTCGGCGTAAATCATCTAATTTTATCATTATTATGTTTTGGCAAATCAATTTAATTGGCATAATGTCAACATGTAAATAAAATGCAATTCATTCCAAGCACTAACCTTTTATGGCTGATTCTATCCTAGCAAATTCTACAAATATCCTTACAGCTTCAACGGGTGTAGCACCAGGTTCCTAGGAAAAATATACAAACAATTATGAGACATTTAAAATATAGATAAATTCTTATTGAGTACCCACATGGTGCCCTTTAGATATCGATAAAAGAGACAGTTTTGGATGATGGGGCTTGGATTATATTTTTTATACCAGAGTTCAACTCTGGGATAATCAAATTATAATGTTGGTTCTTAATCCGTGTTAATCTTAACTGAGATAAATGGAAGTAGTATTGAATCATTACAAATACATCTTTTCACCTAGGATTCACCTTTTCACTAAATCGCCATTTTTCCCAGATTACTATTTATTTATTCTTATTTCATACTGACCTCATATATAATGACTTTGGTTACAGGTCCATACTTGCTGCATTCTTCAGCTGTCTCTGGCTGTAGATCATCATCAACCTCACCAGGGCCAACCATATTCTGTAAAAAACATTTACAAAGAGAGCGCCATTAAGATGGCCCACAGAGAGTAGGGTTGTAAAGGGTTATAAAGTTTTCAGAAATTTTGAAAACTTTCCCGGGAACTTTCCCGGAATTTTGAATATTAGAATTTTTTGGGAACTTTAAAACATTTTTTAAATATGTCATTGACCAGAAAAATATTTAAAACCAATGTTAAGCATTCGTCAAAGTAGTTTCGTGCTAATTAAGAATAGGGATTGTTACTAAAGTGTATATGTGATGCGATTTGTGAAAACCCGCCACATGGTGGCATTTTTCATATTGGAGATATTTATATCATAAGAAAGCTAAAACTGTGCTGATTACAGAACTGTTTCGATCATTTTTCTACGATCACTACAAAAAAAGTTATGAGTGAATGATGATTGTGATGTCATCAAAAGCAGCAAAACAAGAAATCATGAAAACAGGCCAAAAAAGATACATAATTCAATATAATAACATTATAAGGTTAATAATAAAAGTGACTTAAGTAAGTTTTTGAAGGTGAAATTTTATGAAAGATGATGATACAAAGTATTGGAAACTAATTTTCTTTATTTTATTTTTTTATTTTTTTTTAAATTACCCATAATCACTAGTTCACATTTTGCGACATCCGACGGGTTTTCACAGATCACATCACATATAAGTACAATATATTATAGGCCTACATGTATTCAGATTTGTTTGCAATATTAAAAAACATACTCTTGTTTAGGGATTTTATAATGTGTTGCTCTTACATATTGTGTGGATTTTCAAGATGATAAATATCAAACATTAACCATAACCATGCTAAATTCAACAAAATCTAACAGAAGCACTGAACCGGTGGACCCCCATTCCCCAGTCTCAATCTCATTGCTCAATCATGCAAAGGAATATATCGTCGTTTTTCTGTCAAATCCTCGTATCTCCATCCGGCCCTTCAGCCTGTAGAAATTAATACTTCCAATGCATAACCTTTGGGCAGTTTACTCTAAACATGTTCAAGGGCCAAAAACACATCTATCGCATATTTGTATAAGTGCTCGTGCCCCTGAGCATGTATAAAGCAACACTTCCTATGCCTTATGGAAACACAATTCTTTACCTTGAAAGAGAAGTTCAAGTTGTCATTATTCAGTAGCTGTAATATTTAATAGAGGAGTGATGTACTGTAAAAGCAAATATTTTCGCGCATTTTGATAACATAGACATTTCGTGAATTGTTTTTTTCGCGGGCGACCTTTCGGATGCACTGCATGAGTGTTGAAAACAATATTTTCGTGTGTTATAATTTTCATGGAACAAATATTTAGCGCGAAAATAAAACCTCGGCGAAAATTTAAGCTTTTACAGTATATAACACAAATTGCTACCAGTAACAATTTGAACAATCAATCACTCTCTAAATTGTATTGAAGTATAGGATCAACTGCAGCGATTGAGGTAATAGGGCAGCCTGTGCAAACTTTTCAACTGTTGATGATTTGGAGAGATTTCTGGTACAACATTCTTTTAAAACTAGGCTTTTATTGCATCTGCTATACTTACCCTGAGTAGTACTACTTTACTGGGGTTCTTCAGTGCTGATTTCAAGTCGCTACCACTGTTGGATGACTTGGGAGGTCCACTACCAAACATAGGGGGTGGAGGCATCATAGGCTCTATATAGCAAACATAATCAATAGATGGCAGGTTAGTATATAGAAATACAACTATGTGAACATGATTAGAATTTGGTCTTTCCCTAGAGAGGTCCATATCGGAGCACTCTAGTGAGTGTCATCATCAGACCAAACGATTCACTAAAATGATACACCTGTTATATACACTGTTGGGTGTGGTCAAGAAATGTCAAGTCAACTTGGTAGACATTTCATGAAAATATTTCATAAAAAACCAAGATTCGCTCATTTTGATGATACTTTTCATATCAAGATCACAGCTTACTACCATTGAAAATCTAATAAGGCCAGACCTGCAAATTTCCTGTATCGCGTCACAATTTGCACCTTAAAAATCACTCAACTGCGATACAACTTTCAAAGGCTGGTGCAAAATTGCGATACAAGTTTTTGTGATTCACCTAAAATTGCACCTCAAGAAAATGATGATAATAATAGAGAAGTGGCAATCTCTGTTTTGCTTAATATTATAAAAATTTGGTCCTGAAGAAGTCAGAGCTAATCCTGACGAAAGCTTGACAATTTTAAACTTGTCCGACATGAACCCATTAAACTCTTAACTTATATTATGAATACCCGTCATAAAAGCCTATCTCACAATTTAAAGCCAGTACAGCCACATGGCGTTATAGAACAAATTGGTATACATTGGATTGCTCTTCATGATTCTTGGATGTGTAATCCAAACTAACCTCACAATCAAAGAAGAGTGCAGCATGGCAGTGATAAGCATAGGTTTTTTTGTGCATGCGTGATTATTATGAATACTGCATTGGGGTTACTATTACTGAACACATCAGATCGCAAATAATACCGTATGTTATAAGTCAGCAAATGTTAAATATAGCTCCAAAATACACCTCCCCCCAAAAAGTAAAATATCAGTTTGATACCGAAATCATTAAAAAAAAATTGTTGTTGTTGTCATGCTTCCATATATTGCTTGAAATCTAAAAGTATTGAATATTTGCTGCTGAGACAAACATTTTGCTTTAGCGGTAGTATTATTTTAAGTGGAACAATGACGCTGCTACAAAAAAGAATACTACCAAATCCAAAACGCATGTCAAACAATATAGAACGGTCTAAAAACAATACCTTTATTCTCATTCTTAAAAAGTCATGCTTTAGACATTCATCCGCTAAAATTAGAACCTTTTATTGGTCACATTTGTTAACTTTCATCCAGGTTAGTATCGAATAACCCACAAACATTCCATCCAATCCTGAGTGTTGAGTATGCCATGCGTCAGCGTATTGCATCGCGTACACATGCAGAAGAAGCAGAATGTTGACACATCCATGACCATTTGGTGACAAAAAATAATAATAAACAGTTGTATACGGAAGCTAAATTTGCATTAACGTTATCAGGAGTATCGGTAAAAATATACTTCAATGTAACAATGTAATTGACATTATGTGCCAGCGCAATATAGATAAAGTTGGCATAAACCCAAGAAGGCTGTTGGTATGATTGGAATGAAGGGTGACATTACCCATTAAAAAAAAAGAAGAGTAAAATACTTTAAACAGAGATGCCGCTATAGTTTAATCAGTTCAAAATTGGCGAGAAATATTCGTTTTTTATCTCTTCGCACATAAAAGTAATCCAAGCGTATGAGCGCGATTATGGCCACATGCGATATGCGCACAGTTTTATCCGCAAGCATATGATGCACAGTGCGATTGTTGAGCGCCTGCATTCTTCTGTATTCTTTTACTGCTGTTATGAGGCTTCACCAATCTGGAACTGATCAAACTATAGCCCTCTGCAAACAATTAGGAACATTCTGAAAACCAGCGTAAAATTGGGGTAAAACAGATAAAAACACTTTGCTTCAAAAAATAGGAATAAGAGAATAAATCCAAAGTAACTTTTACACAATGTGACTTGATTCTGTTAACTATGTGCAAGGTATTCTGAAGTTTCTTAAAGAGGCCAAATAAGTATTAAAAAAAGGTTTGTCTTAGAGGAACCTGCATGCATTGCTAAGTGAAATAACCTATGCCACATTTACCCAATTTTGGTATTCTGAAAAACAAGAAGAAAAAAGAAAGTCAAAAACACTTACAATTTCTAGGTAGGGCAACACAAAAAACACCACCTGTTCCATGGGCCTGACCGACTTATTTTTTCCTGAATTTTCAAAATATTTTTTTTTACCAAATCGTTTTGAAAATGTTTTGAAAATGTTTTAATTCTTTTTTGGAAATCTTTTTGAACATTTTGAAAAAGAAAGAAATATATAAAAAATAACTGCACAACCAACCCTACCTCAGAGGTCTGTTTGACCGTAGAACAGGTGTTTTTCCCCCGCCTAAGCTCTTTCTTATTTTTAAGGGAGAAAATTGCATAGCACATAGTTTTTTTAACAAACGCTTCTGAAACAAACCTTTCTTTTGTGTCTAAGATACAAACCAGATGATAGATAGATAGCCATGCCATGCAATGGTGTGCATATATACAAATGCTAAGCAATGATATATGCAGCAGAAGCAAGCAAACAATCACACATTGTGTCGTCTGTCTTAGCTTACCTTGCATGGCGTCAGGATCATTACCTGCTTTAGACGATTCTATAATCTTGCCGCCTCGTTTACTCGTTTTCTCCACCTGTAGCGCCGTGCTTAGTCCTTGCTCGTGTTTGCCCAGACCGGAACCCTCGCGGAACCCGTACTTGGCCATGATCTTGGCAGCTACAGAATCAGCTCTAGAAAATTTGCAAAGATGGTATATGAGTAAAAGGGTTTGAATGAGTATCAGGGGTGTGAAACTTTTGGCAGGTGTTGATGAATCCGTTCACAAATCTTGTTTTCATAAAGTCACGCTGTTGTATTAATGACATCAAATGACTCCTTTAAACCCTTTTACTTGTTACGGATTCCTGATGTGAAAACCTCTCTATTTGTGATGTGATCAGGCAAAAGGAGTCGGAAGTCACTAATACTGATTTGAGATATAACCAAAGAAAGGATAGAATTTCTTTTGTTTTCTATTGTTTTGAAAACCCTTCATTTGCTCATATCTTTGAAATTAATTGTCTATTCTTAATTGGACTTTCTGCAAAATGTTGCCTTGCAAATGGCTAATACAATAAAGTAGAAAATTAAAGATGTGATATTTTCGACTTCAGACTCATTTTACTTGATCGCATCACATTTGTTGTATTTTAAGTATTATAGTGAAATGATTTTCTCCTTTAATTTCTGATGATATCACATCTTCTTGCCATTGTGAATGTCTCTGTCACCTCAAATTGGGAGTGAGTTGGAATGATATCTTTATGTAAAACTAATCATAGGCACACCATTACCAAGCTAGTAAATGTCTGATATTCTTTGCCTTTTCTATCTATTCAATGGCAAATGCAATGCCCAATTGATGCAATCACTATAGTTTAATCAGTTCCAAATTGGCGAGAAATATTCAGTTTTTATCTCTTAAGTAATCCAAGGTTTTGGTTTGGCCGCATGAATCACACATATGATGCACAGTTTATTTGCTGCTGTAAGGAGGCTTCGCCAATTTGGAACTGATCGAACTATAGACCAAGAGCTGACATCAACCCCAAACTTGAGGTTACACAGAGCAAAGTTCTTCATAATATGTTACTGTTTTAACAAACAGTGTCTGTTTGCTGTTAAGATTTTAAGATTTTCAAAAACATTTTGAGACAAAATTGACTTTTTAATTACAAAAATATTTTTGCTCCGACTATCAACATACCCTAAGCCGACTGGCGCCGAGAAACTCTGTGACTTGGAACTCCCTCCTGAAAACGACGGTCTGTTGAACTCTTCGTCTGGATCTTGGAACTGGCTACCTGGTGGTGGAGTTGTGGATCTTTCTGGGTCTTGATGATCATACCCTCCTTTCCTGCGATTCATGAGATCACCTATGGTGGTGCCCTTCTTCCTTCCCACAGGTGGTGGAGGTGGGGCAACTGAAAACAGTCAAATATCACATTATTTTAACTAGAGGAGTAATAAGAACAACTAATGTTTCTCCAAAGACAACTACAATGTTAGAAAAGAAGTGTTCGAACACTTTGTAGGTGTAATGTAATGTGTTCCCCCTTCCCCCCTGATCAATGTTGAATCCCAAAATTTGCCCACCATCAGCACAGGGCCTCGCAACATTGAGCGGTGGGGAAGGGGAGGGATATGAGTAAGGGGATACTTCAGGCTACCTGAAACAAGTTTCGATTTTCACATGACTCAAATAGCGTGCCTGTTATGGTCCAATAAGCATGGCAATTAGGGTCAGTGTTCGAACACCTTTTTTCTATGATTGTAGGTTATCTTAACACATATCCTAGGTTTGATAACGTAATTTTTGTTGTGAAACCAATGGGCACACGTTGATAAAAGCATGATACTGTACTAAGATCATATTCCACATTAACCCGAACCTTTATCATCATTACAAAACACTAGACATACACTGCTTGGTGCTCACACAATCTTGTGTTACGATCAGACGGGCTATCACATGGTGAAGAAAACTTAAAGATTGTAGTGACATTGTACGTAAATATTAATACTATTAGCATGTGTTCCAGTCAATTACAATTTGTACAATGCTTCGAACTTTGTTCTCTAATGATGGTGTCTCAATGGCAATCACTACTGTTTTCACCGTCCGGGCAGTGTTCAGTGAGTAGCGGGCGTGAGAGGGCCCGGGCCGGTGGTATGTGGGCTTGTTTGCGGGTCGGCGAACGGCGGGTGAAGAATTGTTGCTTCATTTTAGATGTTTATTTAATCACACTAAAAATATAAATAAGCTTATCGAGTCCCTGGACTTTTATTAATATTACTTTAGCCCAGACTACTACCCGATTCAATAATTTAAAAAGCCTGACCACGGCTAAAGTTTTTACAGCTGACCCTGTGGTGCGATCAGGGAGGTGCCAGACTTCCATGCAGACAAATCTGGGTTTGATCCTTCCCCTGATAGTTTTATTCCCAAAAACACACCCATACATCTAACACACCGTGTACTTCACAAGTCAGCAATGTGACTCAAAGGAGAGACAACAGTAGGCTATGCCATATTGTAAAAGCTTGAAGCAAAATATCTGTGCACTCCTGTTTAATGACCCAATTTTTTGAAATTTCCAATCTCTATATTTCTAATAAATATTCTATATGAAATAGTAGATACAATTCTTCAACTTACATTTTTCATCAGGTGCAACTAAAGAATCTTGTTGAATCAACGATGATGGTGGGGCTATGGCAGCCTTTGATACAGCTGAAAAGAGTCATTGAGATATTTTATTAACCCTAACTCTACTACACCACACGGCAACTGGGCGGAAAAAATGTTTTTATAACCCGGCGTGCAGGTTTTTGGGCTACAAAACGGACCCAGGCTATATAACGAGGCGAATGTACTTCGCTGAGTGTGACTGACAGCCGTGGTGTAGTGGCTAGGATCTGGGCCCGGGTGCTGGAGGTCCGTGGTTCAAATCCGGGGGGGGGGGGGGGGGGGGGTCGGGTGACCTTTCTGGTGAATGTTGGGGGTCGGAAAACAAATCTGTTGCCGTGTGGTGTACTAGAGTTAGGGTTAATCATAGCAATTTGAATGGGTACTTCTTAAAATATATTTAAAATGACACTGGTTTTTTAATACAAAGTAAAATATTAATCATATTTCCATAGTTCAAATATTTCACTTAACGTACTATGTGTTGAACAACGCGCGAGCATCATGTTCATGATTTTTGGTCTAAAGGATTTTGAATCTGACTATAAATGGTAATATCTATTTCACCTCCTCTTCTCCTCCTGTCTCTATCTGATCTGCTCTCATCCTCTTCATCACTATCTGGTCTTCTTGAGAAACCTTTAGGTGGTGACCTGGGTCTGTCTCCTCTAGGGTCCATGTCCCTGTCTCTGTCCCTATCCCTTCTGTCATGATCTCTCTTCCTCCTAATAGGTGTACTGAAATACAAAATACATATCATGTTTTAACTAAAACACTTGAGAAAATTGCTGAAATTAAGTTGTTCTTGTCCGTCTGATATGTCAAGATATCACATAGGGTGATCTTACGCCAATAAGCTGAATGGTTGCCATGGAGTGGTTTGTGCACATCATAGGACAACCCATTGCGCCACATAACAATGCACATAAGCGCAGTGACACACTAAGATGCTCCTGTAATGAATCAAGACTTCCTTATGTTTGAACGGAAACAATGTACATCATCTGCTGGATTTGCTTTAACCAATCAGATGAATGATTGAATAGCTTACGGATTGATCAATTTTATAATCAGGCATAAGAATGAAAAATCATGAAAAAACCTGAAAAAAGAAAATGTGTGTGAAATTGGGCTAAAAAAGGAATTCCTATTAAAAAAGGGAAATTCTCATGCCTGTATAATTTAAGTAGTTAGTAAACTAACAGTGTACTAACAGTGACAGACAAAGTGATATCAATTACATAATCATTTATACAATTACCAACCTAATATGAATAAAAAGTGTTTTAAAAAGTGAATATAGGTATCATTTTTAGCCTCGCCACGTAATCTGTCCTGTTGTATCACATAGGCGAATATAAATGTTACAGATATTTAAAATTATGTGTGAAACAACACTGATCAACATCTGATACCAAAATGTCTTATTTATGTACTCTTATTATTTCAAATGATTAATTATGCCTTATCCTCATATTAATATTAACCCTATTCACCTCCAATCTATTGCTTTTTACAATAAATATTATGAGATATCAATACCTGTGTTCAAGAGGTACGATACTATATAGATATTGAAAATTCTTACTGTTGGAAGAAAAAACTACTGATATTGATAATAATTAACAATCAATGCATTTTGGAGACATACAAATGTACGCTTTCATACAGTGAGCTTAGTGGCTATAAACACATGAAACGTTGCTGTGGGATTAATGCTTCAGTGCCATTAATATGTGACGCGATCAAGAGGAATGAGTCGGATGTCGGGGAATCCCAAATTGAGATATGGCCAATTCAAAATGGCGGCTTACATAAGTTTTGATGGAAATTCATGTATACAATTTGACATAACTTTGGAACAAAACGTCGTATCGACATGGGGTTTTCAGTTTCTGAAAGCTCATTTTCGACCAGGGTCGACATTCGACTCATTCCTCTTGATCGCGTCACATATGTGAATCTAAGGATTAAATCTCATGCTGGCGTGGTTATTATAATATTCTTCAACTAAATTTTCGTTTAACTTTCAAAGTATCATGAACTTATCGTACTTGAGATCGTCACTTTCGTTCGTCAGTCACCATTTTGAGTTGCTGCTTCCAGGATATTACGCTAAATCTGTCAGTTATCTAACAATATCACATGCACGGCACACATGTACGCAAGAGATAAAGGGGCCAAGGTTGAGGGAGCTGTTTTAGAGGCAGTCTACACGAGATAAAGGAGCCAATGTGCTACATGGGATTCTTTAGGTGTGGAAAAATACCATATTCAATTTTTCTTATATTTTGTAAATAACAAACTATAACAACTCACCTGTCCCTGTCTCTATTATCTCTATTATCTCTATTATCTCGAGTATTATCTCTATTATCACTACTTCTCATAGTATCCATCTCCTTCATCCGCCTCTCACGTAACATTTTGACAACCTTTTCATATTCATTAGGGTAGGCCGGGTCATACTCGTTACCCACATCTGAGGCTGGTGGTCCCCCTGGTATAAATGGCGGTTGCATCTGTGACAATGAAGACTGTAATTAAACAAGATTAGGATGTGGATTAATGAGGAGAAGAAAAAAAATTGATCTCAATATGAGAGAAAAATAATTCCTGTAATTTGCAGTTGTTGCTTCAACTTTTATCAGTAGACTTTGTGATCTGATCTGATAATTGTGAATGATTTTAGGACATCTGTGCTTGAGAAACAAGTTTTTTTAAAAGAGCGTTCAGTTTCTACAATGTCAGAATCTGAACATGGACCTTTGGTAGTTTGGCATTGACAAAGGATAAGTACATTGGTCCTACGGTATCCCGGGCGGTATCCTTATTTTCAGTTTTGTCCATAGGATGGAGCGTTCATGTAGGTGTAAAGTTTACGCAAACACAATGGTAACTAACAATCCTGCAGTGTACAGGTAGCCCTGAAAATGCCTTTCATGAACTGTTGTGGGTTTTAATTTTGTGTAAATAAGATTAAAAAGTGGATAAACAGACAATAACAGTGTGCCGGAACACCAAATAAACAATGTGCGTTCGAGTTAGCTAGATCATCAAAACATAAGCTTAAATTAGTTGTTATATACCGTATTAATCCTATTAAGCGCCCAGGGCGCTTAGCAAAGTCATTTTGGGTGGGAGCTTATTACATTTTTTTTTGTAAGTTACTTTTTTCGAAAATGTATCAGGGCTTGTCCAGAGAATAGGCTACACAAAAATTGTTTGCCTCTTTTTATGCTGAAATAACATCATTCGAATCCGGAAAATGCAAATGAAAAAATAAAAATAAAAATAATGACCTCATTCCGGAACATATAACATAGTTTCAGGCAACATAGTTTAAAGAATCAGTCAGCAATACTGAACAGCATTTACACATTATAAATATATTAATGTAACAATATTTACCGATTTTCCCTCCTTATTTCTGCTTTGAGGGCGTGCGACCATTGTAAATTCAGAATGCTTAGCATCGGCGTCGGGTCTCCCCATTCCTCGGGTGCCACTTTGTCGACCACCCCAAGGATATGAGGAATCTTGCAACTCTGCAGATGATGTACTCTATAATGAAATACAATGGCACATTTCTAGATTATTCATTTTTAAAACTATCAATGAAGCCAAGTCATGACTTATAAAAGAGCTGGTTACACAAAATGACTAAGCAAGCTGAGTGGTTTACTTTCTATTAGACCATGCTTACATTTCCGCTTATATACCAATACTACTATTTTGAGGTTAGACTGCTCCCCCAAAATACTTTTGTGTAACCTAGATTGACTAAGTTTACTCACGAGTCCTGAAGTCATTTTTCTCAAATTATCTATTACTACTGGTATATCCAGTCGAAACGTCGTTATTCTCCAATTCTCTCCCCCCCTTTCTTCATCCCCCACTTTCAGTTGGGATAAGTTTCTACTTATTACATATTACTTATAGTTTGATCAGTTACAAATTGTCGAAGCCTCCTTACAGCAGGGAATGAATACATAAGGATGCGGGCGCGCATGAAGGCCAAAAGCGCACTGTGCATCATATGCGTAATGCCTGCGTGTGGCCAAAATCGTATGCGCGTGGCCATATCGCATGTGTATGCTTGGATTAACTTTGCGCTCTGAAAGATAAAACCAAATATTTCTCGCAAATTTGGAAATAATTAAACTACTATAGTCAATGTTACAATAAAATAGGGCTCATAGAATAACTATGTTATCACATCATTAGTAGATATTGGTATTTAATATAACTAGTTGACATATACAATAAAATAGGGCTCATAGAATAACTATGTTATCACATCATTAGTAGATATTGGTATTTAATATAACTAGTTGACATATTTTGTACCTGTAATTAGGAATATGATGACCTTTTACAACTTACAGATTTTGGCCCTCCATATGACGGTCTCGGGGGTGATGGCGACGGAGCTGGCATGGGTCCTGGATCCTCTAAGATATTACTACTCTTCTTAAGGTCTACAACAGGTGCTAGTGTAGCTCCTCTGATCTTTCTCTGGGCTTCTGTCAGGGCTGCTTTCTTCATGCGCAGATGGGATTGCATCATACGAATGCCTGCTGACCAACCAGCTATAGAGACAATAACATAATATGAAGAGTTAGGAATGGCATGCGCAAACTAAGTTGGACCATATCTAACTTTAGACCTGGTATAAAGTCAGTTTGATTATTTTATATCACTGTTTACTCCCTAACAAAGTCTAAAAGTAAAATTGGAGTCACCTAAGTATGTTAATAATAACACTAACATGTATTGCCCCTTATAAGGACATTAGCCTACAATTACAATAATGCAGAATGAGCTTTTCTGTGAGGACTATTATATAGAGCAAGATCAGGTATATTGTTTTGTGCATTCTAGAAATCATAATAACTATAAAATTAAAAAATCAAAAAATGCATCAAATCATAAAAAGATGATGATCAATATTCAACAACCTTCAAAATTCCCTTAAAATAAAAACATTTTCTAAATTAGGAAAGGCTTTAAATTGATTGAAATGGGGTTTTATCAAACAAGAGATGATTGACAATATATAAAGAAATCAAGCTGGTATAAATTATAAAGATAAATTCAATTAGACCAATGGCTTCTATGACTGATGAACCATATCTCAAATATTTAAAGCTGGAGTCTTATTTCTAAAAATATTAACATTGTGATTTTAATTACTTACAGACATCTGGTTTGCCTCCTGATTTGTTGTCCGATGATTTAGTAGGCTTCTTTGCCGGACTAGGACCTGTGTCCACATCAAGCCCATCATACAACGACATGATGATGGCGATTGTGTATCAGTTGCTCTCTAACAGCCTAACAGGTGATAAATGTGTTCATTCAACATGTATCTGGAATTACACACAATAACACATAGAACTTGATACATTGTAATAACGATTTGTTTAGCCCAAGTCTAAAACAAACCCGAGTTAACCACCAGCAGTTGGATCATGTTACTACCATACTAGCGTGTGTAAAAATGACTTGAGAATCAAATCAAATGTGATATTCAAAACTGCTAGTTTCTCAAAGTTTCAAAAGGTTTCTTGCTGATTCAATGATTAACCCTAACCCTAGAACGTGGCAGTGGGGATGGAACGAAGAACAGGGGGAGGGGGTTAAATAAAAAATGGGAAAAATTATGTCCGCCGGCGCCGGGAGTTGAACCCGGGTCGGCCGCGTGACAGGCGAGATATACTAACACTCAGCCACAGGGGGAGGGCTTCACAGGCTAAGAAATCGGAGACCATATATACCCGTAGTTTAGTGCTACAGGAGATAGAACTTGTGCGCGCGCAAGCCACGTAGTGCTGGCTGTGAGGTGACTGTGAGACGTAGTAGCGTTAGGGTTAACGTATTCAACACAGTCTAGATTTGCTATCGCTAAATTCCCAGTTCTAAACTAAACAATTCTGCAGTATTTATCGAAAAAAGCGGGGAAAACGTACCCAAAAGTAGCATAACTTTCGTAAAACTGCATCAATTTTTGATTTCAAATCGATGTAATCTACAAAGGTAGGAATCATCGTTAAAATAAAGTTAATATGTACACGGCCCAATCTGGATAAACGTACAGGCTGAGTAGTACAGCACAAAATATTACGGTTTTACTTTTGCCTAGTTTTGGACCCCTATAAGTTAAATCAAAAGCAAATATAACGTCTACCTCGAGACACCGAACAAGTCAATGGATCATAAGCCTATGACAGGGACTCACTAAAGACAACGAAGACCTGCCAGTACCTCGGCGTCCGTATCCAAGATAACCTAAAATGGAATACACAAAGCCAACACGCAACTTCAAAGGCATCCCGAGTGCTCGGCTTCCTTCAAAGAAACTTCCATCAGGCCTCAACAAACGTCAAGGTGAAATTGTATAACACCTTAGTACGACCACATCTGGAATATGGTGTAGCAGCATGGGACCCATACAGCGCCAAAAATGTCAACATGCTGGAAAAAGTCTAACGTAGAGCAGCACGCTTCACCACAAAAAACTACTCACACGAAGTTAGTGTTATACACATACTAAACAGCCTTAAAGGCTTAACTGGACCAGCCTACAAGACCGCAGAAGAGCATAGACTGACTTGTCTTTACAAGATCCACCACGACCAACTCGACATTTCCAAGACGAACATTGCCCCGAAAACAGACCGCGAACGAAGAGGACACGACCAACAATTCATACTCTACAACACCAGACTGGTTCCATTTACCAACTCCTTCTTTCCGCATACAATAATCACTGATAGGGATGTTCATATCATTTACTACAGAGGGCGACATTTTTTTTGAAAATTTGTGGAAAACTCTGTTTACCACTTTTAAATCCAGCGAAAAAGGAAGAAACAGGCTGGGATGTATTCACTGATGTCTAACTTACCACACACAAGCAACTGGACAACATGAAAGTAAAGTCGATTTATAGCTAGCTATATTTATAATAATATTAGGCCTATGGACATACATGGTTTAAAATTTGCATGACTTGACCAGTTTTTTGGTTATAACTTTGTGATTTTTCAGCCTGCAGACATGGTTGAACCATCATTTTTTTTTATTGTAAAGTACTTTGTTTTCATGTATTCCATTTTGAAAGAGATGTTTTTATTTTCAAAATTGTATGATCATCATGCCTATTGCCTATGATGATGATCCCTATTCACTGACTGGAACAAACTCCCCCAATAAACCATCAACCTGCCCTCCAAAAAACCTCCTTCAAACAGAGCATCCCCAACCTTAATCCCCCCATGACCACCACCTCCTGTTAAAACTTCCCTGCGGAGTACTACGGAGGGATCCCTACGGAGGATATTAGACCCAATGGTGGCTATACTATCGTTCATGCTTCACTATACTATAGCCACAACACCCTCTATAGACACACGACGTCGCGAAAATCACATTTTTAATTCAAGATTTTCACATCAAATATAATTTAAATCAATCAAAATGCGCTCACATGTTGTTCCTAGAACTCTTAGTAATACATTGAGTTAATTAATTTTGATTCAAGCATCCTCATTTTGGGGAAAATATTGAGGTGAAAAATCGGCAGTGCTGACACTCACTGTGAATTTCGCGACGTGAACAGTCAATGGGGAGTTATGTGACCCTAGGTAGCCAGCTACCTAGGACAGGTCACTATTGGGACTAGGAGGATATCCAACCAAATTACCAAGTACCTGATAGGAGTAACCGGCTGATAGAACTGTTGAATTCTGCAACCTTTTGAGCTCTAGGAACGTACGATAATTATTGCCACAAAATATTCCGAGTCACACCGAAAATAAATAGTTATAAGTATTATATGCCTGTAAAGCACTAAATATTCTAAAAGTTTACCCTTAAACATGAACAAAAAAGTGAATCTATACAGAGGAAAATGTATATTTCGGTCTACAAAATACTTACCATTCATTACAAGTTACAAGTAGACATTCGTGTAAGCACTTCCGGGTCAATACTGATTCTAAAATTGAAAATATTTTCATAAATAATTCTTAAAATTTCAGAAAATTCAAATTTTTAAGATTGACCAATAGTACAGTCGATTACTAAAATTAATAAAAAGTGTACAAGAGCAGACAAAATTAATTTCAAATAACAAATTAAGTCAAAATCATGAATCAGGGTGAACATTATAGTCTAGTAACATTAGCTTTTCGAGAGCGCAAAATGTAAACAGGAAGTAGGCGTCTGCTTCTCTGTCCATGTGTTGCAGTGTTTGATTTTCAACGAAAAATAGACTCACAATCCCAGACTAATGATGCATTTCGAACGGGTGGTATCAAAGAGCGAAAGCAGATATTCCTACCTCAAAGTAAATTTGTGAGTTCATACCCTTAGCATTACGTCCAGTCTTTTGGATTCTGCTACTAGTAACGTAAAGTTGTAAACGTAAACGTAAACGTACTTGCCTTGATTTGAGTTTGACTGCCTTCATTGTTAAATAATATTGTAATGTTAAGCTTTATTTAGTGCAATCAGAGAGTCAGACAATATCATATGAATTCAAGTGCGCATGCTCAAACCAATTAATGATACGTTGTAGCTATACGGTTTATTCCGTAGGGGACGTGAGGCAAGAAGATATAGCCTGAAAGTGAAGTAGCTTATTATGATAAAGAAGATTAGATTTTGTTTGAAATCTAGACCGTGTCACCATATATCTATACCTAACAATAGCCCCTGGTTTTCAAGCCGATACAACTGTGTCACCACAGCAGCGAGTAATTCACGTGGAAATATTTCTTGAACACCGCAAAGGTTAGACGTTTGCAAATAAGATTATCAGTAATAGTACGTTTTCCTACAGTGCATTCCTACCTACCTTATTTTTAAAACCGAAACAATGGAAGCAGAAAAACAGTGCATTATCTGAGGTGTGAAAATGAAAATTCGTGAATACATGTCGTCTAAACGGATTAAGATATAGCGACTTCCTTTGTGTGTACCACCTGTGTCTCTTCAACAACTGTCAAAGTTCCCGAATTCCACGCATTGATTTGTCGGACCGCAGATAGTCAAAGCAGTATAAAAACCGTATACTCCATTTTATTTGATAGGTGTTTTTTTTAAATTGATCTCATTAGACCGATCATCAAGGTTTCAGAAATACAACAAAATCATATAAAACAATGCAAGAGATAAAATAGAATTCATATAAATACATACAAGAACTTTATAAAGTGATTTATTAAATTATTTAATGGCGAAAAATTCATGAACTATACGGCATCCTATCCCAGCGAATGCAAAATATCGCGCACATGCTAAACTCATAAGTAACTTACACGAGGTTGATATTCTCACAAAAAAGAAAATGTAGGCTCGAATTCTCGGGTCTGATTGGTTCTTCAAGATTGTACGAGTTTGTCCGCATGCGCAGTAAACTGACAGAAGGGCGACCGCCTCAGCTAAAGGCTAGGCGTGCTACTGTGCACAGTTTCCAATTGCTGAGATTGAAGCCTCTAATGCGATAGCGCCCTCGATTTGCGAGTTACATCGCGCTTCTCATTTGCCTTATATTATAAGGACTTTCGTATTGTCAATCATAGCGTCTTCCTCGATTTACGAGTCACATCTCGCGTACCCACGCCCATATGCCCATATATGGGAGGCTCTTGTTTTAATTTGAATTTCCCCTCCCTGGACGTGTCCGGAAGCGATCAGAAGTTGCCTGACCAGGCTGACCTCGTGACGTTATCAAAACAATGTCGCCGAATCATGTTTTTTTTCCGACCACACCATTTTCTTCAATACAATTTGACGACGATGTAATCCACTGATTTTCATGTTTGACTATCTGTAACTCTGTAGTATTTGCTAAGCCCAAGTGACATTTTCTAAGACGTCAAATGTAGCCTGGACGGTAAGTGCATACCACCGAAAATTGGGTTAATATGCCACCACACAACACGGGGTTCCGCAACGGTTCGATCTCGGGGTAAAATTTGCGTGTACCATATCATGGTCACACATGACATATCATGCACTCACTACACACAGGGATACGTGAAAGACCTGAGGCTGAGATGTTCATCACGTCATATTATAGACCAACATGGTTAAGGGGGGGGGGGGACGACGGTGGTGCATCGTCTCTGTGACATTTCATAAAAAACAACATCTACGGTACACATGTAATGATGTAATCCCTTGAAATGTAACTCAATCACACGCACCCCAACACTTTGGAATTGGAAAATATGTTTGTCTATTACTTAGGAATAAGGAATCCTGAGTCGGACCACCAAGCCCTGCTGAATCAATCAGAAGCGTAATTTTAGGGCCTGTTGTGTGCCCGTTGTGTGCAATGTGCTGGATGGCAGAACGCAGTTGCTACATTCATGAGTACAAGAGAGAGGTGATTAGATTGTCACTACAGTGTATGACTCATGAAGTCTAGGCCTAGCCTACTTCACCCCTCTCAATGGGTATTCTATTGTTCAGTTCAGTCACTTCCAAAGTTTACAGAAATGAATGAATTTAGAAGAGCATGAGCGTGCAAAAACGCTCGTATGGCGCATCCACATATGAACCATGCGGGACTCTCGTGTAGGCCAAAATAATGCACTATATACGCAGAGGTCGATTAAAAACAAAAATCTGCATGCACAAATGAGCTTTTTCAGCCAAAAGGGCTAAAAAGGCTAGAAATTACACATGCCCATGCAAGACAATGTTGCATGCACTGTTGCATGTGTGCACCTGGATAAATTTAACCCTGCACATACGCTTGGATAACTTCTGCGCACGGAGAGATAAAATCTGCATATTTCTCGCCAATTTGGAACTTATTTAACTATAGCAAAGATGCATCATTTACACCCACGGGCCACGTATATGCAGGGGTTCTTCTTTGATCATGTGAGCACATAGGTCAGTGCATTGAGATTGCATGTCCGACTACTATAAGCTGTTCTCACTAGATTCTTTGCAGATTGGATTATGCATTTAAGGCATCTGTCATTTGTCTTCTTACAGAAGCTTGAATGGAGACAAAAATACACCTACATGTAAGGCTGCCCCCCACCCCCCACCCCCAAATAGGTTTGTCGAAAGAAACCTGAAAAAAGGCTATGCGAAATGCGGTATATAATTGTATTAAATATTTTACATGAGACGGGCTCTGTGAAGCAAAAAAATGTTCAAAGCAGATTTATGGTTCTTTAACTTCACAATGTGAAATTAAAAATTTGAAGAAGCATAAATAACTGGAGTTAGTTGTTTTTCTTGCGTTTAAATACTGAGACTGAGTCACTGAGTCAGACTGTTAGTGTTATTAGAAAACCCCATTCCATATCCATACATACAGTCACAACTTGGCTCATGCCATCATTTTCAAGTTCAAGAAAAAATGAGAAAAAAAACAAACTTGGTTTTTTATTTGGCCTAAAAGTCAGTTTCTTATAGATTTAAGGCAGCTTGAGCCATGAACATCTACCTAGAAACCAATTAATGTTTAGAATATATTAAAGATGGAAGCTGTAAGCAAAGTAGGACCAAATTTCATGGAACGCCCTCTATTTTTGAATGTTTTGGTCAAATTCGATAAATAAACATGAAACTAAAATATCTTGTAAGTTACAGAGCAATACACTTCCTAATTATTTCAAAATCATGGTTTGAATGGGTTAAAATAAACAACTTAAGTCTTATTTTCCGAGTGTTTTTTGGCTTGTTAAATAGAATTCCATCGTTTTACACCATTTTAAAACGCAGTTTACAGTGTTTCCGGATACGATCACAACTGTACACAAGTCAACATATTATAGTACAGAATGCTATTTTTATGATGAAAATTAAAAAATGTTGAAAACTTTCCTTAAATAATTGGAAGGCACTCCCATGTGATTGAGTTAAGTTATGAGATTTTTCTACGGAAAATAGGCCTACAGTCAAGATCGATTTATGAGTCCAGGAAAGTCTTTCCTGATATAGACTAGTCAAACTTTGTTAGAGAAAAAAATATGTGTAAAAGTTTGAAAAAGATCACAATATTGCTTTAAGGTACGACTAAGCTGTATTATTGCTAGGGTTTATAAACGTACCATACTGACTTATTAGACTCAATGTTGTACCCTTGCATCTGAGGTCTTGATTATCAGGCCTCAGGGTAGCCCTCCTCATAGCACTAAAACCAGCCTATTCAGGGAAATACTGTACTAAGATAGAATATAGAAACACTGATCAGTCATATCCACGGGGCAGTTCTCGGGTTGATAGCGGTTCTCGGATTGGGAGCAGTTTTTCTAGGTTTAGATAGAGTAGTCCTAAGGTAGTCCTAGCCTCAGGGTTACTTTAAACTTTAAACATTGTTTCTATCATGATCCTGAAAAGGATGAATAGATGATGATAGGTCATTCTCATTGGATGTATTACATTTTTCTCTCTTTTATAATTTTTTTACATTTTATTTCTAAACATTGAACAACAGAGAGTTTGAAGACAGCGAAACCTTTGTTGAGGATGTGCGATTCAAGACAATCATCATGAAGGCATTAAAACAGCTTCATGGTGATACTGGGGCAGCTATTCAAGTTGACATCTTGAGATATGAAGAAAGGAATATGGAAGCCATTCTGAGAGTTCACAGCAGGTATGTACAATGTAGTATAATACCGGGTGGTTAAAAAAAAGTTGACCCAAGTTCAAAGTAACTTTTCAACCACATTTATAGTTTCAGAGAATATGTGTTTGCTTAAAGTCTTAATCTGCAGTTAGTTTTGAAATTATCCTGAAAAAATGACACGTTTAGCTTGTTTAGCATGCACAATACGAACCTGTCCAAGGGTGTTTCATTTAGTTTCTGTCTTCAACAAAACAGCATGCTCTAGATTCAGAATTGAAAAGCCCACCTTGACAAAGTATCCCGATCTCTATGGCTTATGTATGTGCCATTCACATTCAACAAAGAAATGTAGGTTTGATAGGTAGTGTTATGCACCAGACAGATGTTTTGTCTTCTTGTTTTCTTTTTCTCCTTTTTACACAATTTGTGACAAATCGTGTGTAAGTCCATTTTGTGCATTCCATCTCTACTAAAGGACGCTCCTGTGGACAAGGCAGTTTTGTGCATGCTTTCTGTAATGCACCATTCCATATCTGAAGAACTAACCAAGCTAAATGTACCTTTTTTCAAGATAATTTCAAAACTTACTGCTGATCAAGACTAAGTAAAGATAAATTCTCTGAATGAAACTATAAATGTGGTTGAAATGTTATCTTGAACTTGTGTCAACTTTTTTTTTAACCACCCGGTATATTAAAAATAGCTCCAGCCTTCATGTCAATATTTACACACGGCCCCTACGAGGGTGCTCAAAACGTGAAGACTGAAAAATATACATTTCCAAAAGTGTGAGCTGATAAACTTGTGAATATAAACATGAGCTAATCCACTCACCATCACGCTACAGTGCGCCAATAGTTTCACGAGGCGTTGAACACCCTGTGGTGCGACAGGGCGCACAATTTGAATTTGACCAATCAGGTGGTATTTCTGTTGTTGATGGGTACAAATGCGCATGCTCGGTATTCATTTGCATATTCATATATGCTAATTACTTGTGGAATTCCATGAGTAACCACACACTTTTTCGCTGTGTTCTTTTCCAAGTCCCGGATTTGGTCTGCCATTTTTAAAGATGGCGGCCAATCCCGCCATATATAGAGGGACTCGGGGACCTAGTCTATCCATGAGACTAGATTAGTGAAGTCAGCTGGGGATCACCATTTGTGCACCCCTGTTAGCATCTGGTCATGAACGAATTGACTGAAGTGGATTTGCTAATAGGACAGCAACGCGACAAACTGCCGGACGCAAACAACTGAACAAGTCAGCCCTTTTTCGTCTATCAGCCAAAATATATGCATGGATTTTAATGAAGTTTTCATGAAATTATCTTGGGTTTAGAGAGAAGCAGACGACATAGATGATGACATCACAGCTAGTCAACCTGGCTTCACTTTCTTTGCGAGCTCTACCTTTATCTAGCTCGTTGAACCATCCTCTTAAGAGTTCACAGCAGGTTGCAGTATGTTTGTGCCTTGAATTGATCTCAAATGTGGTTATAAAAATTTAACCAGTTAAACATTAATTTAAGAATCATTTTTACATTAAAAAAAATATCACCATAGTTGAAAACTCATTGATATAGTTGAACATTATCTTTCTCATCAGTGATGTATGAGATCTCATAACAATCATGTTGTACTTGTTTATTTCAGTGGTTTGGTGAAGCTCAGAAGTGCCTTAATGATGTTTAGTGAATATGCCGGTTTGACATGTGCATTCAGGATACACCAGGTTAGTTGAGTGGAGGCAGAAAGAATGACATTTGTGGTTTAGGTATACATGTAGGAAGTTCACCATCATGAAGATCTTTTTAACCTCCGGATTCAGATTGCTTTAGGTTTTATGAACCATATTCTAAAATTATAAATATAAAAGTTTGTCTGTAATACTTACCAATTTGGACCTAAGTTTTGTCCATAAGATTTTGTTTTTGAATACATAGGTCACTGCAAGAGGACAGCTGGAGAGGGTGGGGGGGGGGGGCATATATATATTTGGGATAAACAGTCCGGTACGATTACCTCTTCTAGAGGCTTTCCTTTTCGGGAACCCTCATTTCATAACATAAGAGAACTGTATCATATAAATAAGACATAAATTAGGGGGTGGGACTTAAATCAGGTGCACATGTGTGCATGAAAATTAAAATCTAGATTTTACAATTTGAACTAACAAATTCCAGTAACAAAACACAAGGAAATACAGGCATTATTTAGCTCACGAGTCACTATGGATTTCATAATTGTTAACATCTTCTTACGATCGCGCGCCATTTTGTTATTATTCCTTGTATCCGTGGTGCACCACTAGTTTTATTCCAAGTTATTTTTATTGGCTTCTTTTCGTAATACTCTGCGGCATGAGAATAAGACTAGCATCAAAAGTGACGTCATGATTAAAACATTTTCCGACTTGCGCAGAAATCCTCCATTTTGTTAATTTTAAACCGACAGATAAAATTCTGCGCACGTACGTGTAAAGCAATGCGGATTTTGACTCTGACGAAAACGAAATATTAACTGCCAATACTTCAGGATTTATCATACTTTTTCTAGTTATTTGAAGATGAAACTCTATCTTTGTTGGTTTGGCTTTGATGGTACATGATCAAATATCAAGAAGGGAATCTTTTTGCGTCAGTTTTTGCTACATATTTGTGCAATAGCTGCAAATCTTCAAAAGTGTGTCGCATTTCAAGATCATACGCCAGTTAAATCGAACGCTACACTTGGTTTCATGCGCTCTGCAGGTTATTGCGGGGATGATTTCTACTCCCAGACACTCACGGAGTGCGGGATGATTCGAGTACCCGTTATACGCACGTATAGAATGATCCGTGTCACGTAAGAGAAATTGCACAGGGATAACTCATGCCTACTTTTAATAAAGTTCAATGATGTTTGTGTCTGGCTGAGTTACTGTAAGTAATTTTTCTAAGACTTGTACACTACTTTTTACCCCAGGGACTTACGACGGGTGCCCATCCTAGTCTGGGGGTGGGACTTAAATCGAGTATGGGACTATAAACGCGTCAGTACGGTAATATCCTTCAACCTTTTTGAAAGTTATGCAATTTTTCTCTCTCACCCAAACAACCCATTTTTTGGGACAAACTCAAGCAAAGGTTGTGAGAAAATCTGATGGGATGGATGATTGTTTGGACACTTTTTGCATCAAATCAAGACCAAAAACAGGTCATTAAATACATCCGTGTTGGAGGTCAGCCCCTCTTTCAAGGCCCCATGTCACATGGCTACTAAATGCCTAAAGTTGCTTGAAATAGACAAAATCCTCTTAAAGTTTTGATAAAGTTGTTTTACAAATGATTTTCTGCACACATTTCTCATTCTTACCATTCCACTTTTGTATTATGTCTGGGGTACTTTGTATTGTTTATGCTTTATTTTTGTTAAAAGCGCTGTGATAATTTTTGGAACAGCGCTATATAAGCACTGTTATAATTATTAATTATTACAAATCCCCAAAGTTACGCTAAAAGTTGCACTAAATCTTTTAAATTTCCCCCAAAGTTGCGCTAAGTTGTACTAAAGTCTTTCTAAAAAAACCAAAGTTGTGCTAAGTTTCCCCTTCAAAAATCCCCAAAGTTATGTTGTGCTATAGTTTTTCAAAAAATCCCTAAAGTTGCGGTGGTAAGTAGTCGCAAATTGTGCAAAATGTCCCATCAATTGATGAAATTGCATTTCAACTTTGCTTGTAACTTTGGGGAAATTTGTTGATTATGTGACTTGGGGCTTCTTTTAGCTCAGGAGGGGGCCTTGCCCCTGCATGTTAATACCCAAGTCTGCCTGGCTGGGACCATGAATAGTTATGCCCTTACACAGTAAAAGTAGTGTGGGGCCTATCTAAAATTTGGTTTGAACATTTGGAAATTAGTATCCATTTCTTGGGGGGGGGGGCAGTCAGGTATCATGTTGTAATCATCCGCGTGAACGAAAATGCGGATTAAGAAAATGCGAATTAAGGGTGCTTTTATCGACCACAATGCTGGCCCATGCTAAGGGTATCAAAATCTGCAATTTCAGAAAATAATGGTGTCTTTTTCAACTTAAATTCGCGGTAAGGGTTGCTTGGGCTTGTTGCTTGATTTCCCAAAATGGTTAGGCTTATAAGACAAACTTTAAAACCTGAATCACACAATTACTTGTATGTTCATTTTAGTCTAAACTCCATCTTGAGGACCTATATCATTACTATGACTATGATTTGTCAAGCTATAATCCTTGTTTAAGGTCACTTTTTCCTTTATTGAGAATCCGTGTTGAAGGTAGTTTTGTAGAGTGAATTCACATGGATGATTTTTTCTTTTACACCCTGGGATCATTTCAAAACATAATCGTAAATGTTCTAATTCTGGTATCTTATCTTCAGGTTTCTGGACATCTAATGTCACTGGCTGTTGATAGTAGACAAGACATGCACCAGTTGGATACCAGCTGATAGAAGATAAAAACTACTTGAACTGGTTGGTTTAATGGAGCCAAGTACTGCAAACAGTTAATGAAACTGGATACAGGGCCATAGAAGCCTAACCCATAATGGAGTTTCTGAAAAGTGATGCAAACGCCAAACAGGCAGGTAATTCAGGAACAGAACTTGGTTAATATCTGCAGAATATTCAACTAACTTTGTCATCAGCTAGAGATATTCATAAACACTACCATCTTGATGGTTTACTGTGTGTGTATACATTGAGAGTATTGGGAATAAGAAATCTGTAATCTGTGATTTCTGGAGCTCGAATTGGATAAGTGACCTAACTCTATTGGACAGAATAGTGTTATTATGGGATTCATCACCATGTGTCAACGATTTTTGAAAGGAAAATAAAGAAAACTACATTTTGTACTTGAATAATTAATACATATTTTCTTTAAAACCATTCATTAGTTGTGCATTGCAGTAATCTTTTAAGGGGGGACTCAAGGAAGTCACTTTTTGAATTTTGAGAATGCTGTAATTATTGAACTATGACTTTAAGGGTGCATACCACTATTACGCGCTAACGTGTGTTTCTATGGGAAAGATGCTTCGGGGAAAAGGGCAATATCTTGAGTTACCTTGCGACTCATTTAATGAAATCTTGGAATATTTATTAACACACATAGATCTTACCTGGGTCAAAAACTCAGATGGGGGTGACCGATTACATTTTTCTATATTTCCCCCTTTATACGGAGTAGTATTTTTTAACACAAAATTACACCCTGTTAGCCCGTTGTGACCAATGTGTATCCGTCCGCCAATATTTTCAAATAAAACAGTAGATGTATACTCTTTTCATTCGAATTATCTCAGGTACACTTCAAGGAACAAATATAGACCAAATTCAATAATTTTGAATGACATATCATGTCAATATTAACCATTCTTTCCGTTATTTAGGCTAAAAACTACATTCGTGATTTCGATCGACGGAAGCTGTGGCGTGTGTGCACCCTTAAAGAGGCCTTGTTTTGTGTATGAAACGGCGTTACTTTGGCAAATGGAATATATGAACTTGATAAATAACTCTCTCAAACAGCAGAGCAATTGCTCAAATACTTTTCCAGATATGACCTATGCAAGCCACGCTGATTTAAATGACTGCCAAGCTTTCAACGCATTTGCGCAATTGTGCGCTCACAAATTTGCGCGAGTTTTGCGTAATACGCAGTACGGTACCAACCATAGTTCTAACCCAATTACAAATTGATAACAAAATGTGGTGTTTTTTTGACAAATTCGTTGTGTAGCTATATTACTTTCAAAATGAGTCAATTTATTTATAAATTTAAGTCATTTTAGGCTGATATTATGCTTGTTTAGATGGTTATACCAGTCATGAGTTTTCATGAGAGCGGTTGTGTGTGGAATTCCCGACATTTAAAGAGTGAACAATAAAGTCAATGGTGCATAACGATTATCGTAGACAGGGCCTACACAAAAGGTCTGGCACATGGTTTACTCGTTCAAAAAATCCATGGATCCTTGGAAATGCTGGACATCGCCATCATGAACAATCTGACACTTTTTCACAATCACAATCATCAACTGAAGACCCACCGGACACCTACAATCCTCCTTCCAGACTACCCAAACCGTTATTTGATCTTGCAAAAGATCCTACTAGTGTTGTATTGTACTGCCAGCAAGGTTACGACCGAGACATCATGACAAGGAATGTAAGCTTGAAGCTGATATACCTGATACGGCTGAAGACCAAAGTCTGATTAGAGGCAATTTCATCCTAAACCTCACCCAGGTAGAACATCAATTTAATGAAGCTATTTGTCTTCACATTGCACAAAATCCAACATGTGACGGACTCATTGTTTCAAATCCGAACAAATCTGAAAAGGTGGGATGGGCCTTTGCAGCTAAACTGTATTGTTCTAAGTGCTGGTTCAAAACCAAGAAGGTGACATTTTACGAGGAGGAACTTCGAGCTGGTCCAGGAAAGCGGGCAGCAAAAAATAAATAAGCAAATGGCGGTCGCGTTAAGGTAGCTAACTCGGCTCCTACACCAATACAGAAAAAATGCTGTAATACCAAATCAATTATATCTATTATCTATACATCTAAGCATCCTATAGGTTATACATCGATGATTGAAATCTTGGCGTCTGCCGTCATGCAAAATAGTTCCACCATCTGTCGAAGGTATGAGGAAAATCAGCAAGTTGCAGACGCAATAGTCGAAATAAAATCGCGAGCAACTTGCACAGAACCATAGGACTGTTAAACAGGTCAAGGCAGTCAGAACAGGACAAGTGGAAAACCCTATCATGATAACGTCTGACACGGCCTACAATAACAATCCCCATGTAAGAGCTTTCTACCTGCCTGGAACACAAGCCTATGCACCAGTGTTTTCCAGTGAACCGGGGTTAGAACACATTCCGCTTGCAGTCGCCACCATGAGCAAGCTATGTTCATGTCCGCAAGTAGCAGCAGGAATACACACCAATTATTGCGAGTGGAACTTTCCATTAAACGGATCAATATGTGCCGCCGAGTCGATGTTAGGTGAACTTGCAGGTTATGAGCTGCTGGAAGGAGGCCCAGAATCATCAATAACGGCTGGAGATGTAATAACAGATGGCGTAGGATCAAGTAATCTCAACAGAGGGATCCATAAAGCTATGGAGAAGAAAGGACAACACCATTCAATGGCCAATCAAGATTGCTCGAAGCATCTATCGGCAACACTGCGTCGAGGCATGAGGAAGATAGAATTATAATCAGTTTATGTAGACACACCGACGGCAGCACTTCGAAAGAAGAAAAGAGATCGTTTGCTGGACCATGTTTCGCAAAGAAGTAATTGGGAATTCAGGGCATTACAGCGCGCATACAAGGGAGATACTGCAACGCTGACTGTTAAATGCCAGGAAGCCAAGGAAGGGATAATTGCGTGCATCAAAGGCGATCAGGTGAATTGTTTACAAAAGTGCCGCACATGTTACATCCATAACAGAGACCGACCAGATCGAACGCCAAGGGGGCTTCCTGACGCCCAGTTTGTTGCCAACCTATCTGAAGAAGACATCCGATGCCTTCTCACATGCATGGACAAAAGTTAGGCCCGGAAGCTGTAAACCGTCAACGACATAATTTGACCACAAATCGATGTGAAGCATCCCACAGAACCACCCAACGAAGTCTACCAAAAACAGAACATTTACTAGAACCTTCTGTGGCCGCATTCACAGTGCTGCACATTCGATGTCTCTAGGTCATATTAAATCAATTGTGTCAGTAAATACCAAATTAGGAGTTCCTAATACAACAAATTATCAAGCATTTCAATCCCTCAGAAGTATTCACAAACGATATCAATATCAGAACGACACAAGAAACAAAAAATCCAGGACAGACTAAGGGCTCAGAGAAGTCGGGCAGTAGCGGATGACTTTGGTCACGCCATGGGCCTTAGAAACCAAACTGTTCAGGCCGAACACAATTACGGAAACGGTAATTAGGCCTACCGCTACTGCCTGGCAATGTCTATATTTTTATAAGTATGACATATTTTATAAGTCTTCCTGATGCAATACAACGAGGCAATATATTAATTAATGAAATCATCATGATTACTATCATGATTAAGCTTTTACATTTGTTTGCTATGTCCATGTGTGTTACTCATTAAACTAAAAACTGTTTTCTCAAATTTTATTATTTTCGTGAATCAATGTAATGATATTGGGGATCATTAGCAAATCAATCATATGATATTTCAAATGTATGTATGTATTCTTTGTAAAGCTTAATCAAAGCGTGTTTATCCGTATAATTACAGCACTCACAAAATTCAAAAAATCAGTCAAAAACTTCCTTGATACAAATAAGAAGTCAAATTTGTCACCAAATTCCATAATTTATTCACTTGCACAGCGCTGACAGTGACACCCCAGATAAAAAAAATAGTGTGGAAAAACAATACATTGGCAATGATTTACCATGCTAAGGACATGAAAAAAGTCAAGGAAGTTTTTGATTTGATTTTTTGAATTTTGTGAGTGCTGTAATTATTGAACTATTAATCTGATTAATTTGATTAAAGGGACATTTTAAAGTGGTGTTGAAAATTTTAAATGTTTAAAAATTTACTTCAGAATTCAAGATGAACATTAAAAATTGCCATTATTGATGTTTCTACTAACAAAAACACAGCAAAACTTGATTAAAAACAATATCATCGCTATTTATTGAAAAACGCCCTCTAGGCAAATATGGCTCGCGTTATGTATCACACGTACTGCAAGGGGATACTGTCGGACGTAAAATGCTCGTCCTGGCTGTACGAGCATTTTTTAATCACCGTTTTATTGTACAAAGAGGGCTGATTTTTCTTAATCCTTATAGGTGTAAGTTCATACATGTAATACAATTATAAAAATAAACTAATCCCAGTAATTGAGGGCGCAATCTCCAACACATACATCTCTTAGTGTCCCTTTAATAGTTCAATAATTACAGCACTCACAAAATTCAAAAGAAAACTTCCTTAAGTCCCCCTTAAACTATGTGGGTTTAAATGTATTTAGTGGCCCACATAGTCCCCTTACAGAAATATCTTTGTCCAACACTCATCACCGGCATATTGGTTCGTTATTATGTGACATAATTATGTATATCAGAAATACAATCTGCTCTGCCTTGGTAGGTTTTCAGTAAATATTTTGATGCCAGTGGTAAACATAATGTTGGCCATTGGGTAAAACAGTGGTGTAGCTAGGATATTCTTCAGGGAGTGGATGATTTATGTTTATGACCAATCGAAACCACATCTCATGGTATTTTAACAAAATAATGATTAATTAACAAGTTGAATAAAAATCAATACCTCAAACGATTTGGATGTAATTGAAGAACATTATTTGGACATCAATTTATAATAAAACCCATTTTGAAAAGAATTGGCCATTTCATGTCCCTACTAGCTATGCAACTGGGACAAGAGCACATGTCGGGGTAAAATGACTATTGGAAAATACTTAAAATTGACTGTGAGCATCTCAAACATGTTCAACCAATTTTGTGGAAAATGATGGTTCTTCTGTTCAGCCCAGTTCACCACTAAAACTTGCAACTAATATTGATGGCGTTTTGATTTCACTTTCTCACCATGGATTTCAATCATGTGCATTCATTCTGGAAGCCTTAAAATCGCCAAAGTTCAATTGTGAATAAATAATCAACATTGCAATATTGGTTTTGAAATCATATATGATAACGGAGATATATCAAAAACCATTTCAACTGATTTGACAGGAAATTATGACGCGATATAAACCATAAAAAGTTGTCTCATCCAAATTTCTGTTAGTTTTAATGGTGAAGTAGCAACATCCAGTATTTTCTTTTAAATTAAAAAACACACCGTTGTTGTACGGGCCTGACCGACCAAATTTTGTGGAAATTTGTTAATAGAAATGTTTTAAATTGTGTAAAAAAATATGTCGGAAGTTGCCTGAAAATTAACCAAAATATAAAATAATAGCGTTCTGTTGGTTACAGAGCTCGATTTTTGGTGGACCCCCGCTCTCAAAATATGTACAGACCCTCCCTGCTCCTTAACCTATCTTAAAAATATTTAGATACCAACAATATTATTGAAATACACATTTATCGTTCAATTTTGCACATAAACAATAATATTTATTTACAAATCAATGAACAGTGTGTGGGTCAAAAAATATATCGAGTGGTTAACAGCGCTGCACAGATGCAACACCGTCAATTTTCATGAAATCGGTTGAATGTGTTTCTGGCATCTCAAATTTTATGTCATCAATAAAAGTTGAGATTTTATGGTTTTCGCAATGAGCAAACATGATTGTAATCCGGCTCCTTCAAAATAAGTTGCAGGTTTTCTGGGACACACTGTATTTTATCTTAGTGTATAGCCGCCTGCAGCGACCATACATGACTCCAAATATGATACAGCCTATACATTATGAGACCAACGTGTATATCAAAACAGCTACTAACTATATTGTATTCTCTTAATTTAATAAATTCCATTGTGACAGGTTATTTTCAAAGAAAATAAACTCCATTGTGAGGGCATATCTCTGTTGGTGTATAATTTACTCTACAAAATTCTGTTCTTTACAGACGGACGGACGTCTCGGGTTGAGTCGGTCAGCTTAAACAAGCTTGAATATCTAGCAAGTCATACAGGCCTCCTACCAAATGGCTACCCATGCTCGTCCAAGCACCTCTGAAATGGACCTTAAATGGTGTAAAGCACAAAACTATTTTGAAACCCCTAAAGCGTCACTCGCGCACAATTATGCATGCCTGTTTATGACAAAGGCCTATAACAGAATGGAAACCAGTCTGGAGACAAATACAGACAAGAGTAGGCCTATATTGGAAATGTAGTATATAGTGCTAGCAGCACATATTGCTATCTTCAGTAGATAACACAAGTATTTCAATACCAATACCACAGTAGATAGGACTAACAGCACCATGCTATCTTCAGTAGATAGCACTAACAGTGCAATGCTAGTACTTCAGTAAATAGCCCTAACAGTGCAATGCCTTCTTCAGTATATAGCACTAGCAGGGCAATGCTATCGCAATACTATCTTCAGTAGATAGCACTAGCAGTGCAATGCTAGTACTTCAGTAAATAGCCCTAACAGTGTAATGCCTTCTTCAGTATATAGCACTAGCAGGGCAATGCTATCGCAATACTATCTTCAGTAGATAGCACTAGCAGTGCAATGCTAGTACTTCAGTAAATAGCCCTAACAGTGTAATGCCTTCTTCAGTATATAGCACTAGCAGTGCAATGCTATCGCCAGTAGATAGCACTAGCAGTGCAATGCTATCTTCTGTAGATAGCACTAACAGTGCAATGCTAGTACTTCAGTAAATAGCCCTAACAGTGTAATGCCTTCTTCAGTATATAGCACTAGCAGTGCAATGCTATCTTCAGTAGATAGCACTAGCAGTGCAATGCTATCGCCAGTAGATAGCACTAGCAGTGCAATACTATCTTCAGTAGATAGTGCTATGCTATCTTCAGTAGATAGTGCTCATACTATCTTCAGTAGATAGTGCAATGCTATCTTCAGTAGCTGTTACTAGCAGTGCAATGCTATCTTCAGTAGATAGTACTAACAGTGTAATTCCATCTTCAGCACATAGCATTAGCAGTGCAATGCTATCTTCAGTAGATAGCACTCGCAGTGCAATGCTATGTTTCTGGTAGTGCAATGCTATCCCAAATTTATCATGCTTATGGTTGTGCCCGCTTCACACAATGTTTTCGTTCAATTATTAATCCGACTATAGTAGATAGCACTATAATAGTTCAATCAGTTCCAAATTGGCGAGAAATATTCGGGTTTTTATCTATCCGCGCACAAAAATAATCCAAACGTATAAGCGCGATTTTGCAAGCGACTCCCTTCTGAATTCATTCGCTGCTGTAAACAGGTTTTGCCAATTTGGAACCGACTGAACTATAGCAACACAATTCCATCTACAGTACATAGCACTTGCAGTGCAATGCTATCTTCAGTATATCACTTGCAGTGCAATGCTATCTTCAGTAGATAGCACTAGCAGTGCAATGATATCTTCAGTAGATAGCACTTGCAGTGCAATGCTATCTTCAGTAGATAGCACTTGCAGTGCAATGCTATCTTCACGGTAGATAGCACTTGCTGTGCAATGCTATCGTCAGTAGATAGCACTAGCAGTGCAATGCTATCTTCAGTAGATAGCACTTGCAGTGCAATACTATCTTCAGTAGATAGTGCTATGCTATCTTCAGTAGATAGTGCTATACTATCTTCAGTAGATAGTGCAATGCTATCTTCAGTAGCTGTTACTAGCAGTGCAATGCTATCTTCAGTAGATAGTACTAACAGTGTAATTCCATCTTCAGTACATAGCATTAGCAATGCAATGCTATCTTCAGTAGATAGCACTCGCAGTGCAATGCTATCTTACTGGTAGTGCAATGCTATCCCGAATTTATCATGCTTATGGTTGTGCCCGCTTCAGTAGATAGCACTAGCAGTGTTACTGCTACTATGCCTTCTCCGGTAGCAGTGCAATGCCTTCTTCAGTAGATATCACTAGCTAACACAATTCTATCTTCAGTAGATAGCACTAGCAGTGTAATGCTGTCATCACTAGATAGCGCACTGGCAACACATTTCCATCTTCAGTAAATAGCAAAGGCAGTGCAATGCTATTATCAGTAGATGAGACTAGCAGTGTAATGCCATCTTCAGTAGATATGATTTTAAAGTTAAACAACTTTCCCATACCTTAAGTAAAGTGTTGTTAATTTGAGATAAGCCACGCTGCTATGGGCAACCATCAAGCGGATCGAACCGTACCACACAGATAATGTGTTTATGCGCGACGCAGACGCAACCGCAGGTGTATGTCGTTTTGGAATGATCATGCACACACTGTTTACATCGACTTTTGAAGCTAAAAGGAACTTGATATTATTTTAATTTGAGTATTTTAGTGTTAAGATTTTTGAAAATAGATTTAGACTGAAATTGAAGTTCAATTCAATTATATCATGTTCATATTTGCATTGTCTATTTTAATTATGAAATGGCGTTCAAATCCTTGGATGTTGTTGAAAGGGAATAAATCATGTTTCAGCATATATGCATCACCAATCTACACCTTGCATTCTGCGAGTCTGCATTTATTTTGTTTTATTTTAAATAAACCATGCAGATGATGTAGAAAGAATAATTAGTGATGTATTCCATATAGCAAAGCACTAGCATGTCTCAAGTTTCACATGGCACTAAGATAAGAACAACAATCAACCGTACTATTAAAGGCATATTATGTGATCTTTTCCAGAGTGCGCCCTCTATTCATGATTTTTTTTAGAAAGTAGATTGTCTTGCAGATTTACATTTCCGATCATAAATCATACATACATTCCAAGTTACAGAGCGATACGATTCCTAATTACCTCAAAATCATGGTTTTAGAGTGAATTTAGAGTGAAAAATATAAACTGTCGGGATTCCGACAGTTTATTTTCACTCTAAAACCATGATTTTGAAGTAATTAAGAATCGTATCGCCCTGTAACTTGGAATGTATGCATGATTTATGATCAGAAATGTAAATCTGCAAGAAAATCTGCTTTCTATTTTTTTTCGATGTTGAGGGCGTTCCCTGGAAAGATCACATAATATACCTTTAAAGGGACATTAAGTGGTGTTGACAATTTTAAATGTTTAAAAATTTACTTCAGAATTCAAGATGAACATTAAAAATTGCCATTATTGTTGTTTCTACTAACAAAAACACAGCAAAACTTGATTAAAACAATATCATCGCTATTTATTGAAAAACGCACTCTATGCAAATATGGTTCGGGTTATGTATCACGCGTACTGCAGGGGGATACTGTCGGACGTAAAATGCTCGTCCCGGCTGTACAAGCATTTTTGAATCGATGTTTTCTTGTACTAAGAGGGCTGATTTTTCTTAATCCTTATAGGTGTAAGTTCATACATGTAATACAATTATAAAAATATACTAATCCCAGTTTTTATCATAATTGAGGGTGCAGCCTCCAACACATCTCTTAGTGTCCCTTTAAATATTGAGTTAATTGTTTGTCTAAATAAATGTCGCAAGTTTCACATGGCACTAAGAACAACAATCAATTATTAAATATTGAATTTAATTGTTTGTTTATGTTTGTTTATTTCAATCAATCAATCAATCATCAACATTTATATACCGCCTAAACACCAAGAAAACTTGGGGCGCTTAGGCACAACAAGCAGTCTGGCATTCAATTGTACAGTAAATGCATTTCACTATAGATACACCTGAGTGAGCAGTCAACCTTTTCAGAGATTTGTGGACTTGCCCAATAGGAGGTATGTTTATCATTCTAACTGTTTTTTAATTTTATCTTTTGATATGCTTGTAAATTAAACTTGACTGAACAGCTTGAAACCAATGTAATGAACAAAACAAGCAAAACGTAATACTACAAATTATGTATGGAATATTATATTATTAAAGGCATATTATGTGATCTTTTCCAAGTAGCGCCCTATCATTGATTTTTACTATGAAAACAGGTTTTCTTGCAGATTTGCATTTTTGATCATAAATCATAAAGATCTTCTAAGTTACAGATCGATACGATTCCTAATTACTTCAAAATCATGGTTTGAAAAATAGATTGTACCGAGCGGTACAATCTGTTTTTCACATTTTACTCTAAATTCACTCTTTAAACCATGATTTTCAGGTTATTAGGAATCGTATCGCTCTGTAACTTGGAATATATTTATGATTTATGATCAGAAATGTAAATCTGCAAGAAAATCTACTTTCCAAAAAAAATCATGAATAGAGGGCGCTCTCTGGAAAAGATCACATAATATGCCTTTAAACATGCAGTCTGGCAGTAAGTTTCGATCAGTACGACTACTCTCAGTGATCAACGTTTAACAGCAGCAACTCAGATGACAAATTGACGGATTATCAAGTAAATTGAGTTATGTGAGAATGTAAGTATCAATATTCATCAATGAATAATTTGTTTGTTGGGTAGTACTAAATATAGGTGTGCCCCAAACATTAGGGTAGACAACAACAAGGTCCTCAGCTAAATTAATTTGTAAAAACATACATTTTTGAGTTTTTTAATCAATACATTTTGTTCTGCAAACTTCATTTTCACTGTTTTTTACTCAATTTCCTTGTAGTAAATACAATTGTGTTTGCTTATCTAGGAGGGTTTAGCAGTTCTTTCTGGTATTCATATGGGTCAATTTATTGATAGAATGATACAGATACTGGGATAAGGGCTCTAAACAGAGATGGTCCTTGTGGTGCACTAGATGAGTGACTTTTTTTGTATCATTGTGTTCATCTCCATTACAATGTAATGACATTGCACATTTTCCCCCTTTGTTTTTTTCTTTTTCCTTTGTTTTAAACTTAAATGGGATGCTCGGTGGGTTTGGAAATTGACTTATATGATGGCCCTTAAAGGTATATTATGTGATCTTTCCAGGGAACACCCTCAACATCCAAACAAAAATTAAAAGCAGATTTTTTTGCAGATTTACATTTCTGATCATAAATCGTACATAAATATCAAGTTACAGGGCGATACGATTCTTAATTACTTCAAAATCATTGTTTTAGAGTGAAAATAAACTGTCGGGTTAACACGACAGATTATATTTTCACTCTAAATTCACTCTAAAACCATGATTTTTGAGGTAATTAGGAATCATATCGCTCTGTAACTTGGAATGTATCGAAGATTTATGATCAGAAATGTAAATCTGCAAGAAAATCTACTTTCTAAAAAAAATCATGAATAGAGGGCGTTCTCTGGAAGAGATCACATAATATGCCTTTAAAAGGCCTTTAGTTCTGTCAGTTCCGTACAGGCGAACCTTTTTACAGAAGCGAATGAATTCAGAAGAGTGTGGCATGCAAAATGCTTGCATTGAGCAGCATGAACCATATTTGTGACGCTCACATGTGCTTGGATTACTTTTGGGCGTGGAGTGGAGAGATAAAAACACACATTTTACGCCAATATGGAACTGATTAAACTATAGTAATTGATAGCTGAAATGATCTCCATAGAGTCAGCCTTGTTATTTTGAATACTTTCAAGTATCATTCAAAATATTGATGTCGTTAAAACAGGGCCAAATCTGATTATAATGTGAAATTGGTATTGCAATTTGCACCTAAAAATGGGTTTATTGCAATATATCCGGAGACAAAAGTGCACAAACATGTTTTAGTTCCAAGTTATTTCTGAACACAAATTGCACCTCATGAAAAGGAATGATCGCCCCAAATTAAAATAAGAGATGCAATTGCACTACAAAGGAACAAATCAACTTCCAGGCCTGAATATGATATTTATTTTTAAATTATCATCAGATAAACATTTATCATTGTTTATTTTGATTATCTTATACCATAATTGATTGTGTCATTCCCTGCTTTATACAATTTTTTGTTGTAGTGTTCCTACAACATGCTTAACATGTTATCTTTGAATGTTGTATGACTAAGGTTGCATGAAAGTGCTAAACTTATGTTTTTTAAAACGTTGTCCTAATGTTGCATAGACAATGTTCATGACCTAACCAAGCCTAATAACTTAACATTTACCACGCGGCTATTAGATTTGTCAGAAACCTTTCCCAACTTTCAACGTCTATCTCAAGGATTACTGAACCAATACTAGGCATGTTTGTACTTATTTCAATGCATTTCTCATGGTGATTTCAAATATGGTGATGGAATTCAATAACTGTGACATTTTCTAACCATTTTGTGCAATTTTTAATGTCGTCTGCAGACGCCTGCCATGTGGAAAGCGTTAAGGTTGTGATAACATTACATATTTGATAGGTTACCTATTTCTTTATTTTCATCATATAGATGGCCCAACACAACAACAGCAACAATACCAATAGGAGTAATAACCATGCGAGGTGGGACGACCGACCATTAGACGAAACATACCAATATAAAGACGATCGTGGTCAACGACATAACCGCAAGTTTGTACCTCATGTCATCGATGTGGAGAGTCGTAATGCATCAGATTATGGTGATGGTTATCTCATTAGCAATGTAACAAGTTCGAAAGATGCACAGAAGAAGTTATTAGTCAGTTTGGTGGCGCTATTTATCACCATGTTTAGTCTTATTGGGATTGGATGCACCTTGTATCTAGGTAAGATAATTTTATATTCTTTACTGATCAAAGTATATCTACTGTTCATTTTACACTGAAAACGCCAAAAATCAAATTGCTATTCCAATGGCATATTTGTACATCTCTTTAGTCAAATCTGTCCTTGCAACAGTGATGCACAGTTTACTCAAAAAGACATTAATGCAGCCATTTGGTGATGAATGGAACCTTCTTTTCTATCCACAAGTAATGTCTAAAAACCCAACAAAACCATACCATAAAATCATGATTCTTTGATTGTGTGGGCACTTGCGCTAACACCATCAGGGCTCAAATAGAAGGGGGCGAGGGGCGATTAGCCTCTAGTTTTCACAAAATAGCCCCCTGAGAAAATGTTGGCCCATGGTAAAATGTACTAACACATTGCAATCACAGGTGCGATACCAAAGTATGATCATTTCTGGGAAAAGCTCTGATGCTATTGTACAGAGTTAGATGAACAAAGGGTTATAACAATAATGTGATCTTTTTCAAATGTTTACAAATATTTTTCTCTCTCTTATAATGAAGTTTGACTTATCAGACTTACAGACTTAAAGACTTTCCTGGACTCATAATCTATCGTGACTGTTTCTTCCATCACAGAACTTTACTAAATCATAATGGAAATCTGCTTCCAATTTGAGGCAATTTTCAACATATTTTTACAAATATTTTCATTATAAAGCATCATGAAGCATTCTGTACTATAATTGTGTTCACTTGTGTACAGTTGCGAGGGGAACAGCAGTATCAAACCATAGTATTCTATTTACAAACGAAAAAACTACTCAGAAGATAAGCTGTTGGGTTAACCCGACAAAAAGACATTCTGTACTACAATTGTGTTCACTTGTGTACAGTTGCGAGGGGAACAGCAGTATCAAACCATAGTATTCTATTTACAAACGAAAAAACTACTCAGAAGATAAGCTGTTGGGTTAACCCGACAACTTATTTTCAAACGTCATTTTGAAGTAATTAGGAAACATATTGCTCTGTAACTTACAAGATATTTTAGTTTCATGATTATACATACATGTACTGTATACATGGTAGGCCAGTGGTTCCCAACCTCTGGGTCGCGACCCCAGTTGGGGTCGCGACGCACTTTTTGTGGGGTCGCGGACTAGCCTAATTTAACAAAAATAAAATGAATCATAATGTTGTATCATAATAACACACGTGACTTTGTTCTGTGAGGGGTCACGCTCTGATGTTGTTTTCTGGAATGGGGTCACCACCAGAAAAAGGTTGGGAACCACTGGTATAGATGGTGTGACCGGTGACGTAGTGCCCGGCGGTTTGCGTGCGCACCTACAGGGAACGGTGCTTTAATTCACACTTGATTGATCATTACTTACCATGCTTACGGTGTAATAGTGCAGAAGTCATGGTATGCATCCCTAAGCACAATGAGAGACCAGGTACTAAATCTGGTTGCCCGGCGGTTTGCGTGCGCACCATAAGGGCATGTGCTTTTAAAATTGGCGCTCAGTGATGTGTGTTTTGCTTTCATAGTATGATGTATGCAGTAGTCATGGACTAGTACCCCTAGCATGTCTTTAGACCAGGCGCTAATCAATATGTAAACACTACTGATGTAAACAACGGTCACCTCATCTATAGGCCATTGTTATAGCTCTAGTGTATTTTATGTTCATTTTCAGTTATCAGGGAGGTTGATGATAATGCATTCAATTCAGATGGCAGAGGAGAAATTGGTAAGTTTCACTATAATATACATCACAATCTAATTTGTAATCTACATAAAGACACCTTTTTTTCTTGCCAGTGATTTGTTACATTTTTTTTCTCAGATTGAATGCATATTGTTGCCACACAATGAAAACCATGGTAGTTTGAATTAATGGGGGGCACATAGTGATTTCTCAAAAACTGAAATTCAAAATGTTTACCTTGTTTAGATCTAGATGATATACATAGGAACCCTCTCATGTAAGATTTCTTCAAAAAAAATCAGTAAAAATGAAAAATAAAGACATTTTCTCAGCATTTCCGAAGGTATATTAGTGCTTTTCACTTTTTGGCTTAGCTAACTAGCAGTTAGCTAACTAGCAGTTAGGTCATGACTGTGCATCACGCAACAAGCCATGGGTGGTATTCAAGGTTATTTTGAATATACATGAAATAAATAAGTAAGAAGCCATCTGTGGCCTTTTAGATTAATTTGGGTAGTTTCGATGTGATCTCATCGAAACTCAAAACGCTATCATAAAATTATTTTACATATGAATTTCACCGACAACCTAAGCAGTCAACAGTGAATACACGCCAGACCATGCGTGATTTCCTTAAATAAGCATACAGGACTTTCACACCAATTTTGCTTTCATGTCAACCATATGAGTTCTAAGTGTCGTAAAATGACAGCAGGAAGAGTTATATGAAGCATACATGTCTCTCTTTATTATCATATTTTTATTCTTCATAAGAAAAAATATTTGGTACCGTCAATTAATATTTCTTCCCCACAAAAGTTCAAGATTTGAACGATTTTAGGCAGATATTTCGGGAAAATTTCAGTACTTTTGTCCCGCCTGGCGTTCCATGGTCCTCTCGAGAAAACGAAGCGAGATAAATGACGGGCAGGAACGGAATCACAAAGGATTCGCATTCCTTTAAATTTTGATATAAGATACATTCTGATTGGCCAACATGGCATATCGTCTTTTACTTTATCTAATCATCAGGTCTGTACTACAATTTTGGGTTTCAGGGGTGAAAAGCCATGGAACGCCATTTGACCCATTGACTTACGTACGCACAACTCACCGCTCGCGGAACGAAGAGTGTCCGCTTTACAGCAAGCTTACACCCGATTTCCTTCGTTTTAGATCGTATAAATTACAGTTTTAGAAAGAGGAATAAATAAGGCAGAGAGTGATGTAATTTTTAGACTAAGATTTAGGCAGAAATATATGTAAATGTTAAAGTTAGATAGTTGTAAAATGGCGAAGAAACCATGTAGTTGTATGCGTGATGTCCGTGCTAACTTCCCACACACAATTCGGTAAATGTAAACAAACAGCCAATCGATCGGGCAATCGATATACAATTGGGATCTTGTGTTGCTATTAAAACCCGCTGGTTAGCAGACCAAAAAGGCCAAAACAAATTCATATGTTTCATTCATGACTAGCCAATTCACGTCAATATCTTCACGGAAAACATCATTTGTGACTGTTTTGGTAAAAGTAAACACGGTATTGAAAAGGGGAAACTTTGTGTGGGTAGCCAAGGGTTATCCCGTTTCATAAATGTTTCAATCTTTCAAAACGCCTGATTGTGTGGATTTATGCACACAAACTAGTATAGAATCTTGATCAAGTGCCACTTTTTTTGAAAATTGCCACTATTTTGGGAAAAGTAATAATGATATTGAAATGGAGAAAATGTCTATTGGTAGCCAAGTGTTTTGCTTTTCATTAGTGTTTCAATCTTTCAAAACGTTTAATTATGTGTAGAGTTATGCAAACAAATGTGATCAAATTTTAGGGGGGGACTTACTTTTTTGTTGACCCCTTTATAACCTTACATAAACAACAGTCTTAGATTTTGAGAATAAACATCATCAGCAATTCGCCTTCTTTTGAACTGTTAAGAAATAAACCATGAATAAGGTCAAATTCTGAGGTGTGTCAGCATGGAGTAGGTCCCTTTACATTAACATCCCTGTCCCAACACTCAGCACCGGCATATTGGTTCATTATTATGTGACATAATTATGTATGTCAGAAACGCAACCTGTTATGCCATAGCAGGTTGTCAGTCATTTTGATACCAGTAGAAGATGTAATATTGGCCATTGGGTAACACAGTGGTGTGGCTAGAATAAGGGGCAAGATTTATGTTTGTGACCAAAATGTCTGAAGAGCAAAATTATCCAACTACATTCTTGTTTTTTGGAGTCTGAATCTGTTTTCTAATTTCTTTCTTTCTTTCTTATGATTTTTTAATTATTAATTAATTGATTGAATAAAGATCATTATATGAGTCTGCAAAAAGAAACCTTTTCTCTTGCCAGTGATTTATTACATTTTTTTTCTCAGATTTAATGAATAAATACATTGTTGCCACACAATGAAAACCATGGTGGTTTGAATTCATTAATTAGAAGGGGTGGTGCTATTCAATTTCTATAAGAGCAGGGGTATTCGTAAAAATCAAACATAAGCATGTTGTATTTTTTGACAAGTGTTTTATTTTGTGAGAAATTGAAAATTTTAAGTACGGTAAGTGTGTTTTGTCAGGTGTGAGTTGAAAAAATACATGAATGAATCTTTTTGGATCTTTAGGGTGAAAATTGAAAGTCAGTGGCAGCACCAGCATCATAATTTTGTTTGAGGTGGGGGAAAAAGGGGGCAAACATTTTTAGGGGGCATGAAGAAAGATGCGCGCAAAGCTATCTTACGCTAAAATTGTCAAATTTGGTCTAATTTTAACTAATTTGGTATGAAAATGCGCGCTTCCGCGCACATTTAGCTGTTTTATGCTAAACGGTCAAATTTTGTCTAATTTTAACTAAATTGAAATTATTATTTTTTAGGGGGGGGGGGGGGGGGGCGCAGTGCAGGGAGTGCTTTCCTGGGTGGGTCACTTTGACATCCGTGTCCGAGTAAAGCATTGAAACGGATCAAACATGACGTTGTCAATGTCTTTTTGAAAAAAGGGGCGGCATTTTAGTATATTCCATCAGCATTTGGGGGTTAGTTTGTGACTGGAACATCCATGGGTTATAGTTATTGTATTTGTGACTGGAACAAAATGGAGCATAGAAAAAACATGTGATATTTGGCTCGTTTTAACATTTGGTAGTAGAGTGACTCCCTCAGGAGTGCTTTCTGTTTAAGGAATCTAAAACACGGAAAACCAGTATAACATTAATCTTATCATGGCTAATTGTTATATGTGTATTTTGCAATGCTTCCAACTGTCTTTGAACCTAATGAGGTCTAGTGCTATGAAAATATTAGTTGGCTAGCCCCAACTCAAGTAAGTCAGAGGGGGTGGGCAGGGGTTATTTGGCAGATGTCCCCCAAATAAAATGGCAAATCATTTATTAAACAAAATCAGTCGGTTATGCCCCGATCACAGCCCTGTCTACCTTCTTGCCCCACCCAAGACCCTAGTTAATATGCCACGGACAAAGAGTGCACTGTGCATGGAGTATCAGCCAATAATGTAGGTGGATTAAGGCTTTCTTTTCTCACGTCCAAGAAAAACCATTAACTTGATTTGTAGGTAGGAGCTCTTAGCAAACAGACAAACAAACAGACAGACAAATTACATGCCTGTAACCTCCAGACATGGGTAGAAAATGGGACCTTTTGAAATAGTAATTATAGTAAGCAAATGTAGGAAAAACTGTCATAGTTGCCTCAAATATATTGATTGACCCATTCCAACAGTTGACTTGAAAATATTGACCAATCGTCATAGTGTTAGCAGAGGCGTAGCAAGTGGGTGGTATGGGTGGACAATGTCCATGGGCCCGAGAGCGAAAGAAAATTTAAAAGAAAAGAAAGTAAAAAAAAGTGGAAAAAATGAAAGAAAAAAAAGAGGAAAAAGATGTAATGAACAATGTGCCTGGTTTGATGAACATCTGGGCATAATTACGTGATTTTTTGGACGAGCCATGCTACTCTACTTGTATAGACCACTGAGCACCACAGTAGACCAGCCAAATGCAATAAATGTGCTTTAAAATAATTTATCACGGCATTTTTTGTTACAGCTTGACACCCAGGCTAATTCAAGTCCGTAAATAGTTCGCTTTCGAATGAAGGGGGGTGACAAAAATATAAATCAATTTTTGGGCCGTTTTCAGCGTAAAAAGACCATTTTTGGGCAAAAAATATGTTTTTGCGTTTTCTGTGTAAATCTTTATCTTTGAACAATTTTCTATCCACCAATAATCAGTTCTACGTCGTTTCATGTATATTTAAGGAATAATTTGTACCTAAAGCTGCTAAAATATAAAGAAAATAAAGGCACAAGGGAGTACAAAAGGGCACTTTTCTCAGTTGTATAGTTTTATTTGCCACTTATATTCGCTAGTTGATTAATCTATCACATGATGCTTGATTAAATCAACAAACTAGTTTGACATGACATGGTCTATGACATTTATAGATATTTTTATGATGACAAATCGGGTAAAATGTAACATTAAAGGTGCGGTGCATTCAAGGGTTATTCAACATGAGTGTATATAATATTAATAACTAATAGTGAATTAGAGGCGTATCTAGGCGGAGTCTTCCATGCACCCCAGGACTCCCTAAACCAACTTTTTGAACTTACTTTCATGGTCCTAAAACACATTAAGGGTGTTACCAACATAATAATAATAATAATAATAATAATAATGTTGGTGTTCTAAAGGGTTTTTCAAGATGGCATCCAAAATGGCCACCAAAATGATCAAATCTTATAAAAGGATCTGCCAACATATATGATGATGGCATATAGGATGTATATGATTATATTAGACTACTAGAAACTCATATCCAGCACATTTGCTTTTTCAACATAATTATTTCAAATCAAAGATGGCGGCAAAAATGGCCGCCTTAATGTAAAATATTATATAACAGCGTGTAATGCATTACATACACCAACTAATATGTTCTACTGATATAATAATGCATTTAGATATACAACCCACGTCTCTAACAGTTTTGATTGCTTATCACTCTCCTAAATGGACCTCATCTAGTAAAATGTTTAGCTAACTACCAGTATCTAACTTTCTAAACAGATAGATTACTGATTTTATGGTGATAAGGGGAAGTTGAAAACCTATCTTAGTAGTAGAAATATCCAAAAGGATCATCAACCAGTTACAATCGACACAAATTATACATAAGTATCTGTATGAATGTATCAATGACCTTATTAATCGATTATATTATCATATATCCGTTACTTACTCAATTGCTTGGGTCATTACCGTATTACCTGCGGTCATTAAACGATCACCTGGGGTGATGAAATGATCGCACAGGGTCTTTACACGATCACTCCGAATCATTAAATGGACACTTGGGGATCATTGCACTTGGGGTAATTGAATGATCCCTAGGGTTATCAAGTGACCGTTCGTGTCATGAATGATTGGGGTCACCACGCTATCAGTTAGGGTCATTAAATGATCACTTGGGGTAATGAAACGGTCCTTCAAGATTGCTTAGGGTCATTACACAATCACCTTGTGTCAATGGGCATTTTGGAATATTACATTATCACATCACATTGACATTACATTGATATTACATTGATGCACATCATCAACGAACGTCTTAGACCTCATCTTGAACGTGAACTTCCTGCTGAGCAAGCCGGTTTCCGGAAAGGCCGTGGCACAAGAGATCAGATAGCCAATGTACGTCACATAATGGAAACATGTTTTGAATTCCAGAGGGAGCTCTTCATGTGCTTCATAGACTACGCTAAGGCCTTTGATTGTGTGAGATATTCCGCATTGTGGACAGCACTGCAAGAAATGGGAATCCCTTACCACCTCGTCCACCTAATTCGCAATCTGTATGATGGTCAAGCTGCATGTGTGCGCACTGAGAAAGGAAACAGTGACTGGTTTGCTCTAGGTCAGGGAGTCCGTCAAGGGTGCATACTTTCACCAGCACTCTTCAACCTTTATGCAGAGTCTATAATGAGACGTGCATTGGATGATTGGCCAGGGGGGCTGTCAGTAGGTGGATACCAAATACACAATCTACGTTATGCCGATGACACCACCCTGTTTGCAACAAATATGGAAGAGATGGCGGAACTCCTGAAGAAAGTCAAGGTGGAGAGTGAGCAGCTTGGCCTACGTCTAAATGTCAGCAAGACCAAGATCATGTACATAGGCACAGATGGTGTTGGAGAGCCTCTCATAATTGATGGTAATGAGGTGGAATCGGTCTCGAAATTCAACTTCCTTGGATCCCTGATCACCAAAGAGGGTGGTTGCAGCCAAGAGATTAGACACCGTTTAGCAATGGCTAGATCAGCAATGATCAACCTAAGCAAGATCTGGGCTGACAGAGGAATAACCAGAGCAACAAAAATCAGGCTTGTCCAAGCCCTTGTATTTCCAATTGCCATGTATGCATGTGAGACGTGGACCCTAACCAAAGCTGACAAAAACAGAATAGCTGCTTTCGAGATGTGGTGTTGGAGGCGTATGCTTCGTATCGTATGGACAATGAGAAGGACCAATGCCAGTATTATTGAAGAAATAGGGGTGTCTAAACGACTTCTTCATGCTATCAACACCCAAATGCTGAGCTACTTCGGCCATATCTCACGCCGCAAGGGTAATAACCTGGAGAAGATGATCATGCAAGGCATGATTGAAGGGAAGCGCAAGAGAGGCAGACCTCGTTCCCGGTGGATTGACCAAATAAAGTTGATTACTGGACACCCGCTCCGTGATTGTTACTCCTTTGCTGAAAATCGTTATTTGTGGCGCAGTATCTGTAAGGTCACGAGCTGTCAGTCATGACAGGACCGAACCAACCAACCAACCAACATTATCACTTTGATCTAGTCAATAAATAGTCACTTGGGGTCACTAAATGATCCCCTCCGATTGCTAGATGATGGCGTGGGTCATTAAATGATGAGCTAGGGGTCATTAAGATATCACTTGAGGTCATGTTATGATCACACAGGGTCATTAAACAATCACGCACTTTGATCCATTAAATTATCATTTCGGGTCATCTAATAATCACTGGTGGCTATTAAGTGACCGATCGGGTCATTAAATGATTGCTCGGGATCATTACGCTATCACTTGGGGTCATTAAATGATCACCTGGGGTAATAAAATGATCAATCAGGGTCAATAGATGATCACACAGGATCAATAAATGATCACTGAGGGTCAATAAACGATTTCTCGGGGTCATTGACATTAAAACAATCACTTTGAGTCCTTGAATGGTTATTTAATGACCCCATGTGATAGCGTAACGACCCAAATCAATCATTTAATGGCCGGATCGGTCGATTAAAGAATCCCAAGGGATCTTCCAAGGACCCAAAATAACCATTTAATGACTCAAAGTGATTGTTTAATGACCCCCAAGCAATCATTTATTGAACCTGATTGATCATTTATTGACCATGTGTGATCATTTATTGACCCTGATTGATCATATTATTACTGCGGGTGATCATTTAAGTACCACAGGTGATCATCTAAGGACCCCAAGTGATAGCGTAATGATTTCGAGCAATCATTAATGACCCGATCGGTCACGTAATAACCCCAGATGATTCTTCGATGACCCGAACTGACCGTTTAATGACTCAAATGATCGTTTAATGACCCTGATTGATCATAACATGACCTTGAGTGGTATCTTAATGACCCCAGCTCATCATTTAATGACCCAAGCCGTCATCTAGTAATCGGAGGGGATACTTTAGTGACCCCAAGTGACTATTCATTGACTAGATCCAAGTGACAATGTAATAATCCAAAATGACCATTGACACAAAGTGACCCTAAGCAATCTTGAAAGACCGTTTCATTACCCCAAGTGATTATTTAATGACCCTAAGTGATAGTGTGGTGACCACAATTATCATGACACAAACGGTCACTTGATAGCCCTAGGGATCATTCAATTACTCCAAGTGCAATGATCCCCAAGTGTCCATTTAATGACTCAAAGTGATCGTGTAATGACCCTGTGTGATCATTTCATCACCTCAGGTGATCGTTTAATGACCACAAGTGATAGGGTAATGACCAAGGCAATTAAATAAGTAAAGGATATATGATAATATAATCGATTAATAATGTCATTGATACATTCATACAGCTACTTATAATTAATTGGTGTCGATTGTAACTGTTTGATGATCCTTTTGGATATTTCTACTACTAAGATAGGTTTTCATCTTCCCTAACCATAAAATCAGTAATCTATCTGTTTAGACAGTTAGATACTGGTAGCCCAGGGGGGCCAGTCAAACATAATGGTGTACACACGTGTGACCAAATTTTTTCCAGACACCCCCTAAACAAGTTTTACCCTGCAAGCAAAATTACCCCCTAAACAAGTTTTTAGCGCGCTTTCCTTGCAAATTTTGTCCCCTAAACAAGTTCTTGCCAGAATATGACCCCTAAACAAGTTTTGTCTATTTGCGATTATGGCGCTGCAGAGACGAGTGACACACATGCATTCTCAAATTGGAAATGAGATGCTCAAAAGAAATCGCAAAAACGGGGATAATATTCTTCTGGGAACGGAGAACAAAACAAGTTACCCTAAACACGTTTGACAGGTATTTTAAGCCACCCTTTTTCTTGAAAATCAGCGTTTTTGATACCCTTAACGCGTCACTCGCGTGACGCGTCCAACACTGAAAAAACACCCCTTTTTACGCGTTTTTTTGGTCACGCCTGTGTACACTATTATGTTTGACTGGGCCCCCCGGGACTGGTAGTTAGCTAAACATTTTACTAGATGAGGTCCATTTACGAGAGTGACAAGCAATTAAACTGTTAGAGAGGTGGGTTGTATATCTAAAAGCATTAGTGTATCAGTAGAACATATTAGTTGGTGTATGAACATGTAATGCAATACACGCTGTTATAGGATATTTTACATTAAGGCGGCCATTTTTGCCGCCATCTTTGATTTGAAATAATTATGTTGAAAAAGCAAACGTGCTGGATATTAGTTTCTAGTTAGTCTAAGGCATAGTAAAATAAATAACATGTTTCCCGTCCGGACTTTTTTAAAAAAGGAGGAGGGAGGGTCTTACTATTTACTATTTTCCAATTTTTTGCTATTTTTTCCAAGATGGCTGACAAGTCGAAAGTGACCAATTGACTGTGTCGGGGACACTCCTGAACAGATTTTCCACTAGGCCTATACTTGCCAGAGAAACAAACAAAAAAACCACATCTAAATTCAGTACATTTTGATAATTATTTGTGTAATAGGCCTAGACGTGTTGCCTGTAAAATGATATACGGTAACACTGTAAATATTTGTAACTAAATGTTTGCATATATATATTTTTTCTCTTCAATTTGGGTCAAATAAAATTATAATTGTTGTTTGTATAGCCTATGCCTGCCTGTGATCTGGTAAAGAAAGATGTTTCATTTATGAATGATGGATAAAATGACAAATAGGTTTTGAATGCTATTCAACATACCCATCAACATAACATGCATAAACAGCAGTTACAATTTTTTAAACTCAATTTCAAAAATAAACAAAAAATGAAATAAATATATACAAGCATTTACAAATCAGTGTTTTATTATGTTACAGTCAACACTTCTCTTCCCCTATTTTTAAATAGGTATGATTATTTACTGAATTTATGTATTTTTCAAATGTTAAAAATAATTCAAAACTGTGTCTTGTTCGTTGTTTAAAATGAAAATATTTTTCGAATTAATGAAAGTATTTCTAAATTATTTCAACAAACCAAGATAATATTATACTTAGGCATGATATAGGTCACTCGAGGAGTCAGGTAGGGGTCAATCGATGCTGTTAGGTGACCAATTAAACCTCTGAAAATTTAGAATAAAAAAAAAAATAAATAAATCTTTAAAAAAAAAAAAAAATTAAATATCAAATAGTAAAAAAAAGGAGGCGGCGGCTAAAACGGAGGCGGGCGGGGACGGGAAACATGGGACTTTTTTTACTAGGCCTAATATACATCATATACATCCTATCATGGCAGGTAATAGAGGAGGAGGCTAATCGAGACACTACTCAAACAAGATATGTTTATACTAGCCGCCTATTCATTGCTAGGCTTACAGTTAACGTCGTAAGAATCCTCCTCCTTGAAGTGGCCTTTAAAGACTATTGTTTAGCCGCGATCGACCTCCATGCTCGAGCGGATTTGATGACACTTGTTTATCATGTCTATAGAGGCCTTGTACGTGCTTTGGTCGGCTTTACAGAAAGGAATCATCACGCGTCATCCACTGCAATGATGGCATAATCCATTCAGTTTATTCTTTGAATTGACGCGGGATTTTTGAAAGTGATGTAAACTCGCATGGATACAAATGGGATGTTTAGCTTCTTATAGTTTTGGTGAACAAAGTTCAGTAGTCTGCCTCGATTCTGCTGTATGTATCAGAAATGTAGCAATATTTGATTCAATATTACATTTTTCGGTCAACTTCGGTCATGATCATATCATCATAAATCGGTACAATATATGAGTAAGTTTATTTTGAACTATGTCTGAATTACAGGAAATTGCAGGAAATATATGAAAATAACCAAATTGTCGGACTTATTTCTTAAGAATTCACAGTTTGGGAACCAAATTTCCCTAAACAGAATGACGTATTCAATAATTCGTAACTTTCCGAATATACCGCCGATTTCGGTAGAAGTTTTGCTGAAATGTTCGTTTCCCTGAGATCTCTTTCGGTGGTGCAAAATATTATCACGCAAGCTTACGAGGGACCAAACATCCATTGTCTTAATTAAGAAAATAGATGTTATGCCCCTCGTACGCATGCATGATAACAGTTTACAAATAAAATCTAGAAACACTTTAAGTGTGGTACGTACACGGGACGTCAAAACCACTCGAGTGTGGAGGTTGATCGCGGCTATAGGCCTACACATGGCTTGAAAGGCCGATTCAAGGAGGATGATTCTTACGATATACAATAGGGTGGTAATTGATCATGAAAGAAGGGAATAGGATTAGAAATAGGGCTAATCTGCGATTCAGCTCCTCCTCTATTACCTGCCATGATCCTATATACCAATATTCATATAATGTTGGCTGATCCTTTTATGAGATTTGATCATTTTGGCGGCCATTTTGGATGCCATCTTGAATAACCCTTTAGAACACCAAAATTAATGTTGATAACACCCTTAATATGTTTTAGGACCATAAAAGTAAGTTCAAAAAGTTGGTTTAGGGAGTCCTGGGGTGCATGGAAGACCCCGCCTAGATACACCTCTAATTCACTATTAGTTATTATATACACTCATGTTAAATAACCCTTGAATGCCCCTTTAATGTTAAATTTTACCCGATTTGTCATCAAAAAAATATCTATAAATGTCATAGACCATGTCAGGTCAGGTCGAACTAGTTTGTTGATTTAATCAAGCATCATGTGATAGATTAATCAACTAGCGAATATAAGTGGCAAATAAAACTATAAAACGGAGAAAAGTGCCCTTTTGTACTCCCTTGTGTCTTTATTTTCTTTATATTTTAGCAGCTTTAGGTACGAATTATTCCTTAAATATACATGAAACGACGTCGAACTGATTATTGGTGGATAGTAAATTGTTCAAAGATAAAATTTACACAGAAAACGCAAAAACATATTTTTGGCCCAAAAATGGTATTTTTATGCTGAAAACGGCCCAAAAATTGCGAATTCTATTTTTGTCACCCCCTCTTCATTTGAAAGCTAACTATTTAAGGACTTGAATTAGCCTGGGTGTCAAGCTGTAACAAAAAATGCTGTGATAGATTATTTTAAAGCACATTTATTGCCTAATTTGGCTGGTCTACTGCCACGGGATAAAAGGAATTAAATGATAAAACCTTTTTCACAGCACATAATATGAAAAATGTTCATGATGACCCAAGATTTAGTGTAGGCACCAACCAGTGGTAAAGTATTAGCTTCCTGAATTAAAGGGACACAAAGTAGTGTTGAAGATTTAAAAAAAAATTAGTTTACTTCAGAATTCAAGATGAACGTTAAACATTACCATTAGTGTTGTTTCTACTCACAAAAACACAGCAAAACTTGATTAAAACAATACCATCGCTATTTATTTACTGTAATAGTGAAAATGTTTGCGCTACATTTATTTTCGCGCTTTTTGCGCTCAAACCAGCAAGCGCGAAAATTAAAACGCGCGAATATATTCATTTTGTATGTAGGTCTATGCATGGAAGCTCAAAATCGCGAAAATAAAAACAAGCAAAATTGTTCAAAATGTGCAATACGCGAAGATTTACACGCGCGAACATTTCCACTTTTACAGTAACCTTTTCTTAAAAACGCCCTCTATGTAAATATGGTTCACGTTATGTATCACGCATGCTGCAGGGGGATACTGTCTGACGTAAATAATTGATGTTTTGTTGTACAAAGAGGGCTGATTTTTCTTAATCTTTATAGTAGGTGTAAGTTCATACATGTAATACAATTGTAAACATATACCAATCCCAGTTTTTATCATAATTGAGGGCGCAGCCTCCAACACATCTCTTAGTGTCCCTTTAAACTGGTCATTATATTTTGCCACATGATTGCACAAGTGACAAGAAAAAAGTGACTTTACTCTCACTTGAATTAACTAATTGATCAATAAGTCTGCAATCAGATAGCGTTTGAAATAAAGGTAATTATATCTTTTGTAGTTCCCATGGTAACGGAGGCACCCTTTCGACCACCTGGACTTGGTGATGACGTAACAACTGAAGCACTTGAAACTACTGAACCAGTAAGAACGGAGGCACCCTTTCGACCACCTGAACTTGGTGATGACGTTACAACTGAAGCACTTGAAACTACTGAACCAGTAATAACGCTTCCTCCAAAAGGTATTCTACTATTCTATATTACTTTGGTGTAGGTTGATCAGGATATTGTAGAATTTTTTTTCATCTTGACAAATTTAAGTTTATTGATGTATAATAATAAGTAAAATTATTATACTCACTTATTGTGACAGTTTCATGGTCAACTGAGCACTTCATCAGACTATTTCACGCCAGCTCTCGTCACTGGCTTTTTATACTGCCGACCAACCAGATGTAGAGGGCGGTCTAGATGAGATTAACTGAAGATGATAAACCAAATTTCTACAATAGGTATCCTATATTCTATATCAATGGTATTCTCTATGTTAATATTATGTAAATAATTGTATATATCCTACTTTTATTTTAGTCAAGAAGACTATGATTTTTTTACAAAATTGTACCCCAAAGATGTTTTTACTAAATAATTCCATAGAACATAATTAATAAGGTATGCCCTACATGTATATTGCCACCCCGTAATTGATGCTTCTGCTCCTATTGGCCAATATATCCATGCTTTAAGAATTTGATAGATTTTTGTATTTTAATTATTATTTGTTACAGTGATAATAATTAAGGTACCTGGTACACTGACTCTGGACGAAGAATGCACACCTGCAAAGACTGATCCACAAACAGAAGAATACAAGCAGACAGAGGAAATCTTCCAGAGCATGGTAAAATAGGCCAAAAAAAGAGATGTTGTGTAACTTGTGTTGCCCTCAGCGACACACCCTAAAATCGCAAACATTTGGGTCAGCTTTTAAAAAAAAAAAAATTGTTATCATTATTTTAATTTTTTTAATATTTAAATTTGTCCTTAAAGTGTCTAAATGTTACTATTTCTTGCTTGAAATGAATAAGTTAGCTTTACTCAATGTTTTTAGACTATTATCACACTAGAAATATGAGTTAAATTGACACATGGGCCTATACCAATTTTGTCTAGAAAAAATAAGATTTCCGACCGCCGCCCCAATTTTAAATTTTTAGCACTTGAGGGCAACACAACAATTTTGTTTTTGCCTTAATAACAAGGATTCGATCATGTGCCTCAATGGTTTATTACGGATGGCCCATGTCACAACACAGGTGCAGGGGGTTCTGCCTCCCCAATGTGAAGGCTTTTACCATAAAAGGCATAAAATATAAAAATGTGCAGCTAAAATAGCTCTTATTAAAACACTGGGAAAATCTAACAAGACAGGGCTGGAACTTCAGGGTTTAATCAACCAGCCAGTCGGGTAGGTAACTCACAAAAAGACCTGCTTACTGACGCTGGTTTGAGACATTTTACTCACCAGTCGGTGGGGTACTTTTACATATTGATCCGCTATGGGGAGGCGAGCTGGTGCTATTTCCAGCCCGGGGGGGGGGGGGGGGGGGGGGTACTCACCTAAGACGGTATACGGGGGTGTGCCGCTCTAATGGGTAGCTTTTTGGGCACAAAATCCCTAAACATGGGGTATGATTTTGTGCTGGAAATCCCTAATAATGGGGTCACTTTTTACAAATGGGTCTATTTTCGCGAACTTTTTGTCTATTTTTGCGAAAATTTGCCAAAATTAGGTCTATTTTCGCGAAAATTTGCCAAAATTAGGTCTATTTTCCCGATAATTTGCGCAAATTTGGTCTAAAATGAAGCAAAACCCCTACAAATGGGTACCGATTTTTCCAAAATCACCCCTAAAAATGGGTATGGGTTTTGAATCTCCAGCGGCACACCCCCGACCAAACCAAATCCGAGTACCCCCCCCCGGGATTTTGCAGTGTTGTCTGCCCAGTCCCCCAACTCAACACAAAAGTTGGTAACCATGACTGTTCTTCATTTTTTCAAAGTACCCCTTTGCAAGGATTTTGCAACAATTTAACCCCCCTTTTTTGGCAAAAACGAGGACAAAATTGGGGTGAAAAATACCCCCTTTTTTGGTTTTCAATGACTATCATTTCAAACACCCCTTTTCAAAGACATACATACATACATTCTAGATAAAAACTTGTTGCTCCCAACGGTAACAGGCGTCAGTGGCGTAACAGCCGGGGAGCAGGGGGGGGGGGGGGCAGGGGGGCACAGTGCCCCCCCTGAAGGTGCTCAGCAGGAAATTCAAACCTACCCACCAGGAAAAATGGGGGGAAGGGAAGAGGAAAAGAAGGGGGAAAGGGAAAGAAAAGAGAGAGAGAAAGGAAAAAGGGAGGAAAAAGAAAAAGGAAAAGGAGAAAAAAAGGGGAAAGAAAGAAAAGAAGAAAGGGAAAGAAAGAAAGAAAGAAAATTTCGCAGTACAAAAAGCTCAACAGTCAACAAATTGTTGACTGTTGTGCTTTTTGTACTGCGAAATTTTGTGACCGTACGAAATTTTGTGACCGTGCGAAATGTTGTGACCATGCGATTTTTTTTGACCGTGCACATTTTTTTGAACCTACCCCCCTCCTCCCCCCCCACTTACGTGAAATTCACGAGGTGACCGACTGGGAAAAAATTTGGGGCAACCTTTTACGAAAAATTCCGGGATGGAATTATTCTAACCAGGATTTTTTTTGGCTGTGCCCCCCTGACAACCAACCTCTGTTACGCCCCTGACAGGCGTTTATGGTCCTGTGTTATAAACTGGTGTACCAATGGTGTATTTGGGTTGTTACCATGTTTTAATCAAATGATTAAAACCATACTGTGATGTTTCCTCTTCGTAAAATACCCCTTTTTTCGAATTTTGCGGAGACTAATTCCTGAAATACCCCCTATTTCGCTGTCAGTGCTGACAATTGAAAATATACCCCTTTTCTGCGACTTTTAGAACGTCATGGTTACCAAGTTTTGTGTTGAGTAGGGGTACCGGGGTTGTCTGCAATTCTGAAAGTCAAATTATTGCTCATCAATTGTTACGCGCGCCAGTAGGGACAAAACCCAAAATTTGGAAAGGTTTTAGTGGTCAGATTGTAAATTGTCCTGGTTAGAGAGTGACCATTCTGTGAGTACTCAATCTTTCTTTTTTTAAACTTACTTCAATTGATTTTCCTTAATATTTGAAAAATTCATTCCAGACTACAAATTATGACACATTCTTTATAGTATTATTGGGTGGGGGGGGGGGGGGGGGGTTTCGGAGTTGAAACCTGTACACATTTCTGAGAGGGTTATTCTATTTTGCTCAGATTATTGACCCTTGTCTAAAGGATCATGTTGAAAACATAGGCCCATTTTTTCAAGTTATAAAAACCAAGATCTTTGTCTAAGTTTTTTTTGTGCAAAACCAGGACCCTTATCTTAGGATTTTTGTTAAAAAAACTGACCCTCTTAAGTGGCACTTCACCGGAAGGGGGCTCACATTGAAGGTTTTAAGCATCCTCATGAATGAAAACATTGATTATTATTGCTTTTTAGTTGTCAAAGAGATCTCAGACGAGCTTTTGCTAAGGGTTTCAAAATTATTATTTTTCAGAGATGGGTGTCTTTTCCAACAAGTCAAATGCATGGATTTAACAAATCCATGCATTTCACATATTCATTTACAGCTTTTTTGTCATTTTTGGAGAGAGAATAAACTTATATCTTTATAGGGGATATATGATTTGCTTAGCAAGTATCTAGTTACCTTTTTGTGTTTGAGGATCCGTGATAAGGAAGGTTTCAGAGAGTGCAATTGAAAAGGATGTTCACTTACACAAGGAGACCCAATAACACAAGCATATTGTCTGATTTGATTTTGATTTTAGATGGATGAAGTGTATAAGGGAAGTAACTTAGGTTCAGTTTATCAAAAGTCTAAGCTGAAAAGTATAAGGTAAGTGTAAAATGAATTACTTCTTTGTTTATAGTAGACTGTAAACATATAGGATGGAGTATATACTACTTCCCTGTAGAAGTTGGGAGCAAAGAAATATACAATAGGGTTTACAATACCACATTCAGTAAATGTCTGGCCTCCCTAAGAATTTCAAGTTGAGAAAATAAAGGGGAGGTTCTCAGTGTTTATTAGGTGAGGAGGTGTATCAAAGAAAATACAATATAATTTTAATTGCCTAATGTGTTTCCTTCAATTTGATCATGTTTGCAGTTGTGTCAGCCCTAATGGACGGCGAAAGCGACAGGCTGCTAGCACCAGTCCTACTCCTTCAACAAGTACTGGCTCAATCAGTGAGACTCCTTCAAGTACTGACTCGACCAGTTCTATGCAAATTGATTACGATTTAGTTCTTAAGCAAACACAATCCACAGATGATACTGACATCATATCACAATTGGATAATTTAGTCCCATCCATATTACAAGCTGCTGTTGATAATCCAACACCTGGCAGCATTGCTGGCCGACTGAAAATTACAAAAATCAGCATCGGAAAAGGTACGCTCTTACTATTAACTACTATTGTTTTGATTATTCTTCTATAGGTTGATCAGCTCCAATTTGGCGAAGCCTCCTTAATACAGCAGCGCATGAATACAGAATGACGCGGGGGGGGGGCACTCAACTTTTTTTTGGGTAGGGGTGTGCCGCCCAGGGTCTTGAAAAGGGGGGCTACTGAACTGAGTGGATTTTATGACGAAAAAATAGGGTCTTAGGAACTGATTTTTTTCAAAAAAGTAGGTCTTGAGAGCTGGCCTATAGTTTTTTTCAATAAAACTGGGGTCTTAAGAACTGATGCAGGCTCAAAAGGGGGTCATAAGAGCTAGCAGCAGAGGGTGAAAAAGGGGGTCTTCAGCGCGGCACATACCTATACCCTTTATCCAATGTCAGCCCCCCCAGGAATGAGTGGGTGCACATGATAGCAATGGCGCACTGTGTATCATGTGTGTGATGCGTGCGGGGGGGGGGGGGCACTCAACTTTTTTTTTTTGAAGGGGTGTGCCGCCCAGGGTCTTGAAACGGGGGGCTACAGAACTGAACTGAGTGGATTTTATGACAAAAAATAGGGTCTTAGGAACTGATTTTTTTCAAAAAAGTAGGTTTTGAGAGCTGGCATATAGTTCAATTTTGATTAGCAAGAACGCAAATTTCTGATTTTTGGGGGTTTTAGAACGCAACATTTTCGAAGAATTGGGGCTATGGAACGCAAAATTTCGCGATTTTTGAATTTTCAATAAAATTGGGGTCTTAAGAACTGATGCAGGCTCAAAAGGGGGTCATAAGAGCTAGCAGCAGAGGGTGAAAAAGGGGGGCTTCAGCGCGGCACATACCTATACCCTTTATCCAATGTCCAATGTTCGACGGACTGTATAAATCACTGTAATCACATGCCGCGTGTTCCTCAAATTCCATTCATGTGTTTACACTTATTAAATGTTATGCACAACATCAATAATGTTGAATTAAACAGAAACATTGTAGAGAACCTTTTTTCTCTTCCCTACTTCTTTCCCTTTGTCGCAACCTTATCTTTATTAAGCTCATACTACGCTTAAATATTAAGTGCAAATTTACAGTTCGGGAAACTTTTGTCTGTATTTCTAAGTTTGGTACCAAAATAAGTCTACAGGTCTTATCCAAATATGTTTGTATTTTTATACTGCGAAATATTTAACAAGGGATATAAAGTTTTTGAAAAGGTTTTGACATTTTTGAGACACCCTGTATATAGTTAATCTGTCTAAATCACGCAACCATGACACACTTGATGCCATCTTGAAGTAACACTATAGTCTATTTGGCCATCTTGAGACAGTGATTGATGTATGAAGTATTCTACTATTGCAGCACATAACACGGGCCCCTACTTGCGGCGCTGGCATATACACACGAGCGTTGAAAGGCGGAAGATACATACGTGTGCATAAAAGCTGCGCCTGTTAAGTTAAGTCACTGTCCAGAGGAAGCCAAATGGAGTATAGTTGTGTGTTAATGGTCCCTGGCACCCAAGGTATCATAGCCAAAATGTTGAGCCGCTTATTGAAACTTTGATCATGGAACCATTATTACAATGTACTGTAAAAGTGGATATTTTTGTGCGTGTAATTTTTCACGCTTTGCCCATTTTGAACAATTTTGCTTGTTTTTATTTTCACGATTTTGAGCTTCCTTACATAGACCTACATACAGAACGAATCTGTTGGTGCATTTTTATTTTCGCGCTTGCTGATTTTAGTGTGAAAATCGTGACGATCAATGTAGTGCGAAAATATCCACTTTTACAGTAGTTCAAACCTGGACTATAGCTTGTACTCATCACTTTATTCGCTTATTGCACGGGTCCGCCATTTGCGAGGACAGCCTGGCCACTGTTACAGAAGTGAAGAGCCAGTCTCCAAACTGGTGCACTGGACCCCCAAGTATGGCAAAAGAAAGCCGGGAAGACCTGCTCTGACATTCATAGACTATACTCAAGCAAGATACAGGATTAAAGACAAGAAACATAAAGACAGCAATGAAGGACTGAAAAGTGTGGAGAGCCATCGTAGATCGGGGACACCACCCGAGTTAAGCAAGCAAGCCTTGAACTTGTACCGCATTGAATGGGACTATTCCATAACATTGTGTAACTAATTTAACTCTCTCTGCACAATGTGACCATGGTCATGCAATGAGACATTGTGAAATGATGTAAAACTTTCATTAAATTTGATCCCAGTTCGAGGCCCTTCTCGCAAATGGTGGATCCATGCAAAAAGCGAATAGGTGGGTGGTGGATGAGAGATGAAAACAGTGCTATCTTGATCAATCCCTATTTATATAGTATTTTAGTAATCCTATAAATTTGGAACAATTCATTGAACAATAATTAGCTGACCACATTATGTGTACAACCAGGGAGGTGTGAAATAGGATGCACCAATTTTAATCAACCTCAAGTTCCTCTTGAGTACCACTATTCCAATTCCACCTTTGTACCAAGCATTCCATTCTATTCATGAACTGAACAATGTGTGTTACAATGGGTTGCCACAGTCAACCGCAAATGGCCCTGTTTGATCGTACCTTTAAATGACCCTGTTGTGACCTTTAGTGGAAGAAATATTTTTCAAGTCTATTTCTTTTGCCATTTTCACCATATGCCCAAGATGTTATAGTGTATGAATCTGTAAATATAATATTATGATTTATCCAAAATTCAGAGAAATCTTCCTCTGAAAAAGTGTGTTGATCACTCTGCATATATTATATGCAGGGCCTTCGATCCCTAGGTTATTTTAGTCATTGCTATCACATTTTTAAAAATCTGGAGTAGGCTACTGCTGATTAAATATTACTGATTTGATCATTTTCAGGAACAAGAGAGTATTAACATAGCATTGGTAGAAAAGCCTAACATTATAAAATCTTGAAGAATAGAATAAAGTATAATGAATAATAAAATTGCCTCAATATTATAAGCTGAGAAAAAATATTGGGATATTGGAAATCAAACATGGGCTATTTATGTACATTCACAGTAAGTATATTCCTATGTTATTTATTTTAGGTTTAAAAAGACATTCAACTAATACTAGTATACTTTTTGTTCCTGATGGTATGTATGTTTTATGTTACAGGAGTAAAAGTTACTGCCACAACCAGCGAGACTCCTTCAACAAGTGCTGCTACAACCAGCGAGCCTCCTTTAACAAGTACTGTCACAACCAGCGAGCCTACTTCAACAAGTACTGTCACAACCAACGAGCCTCATTCAACAAGTACTGTCACAACCAGTGAGCCTTCTTCCACATCCACTGCGCCTCCTTCATCAAGTGCTGCCACAATTAGTGAGACTCCTTCATCAAATGCTGCCACAACCAGCGAGCCTCCTTCATCAAGTGCTGCCACAACCAGCGAGCCTCCTTCATCAAGTGCTGCTACAACCAGCGAGCCTCCTTCAACACGTACTGTCACAACCAGCGAGCCTACTTCAACAAGTACTGTCACAACCAGCGAGCCTCATTCAACAAGTACTGTCACAACTAGTGAGCCTTCTTCCACATCCACTGAGCCTCCTTCATCAAGTACTGCCACAATTAGTGAGCCTCCTTCCACATCCACTACTGAGCGTCCTTCATCAAGTACTGCCACAATTAGCGAGCCTCATTTAACAAGTTCTGACACAACCAGCGTGACTCCTTCAACAGGTACTGCCACAGCAAGCGAGCCTCCTTCAAATACTGGCTCAACCACCGAGACTCCTTCAAATACTGGCTCAACCACCGAGACTCCTTCAAATACTGGCTCAACCACCGAGACTCCTTCAAATACTGGCTCAACCACCGAGACTCCTTCAACAAATACTGGCTCAACCACCGAGACTCCTTCAAATACTGGCTCAACCACAGAGACTCCTTCAACAAATACTGGCTCAACCACCGAGACTCCTTCAAATACTGGCTCAACCACAGCAAATACTGGCTCAACCACAGAGACTCCTTCAACAAATACTGGCTCAACCACCGAGACTCCTTCAAATACTGGCTCAACCACAGAGACTCCTTCAACAAATACTGGCTCAACAACCGAGACTCCTTCAACAAATACTGGCTCAACCACTGAGACTCCTTCAAATACTGGCTCAACCACCGAGACTCCTTCAACAAATACTGGCTCAACCACCGAGACTCCTTCAACAAATACTGGCTCAACCACCGAGACTCCTTCAAATACTGGCTCAACCACAGAGACTCCTTCAACAAATACTGGCTCAACCACCGCGACTCCTTCAAATACTGGCTCAACCACCGAGACTCCTTCAACAAATACTGGCTCAACCACCGAGACTCCTTCAAATACTGGCTCAACCACAGAGACTCCTTCAACAAATACTGGCACACCAAGCGAGACTCCTTCAAATACTGGCTCAACCACCAAGGCTCCTTCAACAAATACTGGCACACCAAGCGAGACTCCTTCAAATACTGGCTCAACCACCGAGACTCCTTCAACAAATACTGGCTCAACCACCGAGACTCCTTCAACAAATACGGGCTCAACCACCGAGACTCCTTCAAATACTGGCTCAACCACCGAGACTCCTTCAACAAATACTGGCTCAACCACCGAGACTCCTTCAAATACTGGCTCAACCACAGAGACTCCTTCAACAAATACTGGCTCAACCACCGAGACTCCTTCAAATACTGGCTCAACCACAGAGACTCCTTCAACAAATACTGGCTCAACCACCGAGACTCCTTCAAATACTGGCTCAACCACAGAGACTCCTTCAACAAATACTGGCTCAACAACCGAGACTCCTTCAACAAATACTGGCTCAACCACCGAGACTCCTTCAAATACTGGCTCAACCACAGAGACTCCTTCAACAAATACTGGCTCAACCACCGAGACTCCTTCAAATACTGGCTCAACCACAGAGACTCCTTCAACAAATACTGGCACACCAAGCGAGACTCCTTCAAATACTGGCTCAACCACAGAGACTCATTCAACAAATACTGGCTCAACCACCGAGACTCCTTCAAATACTGGCTCAACCACCGAGACTCCTTCAAGAAATACCCTCACACCAAGCGAGACTCCTTCAAATACTGGCTCAACCACAGAGATTCCTTCAGCAAATACTGGCTCAACCACCGAGACTCCTTCAAATACTGGCTCAACCACCGAGACTCCTTCAACAAATACTGGCTCAACCACCGAGACTCCTTCAACAAATACTGGCTCAACCACCGAGACTCCTTCAAATACTGGCTCAACCACAGAGACTCCTTCAACAAATACTGGCTCAACCACCGAGACTCCTTCAAATACTGGCTCAACCACAGAGACTCCTTCAACAAATACTGGCTCAACCACCGAGACTCCTTCAAATACTGGCTCAACCACAGAGACTCCTTCAACAAATACTGGCTCAACCACCGAGACTCCTTCAACAAATACTGGCTCAACCACCGAGACTCCTTCAAATACTGGCTCAACCACCGAGACTCCTTCAACAAATACTGGCTCAACCACCGAGACTCCTTCAACAAATACTGGCTCAACCACCGAGACTCCTTCAAATACTGGCTCAACCACCGAGACTCCTTCAACAAATACTGGCTCAACCACCGAGACTCCTTCAACAAATACTGGCTCAACCACCGAGACTCCTTCAAATACTGGCTCAACCACCGAGACTCCTTCAACAAATACTGGCTCAACCACCGAGACTCCTTCAACAAATACTGGCTCAACCACCGAGAATGGTTGAATATTTGTCAGTATAATTGGAAATGTACTCAGGAAGTTAAACTCTGTTGGTTCCAATTTTGCCTTTTAAACAGAATCCTTTGTACAAATACCCTTTTAGTTAAAATGGGTAAATCGGTCAATCCAAAATGTACCTTTTGTAATGAAGTTGACGAAAACTTTGTTCATCTCTTTTGGGAATGTGAATTTACTTTAAAGTACTGGAAAGACGTTCAAAACTGGATTAATATCAATCTGGGCACAAATATTAGGTTGAAAAATGAAATGATCATGTTTGGAAATTACCAGTACAAAGATTATGTTTTTAACAATATCCTATTAGTTCTTAAATTCAATATTTACAAAAGCAGGATAAAAGAATTTGTTTACCTATGGAAAGAAAGAGGTGATAAATTTGTATGTCAACGAAAAAACTATTTATACCAGCGAAACTCCATCAAGTTTTGGCTCAACCAGCGAGACTCCTTCACCAAGTACTGGCTCAACCAGTGAGACTCCATAAAGTACTGGCATAACCAGCGAGACTCCTTCAACAAGTTTGACACCCCTGTTTGGGAGTAACATAGATTTGTGACACATCACATGAAAGGATATACATCTTAATTATCCAAATTACTTATTCTCTTGACATTATTATCTCATCTTAATTGTCTACTGTTGAAAAAGATATCATTCAGGAAATTTCAATGATAGGCCTACCAACCTTTTGACAATTGAAGTATATTTGATCAAAATATGAGGAAAAGAAGGAATTTTCTTTCTTCTCATTTTAAGAAAGTATTTTACTCTCTATCTCAAAATAAGCCTGTTAGGCAAGATGTGTGTGCCTTCTGATGTGTCACACAGTTTAAGAAGGGTGACCCGATCAAATTTACTTCCTGCATCAAAATTAACATTTAGGTACCAGAAGCCCACATTATTCTCATTACTTTCCATAATTAATAATAGGTAAGTGAAAACGTTGAGAATTGCCCCCAAAAGTGGTAAAACTTAGAAGTTAGTGTACGGTTCAATGGACACACTGGAAGTGCATTTTTGCATTGGAACAATTAAACTCAGATTTTGAAATGTAGGATTCGTCTTCATGCAGAAAATAGTAAACACCATGTGAAAAAATTGAACCAAAAATTGAACCAAAACCGGGTCACCCACCTTTACGTTGTTGAATATTTCACTATTACAAACTGTTTCATTTCATTTAAAGGCATATATGTAATCTTTTCCAAGTAGCGCCCTCTATCATTGATTTTTACTATGAAAGCAGATTTTCTTGCAGATTTGCATTTTTGATCATAAATCATAAAGATCTTCTAAGTTACAGATCGATACGATTCCCAATTACTTCAAAATCATGGTTTGAAAATAGATTGTACCGAGCGGTACATTCTATTTTTCAAAATTTTACTCTAAATTCACTCTAAAACCATGATTTTGAGGTTATTAGGAATCGTATCGCTCTGTAACTTGGAATATATTCATGATTTATGATCAGAAAAGTAAATCTGCAAGAAAATGTGCTTCCAATTTTTTTCTCGAGGATTGAGGGCGTCCCGTGGAAAAGATCACATAATATACCTTTAATGTTTTTATTTACATTTCAACATCTCATACAAATGTATATTATTTATTCGAAGCTTATATAGCTATAGCACTTTTACAAATGTATATTATTTATTCGAAGCTTATAGCTAGGCCTATAGCACTTTTGCACAGCCCCATACAGTGGGCAGCTAAGATTGAATACTTATACCCAGTATTCAAATTAAGAAAAAATATCACGTTTTCCCAGCGGATAACCATGTTATGAAATCACGTTATCCGCCAATGTATTTGGTTGTCTGCCAAAATAGCTACAGCACAAACATTTAAAAAGTATGGTCATCCGACGGATAACCTGCACTCAAATTGAGGTTATCCGCCAGCTGTTTTGGGCTAAAGGAAGCCTGGATTACCACTAAAAAGCATCACTAGCCACCAATAACAGTAATAACCACTAATTGTACATTTCCAGTCAGCAGCAAACGTTGGTGATGCCGGAATTTCACTAAAATGTGCAACACAAGCAAATCATCACACTACGTAGCCTATATATATATATATATATCGCATTTTTATACCTATCCCAATCATAATTTCACTATGCATATTAGTTCCTCGTGCAATTACCCATCAAAACATAATGGATGTCAATGGTAACTTGTTGAAATATACTATATCGGGAAGTAAATAACATAACGTTTAAATTTCATATTTATTAGAGTTTACAAGTATATTTTTTTGGGTATCCGATGCACCCTTCGACTGATTAAGATGGCATTTTTGATTTCCCCTATTTGAGACCTTTCCAAAAATGTATAATTTTGCTATCATCGCTTGAATACTTTTTTTGCTATGTAAAACCGATGAATTAGGGCAAGTTCACTGTGTAGCGAATAGGGAGAAAGCCAAGGACAATGCAATCGATTCATAGTTACAATTGTAACATAATAGTAGTCACGTTTATTGAAACAGAATCTTATAGAATATAAAATAATCTATAAAATGAGAGCAAAATCATGTTTACACCATACCGGATACGGAGTTATTGTAAATTGAAATAATTGGGAACATTTTCTATATTCCCCATAGACAATGATAGAGATTGTACACAGCGCCACCGCCACCGCCACCTCCACCATCCTGACTTTAGTCACAATATAATCAATCATATCTCAGCCAAACAGTTATAGCTCTACCACATTTAGTTGTTGAGTTAAAAGAGGGAGATGTATGATTCGTCACCAAAAATTCAACAAACCACCCTTTTTAAACTACTGCAAGTCGGGGCTGGGCCGTCGCTAGAGGGTTTTTTTTGTGTGGGGAGGGTGTGTAATCCAAATAGAATAGTCGGCAAATGCATTTGTACATGTAGTTGACAAATTTATGCACCAAGTTGGTAAAAAAAGGAAATGTGTATTAAATCTGATGAAAACTCTCATAATTGTCCATTAGTTGTTGACTGTGCTGTCTTTTTTACTGTGCGAATTTCTGACTGCGATTTTGTGACTCTGCGATTTTTTTTTGCTGTGCGTAATTTTTTGACTGTGCGAATTTTTTCTTAAGTACCGTAAAACGGGGTGAATAGGGACAGGGGTGAATAGGGACAACAATGGGAAAAGTTTTTTAAATGTCACCCGGCCAGTTTGTGTACCGAAAACAGGGTGAATAGGGACATGGGGCCCCATGTCCCTATTCACCCCGTTTTACAGTAATCATAATAACTAGTAATAAGGGATAATAACATTATTACCAAAAAACAAAGATCCTCTTTCGTTGAAAAATTGGCGTCCTATTACATTACTTAACACTGATTATAAAATAGCGTCAAAGGCAATTGCTTATCGTATTAAAGAGGTACTCTCTTCAATTATTCAGCGACCAAACAGGATTCATGAAAAGGGCTTAATATTGGGGAAAATATTAGAAAAACTATTGATATTATAGAACATGCTGAAAGTCATAAAATGTCTGGTATGATATTTTCTATTGATTTTGAAAAGGCTTTTGATAAACTTGAGTGGGATTTTATAGTTAAAGTTTTAAAATATTATCGCTTTCCAGAAGATATATGTAATTGGATTAGGCTCTTTTACACCAACATTGAGAGCTGTATTATTAATAATGGTTCTACTTCCAATTATTTTAAACTTTCGCGTGGTGTTAGACAAGGAGATCCTTGAAGTCCGTACCTGTTTATTTTAGCCGCAGAAATAATGAGTACTGCTATAAGGAATGAAGATAGTCTAAAAGGTTACACAATTAATGGTATTGAAACAAAAATAAGTCAATATGCAGATGATACACTTATATTTTTAGACGGGTCAAAAACGTCTCTGTTAAAGGTTGTAGAAATTCTTGATAGGTATAAAAGGTGTTCGGGATTAAGTATAAATTATGATAAATCTTAAGTCATAAAATTAGGCATTCTGAAAAATATATAAGAAATAATTTTGAAATTCAAACAAAGCTGAAGTGAAATGAAAGTAACTTTAAATCTCTTGGTATAGTTTTTAGTCTTGATATAACAGAGATGGTACTTTCTAATTACAATGACAAACTGAAACAAATTCAGAACTGTTTAAAAGTATGGTATATGAGGAATTTATCCATTCAAGGTAAAATTCTATTAGTTAAAACGCTGGCATTGCCCAAATTGACATGTCACATGTGTCCACAGTTCTTCCAAATCCAAGTAAAGATTTCATTAAAAAGGTTTAAAAGGAGGTGTTTGGATTTATTTGGAAGAAAAAACCAGATAAAATCAAAAGAAACATACTATATAACTCGTATGAAAACGGGGGATTGAAAATGACTGATTATGAATCTTTTTGCCATGCTTTAAAAATTTCATGGATAAAAAGGTTAAACGATGATAAAAATGAAGGTTTTTGGAAGAAAAATACTTTATCTGAACTTGAAAAGTTTGGAGGAAATTATATTTGGAATTCCAATTTTAATCTAAAATGGATTAAAAGTCAGAATGTTCCTTTATTTTTAAGAAATATTTTAGAAGCATGGTACTTTCATTCATTCTCAGAACCCGAAACTGCACGTGCCTGTGCGAATCAAGGAATATGGACTAATTCGTTTATCAAAGTTGGTAATAAACCTGTAGGCCTATTGTATAGACAATGGCTAAACAAAAACGTGAGGTATGTAAAAGATTTGTTTTCTGAAGGCAATGATAGCTTTTTATCTTTCGAGAATTTCAAAACTAAATATGATATTAATTGCAATATGTTACACTACCATGGGTTAATTAGGGCAATTCCTAAAAATTGGAAAAGACTTGTTTACAAATAATGTATGTTTGTTAAATGATGATACAAACACTGTAAATGATAGATTATTTCAAGCTAAGAGAATGGTTAAAATGGCTTATGATGCTATAATTAAGAAAAAGTGCGAACGTCCCGAAAAAACAATTATAAAGTGGGAAAATTAAATTCAAGTTAATGAAGAAATGTGGCCTTATCTTTTTGGTGGACAAGTTAACTTGGACACCTTAGTTTTCAAATGAAAGGTCATGGGTCATTATTATTGTTTCAATTAGCTAGTGGTGACGTTAAACGTTACAATTATTGTATTTACTGAATAATGTAAATTGTATTATACATAAAGGAAGAAGTATTGATAGAAAAACGAATCTTATCTGTGGTTTCATGCAATTTGAGCTTTTTAATACAGCCGGCAGTATAGACTTTGGGTATAAAATTAAAATGCTAAAAAATATCGCCAATCGCCGCCAAATTCAGATTTTCAGTGCAAAATTAGTATTTTAATGATATTTTATAATATATGTGTCTATTACAATAAATAAAATGGTGTTTTGATGAACATGTAGTTCAAATATCACATTTTAATAGTTTATTGAGTGGATAAACCAGACAGTCTCAATATTATTTTAACTTATGACTTCTGAATATATAATAACACCACGGTGGTGTAGCGGTCGTTTCCTCCGCCTGTCGTGCATTAAACCTGGGTTCAATTCTGCTGGGGACCACATATCTTTTTGTATAATATTGGTACTTTTTGATGTTCCATTATATAATTACTTACAATATCATTAGTTTGTTTATTAATGAGACTCTTTTTTTTTTTATCTATTATTATTTTCTACTTTTTTGGTTCAATGAACCTATGTCATGAATATCACGATTTTCTTTTTTTTATTCGGCTGTTGTTATGAACTTCATGATACAGTAACAGTGTATTCGTGATTTATGTTTACAAAACGATTGACTACAAATTATCCTGGCGGTCCCAAGTTCGCGCCCCGGGAAATCTAAGTTATTTTGTGCACTTTTAAATTTGTCATTAGAATTTAAAATTAAATTATAAATAATGATATTTTTTCTTTCAATTCTTTTTCTTAACTTCACCATAATGATATGGCCTAGCTCACAAACGTCTCGGTGATTTCCTTCCAGAAACAACACACTGTGATCCTCTTGCCAACTTCCACAAAATTCAACAGATCATCCATTCCAAGTCTTCTCATCCGTTTGCCTCCTTAAACACTCGTCCCCCCCCCCCCCAGTTTTTTAGAAGACCTTGTTACAAAACGATTGACTATTAGTATTATAATAATTATCCTGGCGCCCCGGGAAATCCAAGTTATTTTGTTGCATTTTTGAATTTGTCATAAATTACGTTTTTCTCGTAATTAATAAACATTGAAATTTAAATTAAATTATAAAAATTATGATATTTTTTCTTTCGATTTTTTTTCTCTCCATAAACTTCACCACATAGGGCCTATCGCTCACATAACGTCTCGGTGATTTCCTTCCAGAAACAACACACTGATCCTCTTGCCGACTTCCACAAAATTCAACAGATCTATTCCAAGTCTTCTCATCCTTTTGACACTAAAAACACTTGTCCACCCAGTTTTTTAGAAGATCTTGTTTCGATTGCATTAAAATGTGCATTGGATATTCCTACCAGATCTTTTCAATTTTTGTTGTTACATAGGCGGTTGCCAACGAATAAATTCGTTCATAGAATTGGTTTAATTGATTCACCAAATTGTACGTTGTGTAATGGGAATGTTGAAAGTTTAATTCATCTGTTTTACGAGTGTGAACATGCTAAACGTTTTTGGACTAGTGTTGAGATCTTTTTAAATATCATTTTTGGAATTGATCTCAGTTTAACAAAATTTTCAATAATGTTTGGATACAATATTTTTGATCCGGACCCTTTACTAAATTATATTATATTATTGGGGAAACTGTACGTATACATAAAAAGATGTGCAGGTTTACGGCCGATTTTTCAAGTGTTTAAGGGCTTAGTTTATTTTATGTTCCAAGTTGAAAATCATATTGCCATTGGAAAGGGAAGATTATATAAACACAATAAAAAATGGAGTTTATATAAAAGGTGGAAAGACAATAATTAAATACTGTACTGTATTATATAGAGAATATTAAAACTAAATGTTCATACACATGTATATATTATTGTTTCCTGTATGACAAATACAAATAAATAGTTGGTGCGTCGGCATCAACAAAAAGAAAGAAAAACAATAACTGTAGTCCCGTAGTGTGATTTTTATCGTTAATAGAGTGGAAGAAATGATACAGACATCAAGGTTGTAATTCTAGTCTCAGGTATTTCACAAACAAAAAACCCCTCTAAACCAGATCGAAACCAGATCGATACAATGACAATTCATCTGTGCGAATTAATATAATGTTGTTGTTGACAATTAGGAAAATTAAAAAAATGTTGAAAATTCATCAAATTTACCAAAATATGTTTACAAACAAGTTGACTCCCGCATCGCCCAGACAGCAGCAGATCAAAACTGTTAGCACTCAAATATAAAGTTAAAGCATACGAAATGTGATCAAGCAAAATGTGTTCAGAAGTCCAGAATATTGATGTTACTAAACAAAAGATAGAAGCCCAAGTTCTATTTTTGCTATTGTTTTGATAACCATTCAATGGCCCCTATCTTTGGAATTCATTGCTATTTTCTGGTGGTTTACTACAAAAACGGTAGCATTGCAAATAACCAATATGTGACCCAACACGAAGCACAATGAGAAAATTATGAATATTGAGTTATTGATATCATGATATACGTATTTAAGAGACATTTTGGTACCAAAGTCAATGTCATATCACATTCCAAACCAAAGTTAGGCCGACAGATGATTGAAAATCACTTTGTCTCAAAACATCAAATACAAGTTGTCAAGTTATGGGCAAGTTTTGGTTTTGTTAACAAATCAATGAAGTAAATGAAAACTTTTAAAGATTTAAACTACATTTTGAGGTATTAAAATAACGTAGTTTAAATCTTTATTTTCATGAATTTGAGTCTTTGGTTAGATGGTTAGATGTATCAAAGATCAGTGGCGTATAACTATAGGTTATTGATCGGGTTATTGATATGGGGGGGGGGGCAAGAAATGAAAGTAAACCGACAAGATTGTTTTATGTCAAGTAATGCGCGCGCAAATGTTCGCCTTTTCACTTAATTTTGGTACGATTGAGTTTCATTTTGGGTCTAAAAAAGCTTGTATCAATTGCATTTTGGGACACATGCGCGCGTAACGCGCGAACATTTTTCATCTGTGTACCCTTGACCATCTTAATTCCATGATTCCTCTTGTCAAATGAACCGACAGTGCCAATCTCAACCGACGCGATGTCAATATTGGTATTGGGGAGGTGGGGGGGGGGGGGGGGGGGGGGGGGAAATGGCCCCCTCTGGTTACGCCACTGTCAAATATCAGAAATAAGACTTGTTCTGAATTTGACTTATTTTGACATTTTGTGCTCTTAAATCAAATTAACTACTGCCGTATTCCACCTCATTTAGCCTACTCATGTTGGGTCACATATATTCAAATAGAAACTTAAAATGTGATATATTTAACTTCACACTCATTTTGTGTGATCGCATCACATATGTGCCAATAATCAGTGCGGCAAAATGGTTCAAAGTATGTGACATTTTAATTTGAGTAATTCTCTGAAGCTGGAAAGTATCACCCTGAAATTTAAAAAAAAAATTGGGATTTGAAACATTTCCCTCTGTAACAATAAAACAAGGAAAGGTAAAAGTATGATTTAAACAGATGCACCGAATCACACGGATGAATTACCCTAGAAAATAATGATACACATGCTATTGAAACAGCAGTGCACCTCAATTTCAAACAAAAATGTACCCTCTAAGAAAAAAGGGTTCTAGCGGGGGTTCTTGAAATGATTCTTGGCAGAACCATGTTTCTCTAAAGAACCTTTAAAGGTTTTAAAAAGGTTTGTTAGGGGTTCTTTAACACCGCAAAAAGGTTCTATGTAGTGAAATGGTTCCAAGAAGAACCCTTATTTGGCGAAAATGGGGTTCTTGGTAGACTTATCGCAAATGCTGAAGTTTGCATATGTACATCTTAGGGCTGATATCCAAACTCTCAGCGGTGTTACACCGGTATTACACCGATGTTATACCGGTATTACACCGATATTCTATACAAATATCGGTGTAATACCGGTATAACATCGGTGTAATACCGGTGTAACACCGCTGAGAGTTTGGATATCAGCCCTAATAATAAATGAGTTCGCAATGTAATAATTATTTTGTAAGGCCGTCCTGTTAATAAATAGAACTGTTTACAAAAATACAAATATTTACTTTCTACTTTATTTCTTTATTGATATGATTATAACCAAGTATAATTAATGACTTAATACTTTGACTTGCTGACTTTTATTAATTTAATACCATTGATTCTATATTTTGTAAATAATATCTAGTCAGATTCACAGTCAGTTTGTTCACCATTTAATAGAACCTTTTTAAAAGGGCTCGGCATACATGCCAAAACTGAAGAACCTTTTTAGGTTCTTTCAAGATCCCTTTCAGAGGGTTCTTGATAGAACCTTATCTGAAAGGTTCTTGATATAACCTCAAAGGTTCTGCATACAGGACAAAACTGAAGAGACTTTTTAGGTTCTATTTAGAACCCTTTCTTCAGAGGGTTCTTGAAAGAACTCCATTGCAAAGGTTTTCATTAAGAACCTTAAAGGGTTCTGCATACAGGACAAGTTCAAGAATCTTTTTAGGTTCAACTTGGAACCCTTTTTTCTTAGAGTGTATGTATGTCAGTAGCGTAGCAGGGGAGAGTGCCCCCTCCCCCATGAAAAAAAAATTGACCGGGAACCGGGACCATGTCAAAAAGGCGCCGTGTCAAAAATTAGCGCCCCCTCCCCCCTAAATCCGCCCCTGTATAAGCCCTTTCATCTCGCAATCAAATGGCGCCCTCGATGTTCCAACATGGACGGTCTTCGGCTTTAAGAAGCTGGAACATCTTTGGGATTTCTTGCTTCAGTCTCTTTGGATCACTCTATAAAGCAAATTAGGGTGGAGACAAGTTAGCGTTGGCCTGTGTGGTTTATCTCTGTAAAATCTGAGGTAAAATCTGAGGGTCCAGAAATGTTCCATTTAGAAAATATAGGCTAAAACAGTGGCATAGCTCAGGGGTGGGGGGGGGGGGCTGGGGGGGGGGGGCAGGGGGGGGAAAATGCCCCCCCTGACGGAAAAAACCCATTTGTGCCCCCGCCCCCCCAGCCCCTCTAAAAAAAAGAAAAACGGAAGAAAAAAAAGAAAATAGGAAAATAATGATAAAAGACCGAGATGGCTGGCGGTTATATATGGGTATATTCAGCCCAAATAGTGAAATAAGGCAAAATAGTACATGTATAGTACATGTACTGTGCGATCTTTTTTGACCGTGCGAATTTTTTAAAGTTAAAATGTTGACCCCATATGCAAAGGCCAACGACCTTATTAATAACTCCTTAGATTTCTAACGATTGCTTTATTTGAGGAAGTGGGTTCGAATCCCACTGGCGGCTATTTATGTTTTGATTTTTGTTTTAATGTTACAATCGTAACACGTTTATCTATCCATGAAAAATAAGTTTTAAAGCAATGTAATCTCAAAAACATGCATGCAGCTCCATGTCATGCGTTTAGAACAAAATTAACAAAAACAGGTCTACATGCAAATTGCAATAGGGGATTGTTTACAGTGACCGTTTCCTAAATAGATTATTGTGTTTTTCCAAAGCAATACTATAGCTTTACCGCTTATAGTTCAATGATAAATCGTGTGTAATATGAAGTCCATACGACATCCCGTTGTTGAGATATGCAAGAAAAGTGGAAATTAGATGATTTGTTTTGCAATTTGTCAATACAATCTTGGAAAAAATCCTTGGAATGCTTTACACGTTTGGGGAATTAGGCTATATTAAAAAAATGGTTTGTCTCAAAGCTCCCGCGCGCGTTAGTTAATTGGTGCGCGTTAGAAGAAGAAGAAAAAAAAATCTTTTTATTGATCACATCATTTTAAATACAAAAGGTGACCCTTTATACATGTACATGGATTTCAATATTTTTTATTTATAAAAAATTTACAAAAACACGCATTCCGCATCAGGTTTTGAAAAACTGAAGAGCTTTGAGACAAAAGATTTTTTTAATAGCCTTATGTGTAGACTTTTTTTGCTGATCTTTAAATGTTGTTATTTTGCAAAATTGTGAATTGGACATTTTAGACAACAATTTTCCCTTCCCTACACCCATCGATCAATGTTGGGACACCTTGAACAACTGCTAAAGACATTAACATTCCTCGACATTGCACGGGGAAAAGGGGTCATAGTTTACTGTTGTTAACGATTAAGCGTTGGGTATTGTGTTCACATATTGATACTGTGTCTTCTGTTATAAACGGAAATTGTTCAAATGAGATTTGTCCCCCCCCTCCCACCCATCGAACAATGTTGGGACCGGGTTGGGACACTCTGGCAAGCTGCAGGAGCCACTGGCCTTGGTCAACATTGTACGGGGGAGTGGGGGTGTGACACTTTTCCTTTTAATAATCACACGCAAGTGTTCTAAGACTTTTTTCCAGGATTGTAGGTATTAACACAATGAGAACGCGCCCAAAGTGAAAAAGTTGAGAATTACCTCCAAAAGTGGTATACTAACCATAGAAGTTAGTTCAATGGACACACTGGAAGTGTACTTTTGCTTCAATCATAAAACCACTGGAACAATTAAAGTCAGATTTTGGTATGTGATTTAACGTATGATTCATCTTCATGCAGATTAGTAAACACATGTGAAAACATCGGACCAAAACTGGGTCCCCCACCTTTATCATGTCATTGAATATTCAGAAGATCACACAAAGCTTGAACAATTTACTATAACAAACTGTTTAAATTTATTTAATGTTTTTATTTACATATCAACATCTCATACACATGTTATTTATTCTAAGTCGTAGCACTTTTGCACAGCCTGTACAGTATGCAGCTAAGATTGAATACTTATACAGTTTGGACGGATTATTGTCAGTTTCATTGCTTATGTAAGCTTGGATGACTTATTGCAAGTTTGGACGGTTATTGTAAGTTTACATGGCTTATTGTAGGATTTGATTGGTTGTCATATTTTTAGATGGCTTAAATTGTAGTTTGGACGGAGACTGTGACTGGACAGATAGTCAACATGGCTGTCATATGGTTATCACAAACAGGCGAACCTATTTATAATATCATCACTACTCACTAGCTAAACTTAAATGTCTGAATTCACATATTCTTACATTTTGATGAATTCCGAGCACTCTTTGTGTAATGGGAGTAGCAACTAAGTAATAATGTACTTATTTATCACTTCATGCATGTTGTATTATATACATAGATAGCCAAGAGGTTAGGGAATCCATCCCTTTACACATTATTAATAACACGCAAGCGCCTTGTCCGCTACAAAATTTACCGGTCATTATTGTGCAATATAGGTCTAAAATATATGCGCATCATTAGGAATAATTGTGTAGTGCTATTATAATCATAGCGGTCAAAACAATCATGACATATCACAGTCAGAACTTATAATGCAGTAAGGTGGTAGATAAATCACTTCAGAGATGGTCAATTAGAGGACATAGTTTGAAAATAGCGCACAAGAGAATAACCATTGTCTTACCACAACCAATTCATGCCACGCAGTGTACCCACAATGCCAGCAATCGAGCGTGTCCTTTATGACCATAGGCGATGGCTCTTTTAATCAAACAAATTGATGTATTCATGCTTATAACATGGATTAGCCTATAAACTACTTAAATAGGAACATAATGGTGTTGAGTTTTTGTGTGCTTTTAATAATGAGTGTCAATGGATGGGCTCCCTTAATATTATGATAAAATATATATAGTTTACTTACATTTATTTACAAAGAAAAAACAAATATCTCATTGTCATTGAGACACCTATCAAATCTCAAGCGATCTTAATAACTATAGTGTGATTTTTATCGTAAATAGAGTGGAAGAAATGATACAGACATCAAGGTTGTATTCACACACAAATAACCTCTAAACCAGATCGAAACAATGACAATTCATCTGTTTGAGTCAATTTAATTTTGTTGTTGACAATTTGGAAAATTAAAAAAATGTTGAAAGTTTCATCAAATTTACCATAAGGTTTACGAATATTTTTGGACTCCCTCATCGCCCAGCAGCAGATCAGTTAAATTTAAACTTAAATTGGGATTTTCAGGGACTTTTTCAGTATCCTTCAACACATACATCCCTTTAACATATAAAGTAATACTTTCAATGTATAACCTTTGGGAAGTCTGCTCTAAACATTTTCAAGGGCCAAAAACACATCTATTAATTAATTATACCTTGTAAATGCTCTTGTTCCTGAACATGTATAAAGCAACACTTCAACCGTTGGCCAGTTTTGCTTTATACATGTTGCAGGGCAAAAAATACATACAAGGTTTTGACAAAAATGCTACGACATTGATGATATACTATGGGTATCAATAGCACTGTAGCAGTGTTGGATATTATAAAAGATTTGGGCCTTGGGTGTTCTTTACTCAAGATATTTATGAATAAATACTATGAAAAAACATGTTTCTGTGATATTTGCCTGTAGTTAAGAGTGCCTCCCAAAAAGGTGTTATATTATTGATTACCACTAATATAAACCAGAGAAACTCTTAAGATCAGATAAAAATGCTACCAAAACGAAATATTGCATTTGGACCACGCAATAGTTTAATCAGTTCAAATTGGCGAGAAATATCCAGTCTTTATCTCTCCGCGTGCAAAAGTAATCCAAGCGTCACCCACAAAATTTACAATGCAACATGTTGTGCCATGTGACCTTTTGCGCAACCGCGACATAAACACATAAATCGCCAATTTCTCACTTATTTCTTAAATATTATACGTTAAGGGCTTAAGGAAAAAAAGATACATGTTCAGCATTCTTTTATTTTTTAATCGAACGACCAACCCAGATGTTGGCACTTAAAGGGTAAGTCAACAATTTTTTTGTTGGCTTTGGGACAAACTGAACTATAGTGGATTTTATAGTTTAATCAGTTTCAAATTGGCGACAATTATGAGGCTTGTATTTATCTGCCAGGAACAAGGATTTATGTGGCAGGTATTCTTTTTGCAGGCAGATAAATCCAAGCCTCACAACTCTCGCCAATTAGAGCTGATTAACCTATTGACTTTTTCTTCATAATGAGCACCCTTTTGCCAGAAGAAATAGTAGAGTCCATGCAATTTGAATGGTGTGCAAAGTAATAAATATAAGTTGAACAAACCCACGGCAGATAAGAATATCACCATAGACGCTCATTTATCAAACCCTCGCCTCCTTACACACATAATTTTCCAGTACCGAAATATTTCCAATACCAAATATCCATCAATCATTTATTGTTTGCTCTTGCTACTTCTTTTTCTTTCCTTTTTTCCCTTTCTTTCCTTTCTTTCCCTTTTTGCCCTTCTTTCCTTTTCCATCGTCATCACCGTCACCTTCCGCTGCTTTGGCGCGCTTCTTTCCCAGAGGTGTCTTAGCAAACCACGTCTGAAACAAAAATGATTTAAAATCAATAAACAATCGTTAAGTATTAGAGGCGTAACTTAATAACATTGACTGGGTTTTTACTACACTGTAAGGCACGGCACATTGGCAAGATCCACCAATGCCAAATTCGCCTTCTATGATAAAAAGGGCCACACTGTTTTAAAAAGTCCACTTTAGACAAAATCTGTCCCCAGAAACTCTGGGGTGCTCAGTGGTTATTGAAAGTGGGGTATCAAGCGCGTCCAAGAAATCACAAAATAAGGGTGGTTTTTGAAGCCGTGGCACGATACGTATGCAACATGTTTAGGGTATCAAAACAAGGAAAATCAGGAAAAAGGGTATACTTTTCATACAATGGTATTACGTATTTAGGGTCCTTATTTTCTTCTATCTATGAGAATTTTTAAATAGCCGCGATATATTCCTAAATCTGTTTCCGTTGCAATTCATCCTGGAATCGGCTCTGTCTGGAATTCCGAGAAGCCACATAGACTTTTAGCAAGCCTCGCCAATTATAGTCTTCATCGCAACAAAAGGGGTATCGTGCATATGTTAAAAGTAGAATACGGCTTGCTCCCGGGGCTTGCTAAATACTAAGCTTATTTGGCGTTGCCAGAAATATTGACCGTTCTGGCCAATAATAAAGCCCCCAATATATTCATTTGGCTTTCGATGAATATGGAGGAATGGAGAAATATTATGGCCTGGTATATCTAGGCCTGTATTTGGGCAAGATTAGTAGTTTATCTTCGTGTCTTGTCGCCCAGCCCATGATCCGCGTGGCACATGTATCCAGTGTAGTGTTTGACGGAGTGTAAACAGAATAGCTTTGATTTTTAAAACCCCAGGGTTGAATACCCGGTTTAAAGCTCGAGATTATGCAATAGCAGGAAAGATCTCTCTATTTTTTATATAGAACTGTCGATTTTAATTTAACACGAATTCCGCACGAGTGTAGACATCAATTCCAAATTACATGCTAATATACAATATTAAAATTACGATATAAAAATGCACATTAATAACATCAAAATATTGCACTTGTAGGATTGAATCACAATTTACAGATAAAGATATATTAAAGATAAAATGTACACAAATTAAGAAACAAAAAAATGTCACACATCATGGAACATAGCTGCACGACCAGTCGTGAGAGATAATGGGTACCTAATCATTTAAAATATTGACAAAATAAGGAACAGGACTATTTTGGAAACGCTGAGTCCTACAATGAAATTGGGTCAAGTTGCCACTATTACAAAGTGATCTGTCATGACACTCCAGTCTGGTAGAAGGGAGGAGAGATTTTGTCCTCTCATTTTTAGGAAGCCCTTCAGCAAATCTACGACAATGCTGCTCCCTTCTTCCACACAAGGTGTCAAAATGGCAACTACCCAAGGCTTCATCATAAGACTCATACTTTTTCCCAAGTATGGTTCTACAAGCCCTTTTTTGGATGGATTACATCAGCGTATTCAAGAATCGGTCTTACATAGCCACCGTATACTACACAGAGCTCCTTGCTGCTAAAACCAAAACCTTTGAGGGTCTGCAGCATGAACAACCTTTTATTGGCTTTCTTAAGCATATTGTCAACCTGTGTGTTCCACTTAAGGTCGTTCTGGAGAACCAGGCCTAAAACCTTGGCTTCATCATTTCAATGCTAATTAATAGTTATGCCTTTTATTATACTCCCAGTGTGTATGACGATTGTACATTAAATCTCAGAAGTGTGCAATTTGACAATTTGACTGTATAGAGTGTAATAAAATACAAAACACAAAGAAAACATTATTTTGTTTCATTCGTTCGTCTATGATTATTTTCTTTCAGGTTAGTTCAAGAGCGGGTTCAAGAGATCTGATCTTGAACACTATTTGTTTCATACTACTAAATAGGGAAGGAAAATCAGTGTTTAGAGTGCATCGTTCTTAGTTAGGATTTAAAATATACAAATTACGTGCTTAGGGTACGTTAGGGTATCAAAGTATTTGGATTACTTGTTTAGCGTATGAAAGTACTGAAATTACTTGCTTAGGGTATGTAAAACACTGTCCTTACTTGTTTAGGGGGTACTTTTTCACATTTATGCAATTACTTATTTAGGGTACTTTGAAAGTCCTTGGACGCGCATGATACCCCCTTGCAATGACCACTGAGCACCCCGGGCCAGAAACATCTTCTGCTTGGGAATAAAACTGTACAGCCTACGATGGGACCCAACTAATCAAGGACATTGTAACCAGGTTAACATGGTTCAGTGGCAGATACAACACTCATTCTTATACAATATACAGTCTCATTTAACAGATTAATGGACATAACAAATCATACCTTAAAAGCTTCTTCCTCTTCTTTGTAGATAGGATCAATGCGTGCCAACGGCGGTATGAACTCTGCGGCAACTAGAGGGCGCTTTGCTAGCTGCGATACCCTGCGTTCTGTCAACACCTGTGTACAGGCAGTTACGAGATGTTTCTGTGTGTAGCCATCGGTCACTTTGGCCAGCGAGGTGATGTCAACGGCGTTGGTCAGGATACCATTGCATTGGATTATCATACTGCGCCATAACACTGTTGGGAGTCAATACATTACTCGAGTTAGTGTTGTTAATGTGATGTAAATGGTTGTAGGAACCCAAGCTAACTGCAAAGCTTCATAACTGTAATAACCCATATTTAAAAAAAAATGAATGAATGAATATAAATCTTGAAATAGATTAGGTTCAAAGGACTGTGGTTGGAATAGCACTCAAATATGAATTTATATAATGGCATACGTAACGTGATCAAGCAAAATGTGTTCAGAAGTCGAGAATATGTTAAAGGAAGATGTTCTGATTGCTGGCACGATTTTCAACTTGATGCTTTCTATTTTACATGGAAGGGCATCCTTTAATTTGTCACATTCCAAAGTTTGAGTTGCATAACTGCAATGGTTCTTATTTTAGAAGCACAAGGTCCCAAAAAAATTGCCCATTGAGAAGTACACAAACTGGCTGGTGGTTAACCACCTTTGGCAGTAATTCACCACATTTTAGCCTATAATTTCTAAATGGAACATTTCTGGCCCCTAAGATTTTACAGACATAATTAGAAAAAAATGGGGAGGGGATCAAAATATCTTGATGTGAAAAAAAATTCATAGCCCCAAAAAAGTGATCGGAACATACACCTTTAATATATAACCAAACAAACAAAGGATAGAAGTTCTATTTTTTGCTACTGTTTTGATAACCATTCAATGGTCCCTATTTGGAATTCATTGCTATTTTCTGGTGGTTTTCTACAAAATATAGCATTGCAAATAACCAATAATTATATTCAAATAGAAACTTCAAATGTGATATATTTAACTTCACACTCATTTTACTTGATTGCATCACATATGAGACCTGTCATCACGAAATGAGAGTTAAGTCGGAAAATTTAATTGTGAGGTTTATCCACATTTAGAATGCTCAGAAGACAAGCTTTAAAATGATATGCAACATGTCATAATTTCTCAATGTTTTCCTGGTCAAAAATCAAATAGAAGTTACAAAATTCCTTTGTTTTCTATTGATTTTTGGCAAGTTCATTGGACCATATCTCCTAATGCACACTGGCGACTTAACGCTCATTTTGTGGTGACAGGTCTCATATGTCCCAATAATCAGTGCGGCAAAATGGTTCAAAGTATGTGACCTTTTAACAATTCTCTGAAGCTTGAAAGTATCACCCTTAAAATTAAAGAAATGAATAATTTTGGGTTTTGAAACATTTTCACCTGTAACAATAATACAAGGCAAGGTAGAAATATGATTTAAACAGATGCGCACATATCCTGAGGGAAATGGCATCTGAGGCCATAAGATAAGTGATGGCTGGATGGTTTGACCTATATTTCAAGCAATTTCAAACAAAAATATATGTCTGTTATGTGATAAACCCCTGTATTGTCAGTACGGCGCCCTCTATAATCATGGATGACGGTAGGAGGTTACGATGGAACGCGGGCTGTCTTTAGGGTATACACCACCAATGCACTATGGGATAGCACGTCCGGTAAAAGTTTATCACAGCAAGAGTTCCTTTTTGCGGTACAAATTGCGAGATTTTGACATACTTTTTTCAGTTATATCTATTAGTTTTGGGTATTACACCTTTTTATGAGTGTGCACAGTAAAAATTTGAAAAAAGAAAAAAAAATCGCATTAGATTGAACATTTTAAAGTTTTAAACGATTGAAATCGGCGGAAGGTCCGTCCTAAGTTTTGGGGTGTAAATAAAGGGCCGAAATCGGTACATCAAATTAATCGCGAAATATTGAAAAATCTGGTCTGACTCTTTGCCATTTCCTTTTGATATGTTTTGCGGACATCCCTTAGGAATAATCTCTGTAAATGTCATATAAGGACGTATGGGATAACTCCAGTTAGAGCCGATTGTTTGACCCCTACTTTGCACGTAGCGGTTATGGGGAGTGCATTGGTGGTGTATACCCTTTAGGAGATACAATGGCGTTCGACGTAACAATTCGCATGCGTTTAAACGAACATTAAAACTGCGCAAAAGCATGCTAAAGCTGAATAACTGATCAGTCTAATTATGGCCATGGGTTAAACATAAGTCGTAAGAATATTATGATGCATATTATGTAATGTAGTAATAAAAGGATTGATCTTTGTCTTGATCTGAAAGTTAACGGAATGTGTGGGTGCTGGATTCTGCATGATTGTTTTGATGATGTACGAACCTGAGGTTATTTCTACCTTGGATAGATTTAGGTCCGTAACAGTTATTATAGTTTAATCAGTTCCAAATTGGTAAATGTTACATTTTTTCTTTCCACGTGCAAAAGTAGTTCAAGCGCATGCTCACTATTTTGGCATACACAAGCATTACGCATACGATTCACAATGCACCAAGCTAGTGTTTTTTACGCGTGACACATTCATTTGAATTCATTTGCTACTGTAAGCAGGTTCACCAATTTGGAACTGACTATAAACTATCATAGCAGAATATTCTAATTTGCACTCATTGTCACACCACTGTCATTAATTACTCACAATATCTAGATGCATAGTCTGGTCTTGGAATAAGAATCATCTTCTGATAGGTTCCGGTAAGTCCTTTCATCTCACAATCAAAGGGCGCCCTCGATGTTCCAACAAGAATAACACGGTCTTCGGCTTTCAGAAGCTTGAGCATCTTTGGAATTTCTTTCTTCAGTCTCTTTGGGTCAGTCTATAAAGCAAATAAGGGTGGAATGAAAGAAAAAATATTGAAAATTAAGATTTTTGTCTTTTAAACGTAAGTTCATAATAAAAACAATTAAAAATACTTTACTATGACGAATGCATCCAAACAATACAAAGATAACAATGCAGTCAAAGGTGCAAAACAGTGTTGTAGTCGAGTCCACTCTACCTGAGTCCCGAGTCCTTACCTCTCGAGTCCGAGACTGAGTCATTTCTGTCCTAGTCCGAGTCCTTCATATTCGAGTCCCGAGTCCTTATATTTATTTTAAGTTCTGATCACATGTCATTAATTTTGCTATCTATAATAGGCCAGCATATAGGGGATGTCAGCATAATGATGCATTTTTAATCTTCGCATCCCCATACATGGAAAAATGTTGATACAATTTTGATTTAAAGGCATGAGAACTGATTCAGATATTCAAAAAGTGTCCAAAATTTCATAGATTGAGAAATTACAAACTTGCTTAAAAGGTGTGATATAATGTAGAGCAACCCTTCCCCTGCCGTTTCACCTATTTCTTTTCCCTGAAAAATGTCATCCCTAAATCCATCAATATTTTAAGAGAGCTGTTCTAGGAAGCTGAAAATTGCCAATGAAATATCCTCTTTGTAAGAAATGTTATCATTTTTCTAAACAGTATAAACACTGACACAAAAAGACCTAAAGACCATTTACATCGTACAAACAGCCTTAGATTGCACATGATTATTATCACTTTAATTATTTATAGGTTCCCTTGAATTGTGTTTTAATGCTTGTAATGGTTATCAATAGGTATTTTCAACAGCATATTTGTAACTGTTCAGATGTATGTATGATGATTTATGACATTATTTTTAAACTGTTGAAGATTGGATGACTAAATAAGTATTTAATTACTGCAAACAAAATAAGCAAATATTAACTGGACTTGGACAAGACTCAGGCACAATTCCCGATTCCTTCACCTCCAAGTCCGATTCCTTCAAAATAAGACTCGAGACCGGACTCGAGTACTCCATCACTGGTGAAAAAAATACCAAATACTCTCAGATCCCAGTGATCAAGGCCAAAGTCCTTCAGTGCTCAGCCTGTGGCTAATACATCCAATTCCCATTTATACTGTGTTACTCAAGAAATTCAACATACTTCTTTTCCCTTTGTATGTGTTAATTTCCATATATATGATTATTATTTTATCAGTGTATAATCCAATTTGCTTAGGGGCCATATCCAAACTCTCAAGTGATTTTATAGCGTTTTTATAGCGATTTTACCCCGGTATTAAAACGGTATTTTTTCTATTGTTAAAAGCATCGGAAAAAGATCGGTGATTAACTAGAGCCGCCTCTCTCCCCCTCCCTACTTATCTGGCGTTAACAATAGAACTATTGTAGTACTCTCGATGGCTCAATTAGTGAAGCAGACAGATGAAAGCGCGAGGAAGGTTGTGTTATTAAGCTGACCAGTGCTCTAGTTAATCACCGATCTTTTTCCGATGCTTTTAACAATAGAAAAAATACCGTTTTAATACCGGGGTAAAATCGGTATAAAAACGCTATAAAACCACTTGAGAGTTTGGATATGGCCCCTTACCGGAAGCCATACGAGATGCCAGGTTATGACAATAAATCAGTTAATCAATCATGTAATCAAAATTGGTTTTCAAAAAGATGTCTGTGTCTCTGTACCTTGTCTGTCTTAGGCACTTTCTTAACCCAAGTCTTCTCCGCATCCCCAATCATGATGACTGACGGCTGCAGGTTCCTTGCCACCTTCATGACGAGATGCATAAGCATCTGAAGACCGCTCTTACCCGGATATTTGCCAGCGATGTTGGTTGCTGTCAGGTCAAAGAGGTTGGCACCTTCGATTGGGAAATGAAAGTTATATTGTAAGGATCATGCTGTGCAATGAAACAATAGCCAAGTTGAAACTGATGCTCACAGTTCACAGCTGGAGTACTTTGTATCTTTCTTTGTTGAATAGGCAAGACTCTCTACATTTTGATACTACATTGCATGTGGTTTGTCATATGAAACTCTTGTCCAGTTTACATACAAAGAGTTAAGAAGCAAAATGAGATATAGAGTCTATTTTGCCTATAATCTGAGTTATAAGTCCTATCATAACATTAATATTAACATTATTTGAAAGTAAGTTGTACACTTTTAGCCTGCACTATTTTTTTTCCTGCTGGTATTCTTATCTAATCCTGAGAACGCAAGGTATAACACAAAATATATGGCGATATTGAGTATTCCCATGTAGTGACTTGAGAATAGCAGCTTAGAATGTCTATGTTAGCTTACCTGTCTCAGTACATATTGAGTTGACAAGACTGCGTTTACCAGTACCCCTAGGTCCTGCTATAAGTAGAGATTTGATGAGTGGTGACTTCTCATGTACAGCCTGGGAACCTGGTTAATCAAATAAGGTGAATAAGTAGTTAGTTGATGGTTACATACCAACAATCTTCTAAATTTAACTATAGTCCAATGGTGATTTTAGGCAGGTGCCAGGTAGCAATTTGTTTGTATACATGATTTGAGTAAAATTAACCTTATTCCTTTTTAATACGAAAAATAAAGCAACATTCACTGACTAAAAATGATTTTTAACAAATCCATTGATTTCACTCAACTCATGTAGGAAAAAATAATTGCTGCCAGGTACCAATGTGCTTATGAGGTATAAGGCTAATGAAAGTGAATTGCTAGTTTCCTGTCATATTTTTTGGGCCAGGGACGAGGCGACTATTTCATTATTCATACGCAATACGATATAATTGTAGTCAAATTGGCTTATTTCTTCTAAACAAACAAATAATAAAATATTTACCAAATAATGAAATATTCACGCGGGGACCAAAATGTGAGTCGGTCGGGCGACAGGAAACTAACAATTCACATTCATTAGCCTAATGTATTGTTGCATGTGATTATTTCAAATGTCAAAATGGTGTCCAATTATATGAATGACAGTTAATATCAATTTACTGCAACTGCGTAATGCAACATACATCCTAGGCTAGATACAAATCTTGCTTAAATAGTGTTGTTACACTTTATTCTGTTGTGGACTTGATTACAGTCTAGCATCATTTCCATGATTGTGTGTGTTGGATTCAACAGTCGCCAATTGTGTGACTCCTGGTCCTATCAAAATGCAGTGGCATGTCCGAAGGGGTTAAACGGCCTATCATAAAGATCATTCGGTTGAAATAAACTAATTTGGTTGAAAAGACTCATTCGGGGGCAATGTTTAAATTGATCGATTAGAGTCCTTTTTGACTTGGGGAAAATGATGGGGAAGTTTTATAACAAAGTTATGTAAATACTTTTAGCAAGGAGAGCTTTTCTATGCCATCAGTCATGCTAAAACCCAACAGCCCCCGCCAAAGGCTTCATCTCTGGACCCCATCAGGGACTCATGACCGGGCCCCTGGACCCCCCGCCGTCATTCGGGGGAGAGAACATTGGCCCCACTTACGAATACCTGCTAATGCCACTTTCATAATAAGGGATTACACAATACCTTTATAACCATCAATATTATTCTGTTTCCCACCGAATAGTAAATGATCACTATGAAAATACCCCGGATCAAGTAATGCATAGGGCTGCACATGGTATCATTTCCACATGGTCTGTCTGAATTTCACATGATTGTAAATACCATGTAGAGGGGCTGCACATGTGATTATTATTGTGGTTAGAGCAAGCATCAAAACCAATCCAAATACTCCATTTTCAGTTAACCTAACAATAACATACACATTATCCTATGGGTGCTATGCTATCCTGAGGAGCATTATGAAAACCATTATGTCATACATACCTAATGGAAGTATACCATACAGCGCCACCAACTGCCTGACGTCAGACAATGACGGCATGGGTTCAATATTGGCTGTTCTCAATGTGGTGCCTAGATAACTGTAATCCCCCAGATAGTTTGCTAGAGGAAACTTAGGGGCTCGGATAAGAACACCTTCCCTGACAAGTTCTTCATAGAGGGAATCCATTGTCCTGAACAAAAGATAAACAGTGTACATTTCTTCCATTAGCTCTCTAATATTAGTTAAGTAAGTGTCAGAAATGTGAATATCTTGGAGTGGAAAATGTCAAAAGAAGTGATAACTATAATAGGATGTGTGAGTCTGGGCCTCAGATTTTGGACATTCAAAGACAAAACTGGCTCAGAAAACAATTAAAGTACATTGTATGTTGATTATCATTTTCTTTGTCTTTCCACTAAATTGCTTGGGCTAATTACCCAACTTGCTGGGCCAATATTGTGTGCAATTTGGTCTTAGAGGGGACACAGCTTAAATCAGTCGCATCTCAATGTAACAGCATAAAAATATATCAAATTGAGCAATTTATGCACACGTTTATACTTATGAATGTGGTGGGTTTTTTAGTCCCATAATGGTTCATTTTCTACTTCCCGACAAGTCCAATGAATCTTATAATTCATTGACATAGTGCACATAGTATTTTATGGTTACTGGTTCAGGCCTGGGCCAATTCGTCTTTTCTGGATTATGATCAAAGTGATTATTATCTCCTTCAGAATCACCATTTAAAAATGCCTGAGAATTCTATAAAGACATACCTGTCAGGGGTGAGATCCTTTTCTTTCTTGCCCTTCTTTCCTTTCTTTCCACTTTTCTTTCCGCTCTTCTTTTTCTTCTTCTTCTTTCCACTCTTCTTACCACTTTTCTTGCCTTTCTTTCCTTTTTTGCCTTTTCCTTTTTCTCTATCTACAGCCTAATAGTAATGGTATTTGCAATTGAAAAAGAAAAGTAAAATATCAAAGTGTGTCATCTGTAGGTCAACAACCTTGGCAATAATAATTATTAAAGAGCTAAGAATGTTTAAGCAATTCTCATTGGTTCTCAGAGAAATCGGCGACATTTCTATGAGACTAAACTGAACACGGCAAAAACACATTAATTAGCTTGACCACCCTCGCACAATGTGTGGTAACTATAGTTTTGTTCCATAACACACACTTCTGCAGTATGTCTACTGCATGCTTACAATGTATGTGGCGCACTACGCGGACACATGGCATACTCATAGCATGGAATTGGATGGAATGTGTGTGGGTTATTTGGTACTAAACAGGGGTAAAAATTTGACAAATGTGGGCAATTAAAGGTATTTGATTAAATAAATGTCTAAAGTATGACTGTTTAAGAATGAGAATATAAGGTATTTTTTTAAAAACGTACCCATTTTATATTGTCTGACATTAATGTGTTCGGTAGTAACATTTTTGCTTAGAATAACTTTGCTTGCGGCATCGTTGTTTCACTTAAAGTACTACTACCGGACAATATAACACAGGTACGGTCTAAAAACAATACCTTTATTCTCTAATTAGGTGTGGTCAATGTTAATTCTTCATCTATGTATTCAAATAAGAATAAACACCAGAGCATCCTGTGCTTGCAACTATATAAACCGGAACTGAACAAATCTGAGCATTTTGCTTGAGCCTGGTCCGCACAGATGAACCATATGTGATCCGTCACATCAAAACACACCAATTGTCTCCAAAAAGGAAAATTAATATTTTAATTTCATGTTAAAAACCCAATTCTTAACTTTAAAATGACACTTAATTTAATGAAATTGTACATAAAAATCAAATCTATTGTGAAGCTTATTAAGGGGTCACACTACTAAATAGAGCTCCATAGGGATATGTACAAAAACACTGATATAAAACTCTGTGTTAGACCACTAAATTGCGAAATTGGACCTTGTAGAGTGATTTTTTCTGAAAGATGATCACATTTTCTCACCAAAAAGTGAAAAAAATAGGTAGGTGAACCTGCTCGATTTTTCAAAATACGCCCATGGAGTTGACTACCTCTCTGACGAGCTTGGAAATGCCGCCGTAATCGTCAATGTTTCCAGTAAAAAACACAAATTTGAAAGATCTCTCAAAATGTATCTAGATGATATTCACAGTTTATAGTCAGGGTGCATGTAGGTGATATCCCATTAATCATAATTAATCAAAAATCATAGGCATTTACGCAATTGTATTACCGTCAAGTTTTTTTAATTGAGGATTTTGCCATGCATATTTTCCGATTCTAGCTTTAAACACCGCCCTTAAGGATAGGGGATACCCCATTTAGTGTAGTGCACCCTTAAGGAAATTTATATTGTGCTGAATGTACTTGAAATGTATTGGAATAGTTACCTTGAATCCTTTTGAACATTTTGTGATCATTTTAATGATATTTCCATGTTGTTATAATTATTTATGAGTGGAATTTGTCATGTATGGATACCTGCTATCTACTGAAGATAGCAAAATTAACATAGCAATATTACATTTTGTGAGGACAGCTACAATCCTTTTTAAACGAAATACTTGTCAGGACAGCGTTCATCCTTTTTAAAGAAATTCTTGTTGTATTGAATGTCTAGGTGTGTTTTTACTGACAGGGGTAGGGTACATGCACTGTGTTGTTGTACAAAAATAATCAAAATAGATTCCATAATGATAACGTTGGTGACTTTCCCCACCAATGTTCAAATTTGATGAATTAATCTACAAAATAACAGAGCAGATGTACACTTAATCAGGTCAGACTTTGTTTATCATTTAACTTACCCGTTAAATGGTTTTGCCTCCAGAATGCAGGCATTAGCCATTATACACAATACCTTCATGGATGTGACCCTCACATCTTGAAATAGTTTTACAACTTGAGCTTAACTTAGTAACACAACATAAGCTTAAGCCTACTCCATCCATCATCAATGCATGGAATAATAAAAATAAAAAAAATAAAAAATAAGCTTACTTCATAAATATTTCAAATGTGGCCAAATTTTACTCAAGGCTTCATAGTAAGTTGCTTTTATGCTCCGTATCACCCCCCCCCCTCTCATGTACCCCATTAAAGTGCTTACTTGACATTTTTTACCCAAGTGGTGCACCTTAAAACTGTGGAGGACTGCTGCATTTGATCCGACATTGTCCGGTCAGATGAGATGAAAGGCAGCGGTTTGTTTAAAAATCATCCTTTTCTCTCTAAATAGCATAGAATTACAGTTTCCAATAGGCTTACTTACAAAACACGTCAAAATAGGTCAAATTAAGGCAACAATCGGATCGAAACAATCTCATTCTGGTCGAAAAATCCTTGTTTTACAATATTTGTCTCGAATAAAATTCAAAACAGCTGATATCTGACCTAATTTTACTTAATAATGGGGTCAAGGGTCAAATATGGCCGAATTCCCTTAAGGGGTCACACTACTAAATAGAGCTCCATAGGGATATGTACAAAAACACTGATATAAAACTCTGTGTTAGACCACTAAATTGCGAAATTGGACCTTGTAGAGTGATTTTTTCTGAAAGATGATCACATTTTCTCACCAAAAAGTGAAAAAAATAGGTAGGTGAACCTGCTCGATTTTTCAAAATACGCCCATGGAGTTGACTACCTCTCTGACGAGCTTGGAAATGCCGCCGTAATCGTCAATGTTTCCAGTAAAAAACACAAATTTGAAAGATCTCTCAAAATGTATCTAGATGATATTCACAGTTTATAGTCAGGGTGCATGTAGGTGATATCCCATTAATCATAATTAATCAAAAATCATAGGCATTTACGCAATTGTATTACCGTCAAGTTTTTTTAATTGAGGATTTTGCCATGCATATTTTCCGATTCTAGCTTTAAACACCGCCCTTAAGGATAGGGGATACCCCATTTAGTGTAGTGCACCCTTAAGAGGTGATCAATTCCTTTCATTTTCGTTATTTTTCCTCAACTTCTTGTGTTCTTTTTACGCAAATAAGGTTGCCGACAACTGGTCGGTTTCGAGATATTGTAATCAAATAATCAAACAACAAACAAACAAACAAACTTATCACAACTTACCAGCTTAAGATTCTTGAGTTCCTGTCTCATCAGCTCGTCAACTTGACACCGGATTTCCGTCTCCACCTCGATTCTCTTGTCCTCCTTGATCAGCTCAGAGTCGTGTTTCTGACTGAAATTAGATTCCTCGTTCTTCTCTTTCCATACAGCTGCAATGAAATAGGAAAGATGATATCACTGTAAGTTCACTTTAGGTTTAAAGGTGGATGATCCGATCACTTAATATTTTTTATGTCCTTCAACATATTTTGATATCAGGAGAAACCCCATATTTTTCTCATTATTTCTGTAAAATGTTTGTTCCATTAAGACGTCGTAAGCCAAAATGTAGTAAATTACTGCTACAGGTGGTTAACCACCCGGACAGTTTGTGTACTACTCAATGGGCAAATTTCATGTCACTTTGTGCTTCTAAAATGAGAACCATTGGAGTTATGCTACATTGTGCCTCATTACTCATGTTGGGTCACATATATAATTTTAAACATAAGCATAAACATTCATCTCAATTAAAGGTAGGTGTTCTTATTTCTGGCCCGATTTTCAACTACATGAAGGGTCATCCTTAAAATAGGCACATTCCAAAGTTGAGTTGCATAACTCCAATGATTCTTATTTAAGAAGCACAAGGTGGCATGAAATTTGCCCATTGAGTATTACACAAACTGGTCGGGTGGTTAACCACGTGTGGCAGTAATTCACCGCATTTTGGCCTGCAACATCTTAATGGAACATATCTTGCAACAAACATTTTACAGAAATAATGAGAAAAATATAGGGTTTTTTGTGATATCAAAATATGTTGATGGAAAATAGCTAAAGTGATCGGTACATCCACCCTTAACAATAATTCACTTAAATCTATATGTTAAAATGGGATATTTTATCATGAACTGGGAATTAAAATTAGTGTAGGGGTTTGAGGGGTATGAATGGCTTCAAATGCCTGTTTTCTGACAACCAGATCAAAGATCAATAAGTGTCGGAGTGTTGAAGAGTTGGCGCCACAAACATGGACGGATATGAAAAGACAGTGCTGCCCCAGCTTACACAATTAATATAAAGAGAAAACAAATATCTTACTGTCATATGTCTTTGAAGATTCGCTGACAGCTCCCAGGAAATTTGATGGTTGCAATTTGAAGCCTTCATCTTCCTCCTGATATAGTGAAGTAATATATTATTATTAAGAGCTACAGAAGAATTGCAATCAAAATATTTTCTACATTCAAGTATGCAGGCAAATACAGCCAAACACAGCTCAGCAGAAGCTCATAACTCAAATGAAAACTGTAGCTGTATATTACCCAACACCAAGCTAGTAACATGAGAGAGGATTGTCCTATAGTCAATTAACCTTGCACTGTGCGGTAGCATTAGTATGTATTCAAGTGAAAGACACAGTGTGAGTGCCCGGATATGTCTGTGATTGTGCAAATGCATTTACGCAACTGCATTTAAAGTCACATGTATAATAATAATAAGAGCTCTAATCACTGGAATACATTCTAAATTCACTGCACAAAGGAGATTCAATGGACTATAGTTCCTGTGAAGCAGATTATAAGACTTGTATTCTTAATTATGTATGGGAAGGGGTGCACGAAGGATTTGTAACACAATTTCAAATAACATATATGAGGATATCTATTATAATTGGGGGCATATAGAGGGTTGCAGGAGGTGGTTAGGGGAGGATGATATCAAACAATACCAATAAAATTGAATAAAAAGGATTGTCCCATTTCTCTATCTATTCTGTCAGGGGCATATGGATACAACTAACAAACTCTAACAAAAATGTTGTCCGTACGTGAACTGGGCACAAAGGCAGTCAACCAAAACCCTCTTTACACATTTGACTGCATGTTTCCAAGGTGCATATTTGTTGATCGAGACATTTTAGTTTTTGTAAGAGTTTTTAGAGTCTTTAAAACAAAGCGCTTCTGTTGCTTCTATTAGATTTTGAGATACATAAATTAGTAAGGGATACTATTAAAATAATACAGTATGCTAAATTGAACATGTTTCAGGCAACTTTTGAAAAATGTGTTTTCCTTTTTTTTACTATCGAGCCATTCTCATTCCATTATGATTTCATGGGATAAAATTACCACACTAAAGTGTGGACTGGATGTTGAAATCATGTGCGTGCCAACAAGGGTTTTACAGGGATGACGGTAGCAAGCTGGATGCAATATGTGACTAGTAAATGAGGCACAAGGAGGGATGAGTTGGGTCACACTCACATAATCAAGACAAGCAGCATGAGCATAAAATTAAATTTGAAATTTGTAACATTTTTGTGGTTTTTGCATACCAAATTCAAATAAAATAACTAATTTATTATCAAAACTATTATCCGCCAACTCATTTTCCTGTTGTAAGTGCAAAAGGCTTAAACTGCTATAGCTGCCTTTTTTACTTAATACAGACTGCCAAATATATAAGACGTGGCCAGTGGCGGCACCAGCATCGACATTTTGGTGGAAGCATGAACAAAAATCGGGGGGGGGGGGGGGGAGACTTTTTTGGGGGCAACAATTCCCAAAAAAATGTCTCCCCCCCTAACAACAATTCTGGCTTTTATTGCAAAAATTGACTGAAATTACTGTAATTGGTTCTGAATTAGACATTTCAGACCAATTTTAATCTAATATTAAGTAATTTTGACATTAAAAGTCAACATTTTGGACTGTTTTGGGGACAAAGTGGGGTAGGACTTGAGCTGACTGGGGGGGGGGGGGGCACAAAGGTTGTGACTGGCATGGCACCCTCGTAGTCCCGCCACTGGACATTGCAGCTGCTGCAGATAGGAACACTGACTAAATCTTGGATATAACAAGTACACCTCAATTACCCTATCAGATGTATCATCCTGTGTATCAGACTCAGTTTGCATTAATTAATTGGAATAATACATACACACATAAAATGTTATTTCAAAATCCATAATTGTAGTACAGTTTAGACCCAACCGGATCCATAAGTCATTAGGGAAGATAGTCTATAATATTTTATAATGGTATATTGAGCACAGACCTCTTCACCAAGCCCACGGATACGCACCAGTATCTCCATGCGTCAAGCTGCCACCCCCGCCATTGTAAGACTGGTATAGCATATAGTCAGGCTCTTTGTATCCGTCGTATTTGTTCTAACAACTCAAGATTCTCATATCATTCACAGAATTTGAAGAAGCATCTGGTTGCTAGGGGCCACAGCTCTACCAAAGTTCAACAAGCTATCCAGAAAGTCCAATCTCTTCCGAGAGCCTCAGTCCTTGAGGAGAGGTCCAGAAACCAAGACGCCACCCCCAGGATCCCCCTTGTCACCACCTTTCATCCTAACCTCCCTCCCCTACGTAACATTACTAACACCAACCATCACATCCTTCACACTTCAGACCGTCTTCGTCGTGCCGTCCCTGATAAACCCATCATGGCCTACAGACGTCCTCGCAACCTCCGAGATATTTTGGTACGTGCCACCATTCCCCCTCTGACTGATAATTCTGTCCCCGTTCAGCATGGCACCTCTAAGTGCGAGTCGACCAGCAGATGCGTGGTTTGCAGGGAGCACATCAGAGAAGGTGATTCCTTCACAAGTCACTCGACCCATGACACCTACAAGACGAAGGGTCACATCACTTGCACTACCTCTAACGTTATCTATCTTTTGTCATGTAGAGTGTGTGGAGTCCAGTATGTTGGGGAAACAAAAAACTCACTGAAGAAGCGCTTCTATGGCCACAGATCGACGGTTAACACCAACAAGCCTCCTGTCGGACAGCATTTTAATCTTCCCAACCACACCATGGCTGATATGATTTTACAGGGCATCGAGTCTTTAGGTAGCCGTTCAGAGGTTGTTCGCCTCAGCAGAGAGAAGCTATGGATGAAGCGTCTTCTCACTATCCAGCCCCACGGCCTAAACGTTCAGGAAGGAAACGACTAGACTCTACCCCTCCTCACCACTTCTCATTTTTACTACTTTTGTATTAATTGATTTTCTTTTGTTTCCCACTGATTACACTTTCACTTCATTTTTCACCTCATTACTTGTTATATGTTTTTATATTTGCATTGTCTCCTATGCACAGTAATTTTCATTACTTGTTCCAGTGCATTTCCATCTTTTCTCCTTCTAGACCCACTAGCCCACTCTCTATTTGTTTTACCATTTATTTTTATTTTCTCCTTCTAGACCCACTAGCCTACACTCCATTTGTTTTCCCATTTATTTATTTATTTTCATCATTTCCCTTCCCCTTCCATATTTTTGTCTTTTACATGTTACATTCATTTAAATTTGTCCCCATTTTCCTACTCTTTACATTATGGGCTTCACTGACCATTGTCTTGTCTCACATCCTGTTGCCCTTTTATCCAATCACCCATTGTCTATATGTCATCCTTTGTTACATTACCCACTCCATCAATCAGTTGTCTGTCTACATATCCCTTCTCCTATTCATCCATCTGTCACATCACCCTCTATTGTGTTTCATTTTTACCTGTTACTTCCTGCCCATTGTCTCCCTGTCTATATATAAGTTGTGTTTGTTGTATTCTGTCATATTGCCTTCGATAAAGATTCTGTTAGGATCGAAACGTCAGGCCCTCTTATAATTATTATATTTACTTTCACAGGCTATTTTTGTGGATAAGCAGTTTGTATTCAGCTTTTCATTATATAATATTTTAAGCACAATTAATTGTCATGCTCTTGGGTATTTGTACCATATGTGATGCGATCTGTGAAAACCCGTCGGATGTCGCAAAATGTGAAATAGGGATTATGGGTAAAATAAAAAAATAAAAAAATAAAAAAATAAAAAATAAAAAAACTTTTTTTTCTTTTTTTTCTAGATTTTGTTTAGAAAATTAATTTTATTACTTTGTGTCATCACCTTTTATGAAATTTCACCTTCAAAAACTTACTTAAGTCACTTGTCTAATTAGCCTTATAATGTTATTCTATTGAACTATGTATCTTTTATGGCCTGTTTTCATGATTTCTTGTATTGTATCTTTTTATGACATTACAATCATCATTCACTCATAACTTTTTTTGTAGTGATCGTGGAAAAATGATCGAAACAGTTCTGTAATCTGCACAGATTCAGCTTTCTTATGATATAAATATCTCCAATACGAAAAATCCCGACATGTGGCGGGTTTTCACAGATCGCATCACATATGTGGAAGTTCAAGCAATACCCCGTTTCATACTCATAGTGTTTGTCAATTGAGGACCCTAGATCTAAAAGGGGGTTAAGTCACAATCTTGTGAAATTGTAGTTAAGTATCAGTTTCTGCTACAAGGAGGATCTCTGCACCCTCTGTTCAAATGTTACAGTTAAGTCATGTTGTAAAGCTATGTAAGAGTCCATGGGAGGTACAACCCGAGTGGGTCAAGTCCACACATGGACACAATGAAACCCAGTTTTTGCCATTTTTCTCAATGTGACTTAACCCCCTTTTAGATCTAGGGTCCTGAATTATCAATCCAATTTCATTTTGTTTACATATGACACTAAATGTCACCACAATCTGTTAATGTTGCCATTTTTGGGTCGGTATTCATTTACACAAGAAATGTTTAAGCCAATTTATAAATTGGCTTGTAGAACAAACTTTTTATTTTGTTGCCTACTGCCATTATGGTCAACTCTACTTACGTCGTCATCTCCACCTTTGCCTTTCTTGCCCTTTTTTCCTTTCTTGTCTTTCTTCTTGTCCTTTTTCTTGTCTTTTTTGTCCTTCTTTCCCTTTTTTCCTTTCTTCCCTTTATCGCCATCTTCTTTTCCAGCTAATTCTGCTGCCACCTGGTGCATACATATAAATTATTTGAAGTTAAATTTTGCATACATTTTCTTTCCCATCAAACATCTCGATTTACATTTCAAAATACTGTAAAGAAAACAAATGATCAAAACTCAACCAATCATGGGCGTTTTTAAAATAAAATAATTTTGGTTAGTGAATGGTAGTAGGATGCTGGTTGGACACACTTAACCCTAACCCCCTAAGTACTAAAAATACTACTTCTAAGTCTATCTCCAAGCATATGTGCGGCCGGTTTTCGATGACGCAATCAACTGAGCCTATATAGTGAGCATGGTATACTGCACTAACGAGTAGCTGAGGGTCGTGGCTTAGTGGGTAAGATGACGGGTCCCATGATCGATTCCTGGCTGGTCCCCATCGATTTAGTTGGTGTTTTCTCTTTGAAAATTGTGATACTGGTTAAAAACCCGGTTTATTGATTTTTCTATTTTGACTTTTAAGACAAAATAGAAAAATCAAGTGTTAAAACACTTACCTCTGCTGGATCTTTCTCTTTGAATATAAGTGCTGAACCACCTTCATCCTCAGCGGGATAATCAGGAAACTTGCCGCCAGCATCTCTATATAGCAACAGATAATACAGAAAGAGAAAGACTGACTGTGAGCTGTATGGATTTGTTTCACCTTAGGCGACAAAAAACCCTTTTCTACAGGCTTGACCGACCCTTATTTTTAAAGATTTATTTTATTTTATTTTATTTTTTGTTTTTTTGGGGGGGGGGGGGGTGGAGGGGTGGAACAATTTCAAAATAAAAATGAATACCTACCAAAATTTGCAAAATTTGCATAATTATTTTATTTGTCATTAAACTGCAAAATTTTCATAAATTTTAAAAAACTTTGTGTATCAGTCTACATGCTTCTAAACTTTGTGTAGTTTGGAAGGAAAACAAACAAACAAATTGCCCCACCAACCTGCGAGGTACGTCCACACCTACAACAGGGTTTATGTTTAGTCACCTAATGGTCTACTATATTGACCTTGAACGTCAGAGCTTGTGGGGTATTCAATTTAGATCTGGCCATGCATGCATATTTCAGGAGCCAGTGTGGTACTTTTGAAACTGCATACTATTTCATAAACCTTTGGTCAGAAGTCACAAACTGGTCCAAAAAAACGTTTCACTTCTAATAATGTTGAGAAATGCACCAATTCTGATTAAACGGGACAAAACTTAAGTTTTACATACTTAATGACCCACAAACTATATATTGTTGGAAAGCTTAAGATTCAAGGTTTTTTATTTTTGCAAAAAAGAATCAAATTATACAGGGTGTGTACAATTTTTACAGGGTGGAACATAACAAATTTGATCGTTTTTGCTCCTCACAAAATAGTTTGATAGTTTGTACAATTAGGGTTTAGCTGAAAATAGTCACCAAAATCAGAACAACCGCAGAAGGTGCTACCAAATTTGCTAAGAATCATTTGCCCAAAATGTACACAGGAAAAGTACAGGGTGTCTAAAATTATGATGAAATAATGCATACAATTAATGTTTGTATATAATATTCTATGAAATTTAGTTAGCATGGACCATTTAATTTAAAAGAAAATGATTATCAAAATGAACTACATGAATATTGTTAAAGTTCCTTTTATTTTGAATACAGGGTGGTCCAAAATAGGTCTAAATAGCAAATTTTTCATAAATCTATGAACAATTCTGTGAAGAAACACTTCTGGCTTTTTTAGTTAAATGTTTTACTACCCAGGGTAGAAAAGGACTGAAGAGTCACACAAATGAAATAGAGAGACTGCGATTTGGCCATTGTTTAATCAATAAAATGAATAAAACTGTGTATTTTTTACATTAAAACACTCCCTGAATTGAACATCATATTCTAGTAGAGAATGTCTAGATAACAATTCAATATTAGTATTCATAGTAGCAGGCACATGTTATTAACACATATGAGAAGTTTGAAAACTTTCCTATGTATACTTTTAAAATGGCATCAATTTCAAAAGTTCTAGTTTTCCGCTATTTTGTGTACAAACCTATGGGCTCCTCGTCCACCGGCTCCTCGTCCACCGCTCCCACCCTTGACTCACTCGACGTTTAGATTGATAACTTTACTGTTGCTAAACATGTGGCTTTAATTCTTTTCTTATTCGGTAGCTGGATAAATTGTCTTTAATATGATACCAAAAATGTTATGTTTTTTTGACAACTTCTATTTAAAATAGAGACACGTATCACGATTTTAAGGATTTTTTGAAACGATCCCACCTTATTTGATATACCTATTAGTGACCTGTGACCCTTTCACTCTTGGATGATTGAGAGAGAGTCTTTGGTATCCAAATGCAGTTGACAATATTCCAAGCAGTCTATATCGAGGGTTGACAACAAGAAGGACGAAACTCACTTTATTGGTAGATGGTACCAAAAAAATCATTGTCGTCCAAAGATTGTTAAGATCAAAAAGACTTACCAAATACCAAAAAAGGACAGTTCGTTTTTACCTACAACTTGATGGAATACAATATATTAAAACTTATTTTTCTCAAATGTCCTTTTTGGAGTCAAGTCTTTCTGGTTGTCAACCCTCAAATGATATAACGCATAATTAAACCAACATCGGCATCATTTCTTTTTGTGCGTAGACAACATACCTGCATTCTAAGAACCATTGTCGGATTTGGTCTTGCATATTCTCCTTCACATCAGGACCCTCCACTTCCCGTAACTTATCCTTGATGGAGACCAGTGCATGTTGGTATTCACGCTCATGTTCCGTTTGTGTTACACGTCTGGCAGCCTCTGTCCTTGTGGACAGAGATTTTTTGGGAGCGCTCTTTTGGTTGTTGGATGCCGGTGGTGCAGTCTAAGATAAAAACAATTAATAACATAAATGGTCATTGAACACTGCACAGGTCATTGATGTAAAGTTAATTCACTGCTAAATTGAAGCATCTTTTTAACCCTAACCCCCGAGAGTGGTTTGCATGAATAAAAATAATATCAGGGGGAAAACATGGGCCAAATAATTACAGAAACAACCCCCGGACTGCCATGCGGGAGTCCCAGAAATCGAGCGTCACGCTGCGGGTCGTGCTTCAAATAAAAAACACATAAATCTTTTTCCATTTAAATGGTGATGAGATTATATTGGATGTGGCAGGGTATGTTAGGGCTAAATAAAAACCAATATGAGTATTACACAGGATGATTCTCATCAATGCCTGTTTAATGCAACCAAGATCTCAGTTCAGTTACATTTAACAAATTTAGCACTGAAACCAATACAGGTGTAATATAAACCAAGTGAGAATCTGGTAAATTTAAAATATTTGTATTGATCCTACATCCCTACATGTAAGTGCTTGTAGGAATATAACTCTCAGGGGCCCCAAATTAATAAAAAGGTAGAGGCTGGGGGGGGGGGGGGGGGGGGGTGAGAATGGATCTGCTAGTGCCAGGAATCAAACCATGTCTGTTGAAATGGGAGTCCGAGCCTACAAGCCACATAGTCATGCTCCTCATATCCAAGTGTTTCATCATCATTACCAACATGCCTCTACCTTGCACATAGATAAGGGAGCAGATGCTACCAGCATAGCATTGGAGTTAGTATTTTAGGCATTTATAAGAGGATAGGGTATATGATTTAATATTACCATGCCGATGAACATCATTTCTTCTTCACGATCACGTAACACTTTCTTTCTTATTGCGAAGCCTTTCCAATGCTGTAAATAATAAATATATATATATTGTAAATATAACACACGTTACAATTTTTGTTGGTTTTAGAAGACCAATACAACGTCAATACTGATACAAGAAAGTACATAGTACAGTAGAGGCAAATATGCCACTTCAACGGGGCGCCCTCTATCCTTTTTTTTTAAAGTAGATTTTCTTGCAGATTTACATTTCTTATAATAAATCATGAATATATTCCGAGTTACAGAGCGATACGATTCCTAATTACTTCAAAATCATGGTTTTTAGAGTGAAAATAGAGTGAAAATAAACTGACCGCTAGCGGACACTCTATTTTCGACCCTTAAACGCCATGATTTTTTAGTATCATGCACCCTTAACCTGGGTCCTGTTGTCTTTTCTATATATCCACCATCTTTAAAAATGGTGGACCTAGTTGAAGGAATTGAACGACAAAGACGGTAGGATTTAGCCTAGTGATGTCGCGCGAACTACCTTTTGTATCCTCACTGCTGCCACATCTGCATCCATCGTTGGAGCTCCCCTGTTGGCGACCATTCTCTCCCTCTCTTCCTGCAACCGAATCTCTCGCATAAACTTGGCTCGTAGCCGACCCTGCCTGGCTCTCTCATGCACCTGGATGATCCTGAGGGCCTCTTCCATGCTCATCTTGATCTCCTCTGTCTTCTCGTCTTGCGGTCCCATCTTGGCAAGAATCTGACCAAGAAGTTTTTCACGGTCTTGCAACACTTTGGCTCGCTCGTTGATGAAATACTTTGGAATTGGAATCTCGATGTCATTCTTTAAAATGATTGAGTAACAATATCAGGACAAATTATACATAGCTGAAAAAGCCAGTCTATTAATTTAGATTGAGTAATTTCTGTATCTTTTATTTTACATAGACAGCTAAGGCTGGATAAAATGTTGTGATCATTTTTAGAAAGGAAAAAAAATTTCAAAAAAGACAGCTAGATTTTCCCAAGGAATGAGGTTCCCTTAAAATGTCCTGACATGGAATGCAAATGTAGCTATAGATAAAAACCAAATTTTGGTACATAAAATTGGTCTATGCTACATTTTAGCGTAAACTTTTCTTCTTCCAGACTTTCGCAATAGGTTTTCCAATAATGTGTGAACTATATTTGAACTGATGGCAAAAGTTGGGTTTGATTCATCTCACTACAGGTTTTATACCAGTGATCAAGACAACATAAGAAAAGTAAGAAGTCTAATTCAGTAATTCAAAATACTTGAAAAATGTATTCATCATTGATCATATTGCAGTGGGTCAAAATACTGTTTATCACCCACCATTAAGGACTTTCTTTGAACAGTTGATAATTTTTTTAGTAGTTCCCAAGTGTGCATTTTGCCATTAAAAAAGTTCATGGGTTCTACCTTGTGACAAATGGGGAAAATGGCGTTGATCTCCCTGTTAATTTTGAGTTGACTCTTTTTTAAACTCTTTTTTTTCAACCGAGAAATAAACTGTGTGAACGATTGTCACACAAAACCCCCAGATCAATCATTTAAAGATCAATATGAGAACATTGTTACCACTGAACTTACAGGTGTGAGCTTGAGATCCGACAATATGTCATCAAAGTAGTGAAACTCTGAATATTCCAAAAGAACCATCTCGTTTTTGAGTTCCAACACCCGACCTGTGACGCCATCCAGCACATGATGTAGTACACGCCTCTTTTGCGGGTGGACAACCTGGTCGTAGCACTGCTCTAGTTTCCGGAAGATCTGCAAGTATTTGATGTACAGGGTAGCAATGTTCTGAAATGCTGTTAGTCTATCCTTTTCTGGTTTAGGTGGTTCTGGTGGAAGTTCTTGGAAAAGCAGGTCTGTCAGGCTGTCCTGGGCCTGAGACCATTGCTTCTGATAATAACTGAAATACAATTATTATGGAAACAAAATAATTTCATGTTATAAATAAAGCATTATTTTACAATTTAAATAAAGAACAAATTTATACAATTATGAATCACTGGATCTTAGTTAACTTCTACTTCTACTACAAAACTCAGCAAGAAATTCATAAGACTGGATTTGGTGTTTAGGAAAAGTTTGGTGCATGTGTCATATGGCTGGGTGTGATGTCATGAGTGAAATACAAAAGGTGCAAGAAAAAACATAGGATCTAGCGGATTATAATCAAAACAAACAATTGTCGATCAGAGCGTCGTGATCTGAGCGCTCGCATTCCACCAAAGAGTTAACTCGGTCTTGCGATGCACTGCATTCCAAAACAGGGGCGCAACGCTGTCGTGGTCACGCAGATGTCGCACACCCGAGGGAATGAATGATTTGAAAGGATCGACAATTATTTGTTTTGATTATAGTGACTGTTGGTGACCTTTACCATTACATTTGTTGTTTTCATGCACAGATGAACACATATCTTTCATTATTTTTTTCAAGTGATCAATAAGTTAATATCATCTATTCAGCAGGCATTTTTGAAGAGACTGTTTGGTTTGCAAACAGGCTGAAATTCCTGCCGACATGGCAATATAATTTTGTCACATTGACATACATGTTTACACAAATTTGAGTTGGGAAAATATCTCTGACATAGTTTGGCTCTGCTTGTATAGCGCCAACAATTACTGCCGACATTATTTCCGGGTTTGGACCAAATAAAAGTAGCGACCCCTTGTAAATCTGTAGTGGTAAAACTGCTGCGAGAGCGAAATAGTATTTTTCATCATTCTTCTGCCCCAGTTTTCTGTACGGTAAGCTTAAAAAATGTGTGCCGAGATCATGGAAAGTATAACATTTATGTTGACATGAGGCAGGTCATGCCAGCATTATACATTTTGTGATCAATCACATCAAAATCAGGTTGTCTCCAAAAAGTAAAATTGATATTTAATTTCATGTTACAAACCTAATTTTTATCTTTAAATGACACCTAAACACCTTGAACATAAAATACAGATTTTGCGAAGCTTGAGAGGTGATAAATTCCTTTTATCTTCTTGTTCTTTTCTGCAAATAATGTTAACCGACAACTGGTCGATTTCGATGTGATGGGTCACATTTACTCATTTAAATGTATCTACTTGAGACTAGGTCTATCTCATTTGTGTCATATGGAATGGAAGGGTAGAAGTTAGTACTAGTAAGTGACAACATTTTTTCTAGCCAGTCTACATTGTAGGTGGTGTTGCGGTATAATCACTTATCTGCCAGTACCACCCAAAAGTGTGGCAGCCTTGCCAATTGTAAGTTTCTTTGTCCCAGCTTTCCCCCTATCGGCCTATCTCTAGCTCGATCCTCATACATGCAATTTGAATCAACATAAATTAGCCTGTGGCTCCAACAAGAATAGGGTTAACATAATGAAAACTCGCCTATTGATGACCAGCAAAAGATAAAGTTAGAAAGTCTGTGTGCAGAGAAAGTAAACCAGGGAGTAGGTGACCTTCGAAATTCGAAATGACAATAGCAACCAACACAACCATTACATGCATGCACGCACTCTACGCACACATCAGGTTTGGACAGTTTATTATTCCAAACGCATGCATCAAAACATAAGAAAACTGGTATATTGGTGCGATTTTTATTTAATTTAGTGCTTCATTATTATTGGGCCAATCATGTCGTGTCTTATATCATAAAAAAGCTAGAACTGTAGGCTATTTATATCCATTCACCCAAAAGTTTGTCGATCTTCAGCTCTCAAGTTACGCCAACCATAGTAGGACGGGGTGGTCAATTTAGAGCTAAAAATGGTCATTTTTCACTTCACACACAGGAAAAATCAGCAGGTTTTCGGTTTTTAGGAGCACTTTGTTATGCTAGCATCAATCGTAACAGTATTTAGTCGAGAGTAAAGCTTTAAGTGTCTAGTTTCATAATCCGTTCGCCCCAAATTCAGGAAATAATGCGTTGTATTTTATAGGAATTATTTTGTGAAAAAAGAGGTAACATTTTGGAGCGGTTTCAATGGGAAATGGTGCGTGCAAAGTTTTGTTGGAGCAGATGCAGGCTAGTTTTCAATATATCAAAACAAATAATTCTTGATCAACAATTGATTTAACACACACACCCCAACATGCACAAGTAAAATGCATTCAAGTGCAACACAGTCAAGCGGATAATATGCTTTTGGATCACTGCGTTCATGCCTGGTATCACTGCCTTCATGCCTGGTATAAGGATGGAGCTAGCACGCGAATGTGGTAAATTGATCAAGAATTGTATGCTTCGATTATAGTTTTAGGCTGTGTGTGTGTGGGTGTGTATAGTGTCACATTCGACACAATAAATAAAGCCTTATCATTGTTTTTAACAACCAACACAATCCAATCACACACAAACCAAGTTCTACTCTGGTCAGACTACTGAGTCTGACATGACTGAACTAGTCTGAAGAGTGAAGTGAAACAATAATAATTAAAAAATTTAAATGCAGGTGAGTAAACAAACAAACAATCATGACATTATTGCTTTTCTAAATTCTAGACAGAATAAACAATAACATTTGAAAATGTAATCATGATCGGAATAATCATAATGTAACTCCAGTGTATAGATTAACAACTAAAGAGTAGGTCATGGTGACAATTGTGTTATGGTATGATAACTCCTTGGTGGGACCAATCATTCTATTCTATAATTCTACGTAATGTAATGTGATAAAACACGAAAAGCTGCCGAATTTTGATCCTCGCACACAAGTTGCTCTATTTTTATTGGTATTTATCATAATCTACAAGTAATTCGAATAATAAAAGTGGCTAATATTGAAAGGAATTTATATATACCATACCTATGTGACATTGTGAATAATTCAGTATGCCAAATTATTACAGGAAACTTTCACAAAAAATTACACTATATTCGATCGGTGTGACATTATTTATTTTTCTCCAGTTGGCATGACAATGAACGCTAGAGGGCGTTTACGCCTGGCATGCTCATAGAAATCCTACAGCTTACGGGTAAGCTTATCTATGGGCATGCTGCAAGCGGGGGGGGGGGGGGGGGGGGGGGGGGGGGGGGGGGGGGGGGGGGAGAATTGCGGATATATTTCTTAATTTTGGCGAACTACCACATTGATCATCAGTGTTTGTTTGTCAGTACGGCGCGGCGGCATTATCCATGTTAGGAAAAACCCTCTTGCCAATGCCCCATAGACATACAATAAGAATCGTATGAACAGTATCATAATGTATAGTCAGCAGTGGCGGTACCAGCATAAGAACAAATGGGGGGGGGGGGGGGGGAGACCAAAAATGTTCTGCGCGCGAAAAGTTTGGCTTTTATTGTAAAAATTGCCTTTAAAAATTAGCTTAATTTCTTAATTAAGCTAATTTTAAGTAAGTTTTACAATAAGGGGGCACTACACTAAATCCTTACACGTTTGGTGTCAATTTGATCATCGTCCCAGGGGAAGCAAATAGAAGTAAATCTTGCTTATTTGTTATGAAAAAGACAGAATCTCAGCATTGCTAATGTGGTCAAAAATCGTCGGAATCGAATACGCACGGGAGCCTAGGCTGCGGAAGGATATCGTTGCCCGGGAACCGGTGGTTGAGGAAGCGAAAATATCGGTTTAAAATGGTGAGGGCGCTGTTTAAGTGCCCGTAGCGAAAAATTTCATCTAGATGGGTCAAGAAAAATCAAGTTTAAAATCAAATTCAACACATATCTAATACATTCATGCGAAATAAAAACTTCCATCATTGTTACGTGGGGTAAAAATACGGTCTTGAAAAAGGGCCGAAACGCGTGTATTTCAATGGGGGACGTATTTAGTGGTGTGCCCCCTTCGAAGACGTGTTGTTTTTGGCCTATTATGATACCTTTTACTTGAAAAACTCTCATTTTCACTCTATTTTCGCAGTTTTATTTGTCAATAAGTTTCTTAAGATTACTACCATTAGGATAAAAGTACAATACAATATTTTAAATCAAATCTAAACACAATCATGCTAGCCTTGGCCACTAAACTTTTCACGAATCATCAAAAGGGGCATTGTACTCTATGTATAACAATGGAGGCGCTGGTTAGCGGTGATAGCCCCGGTGATAGCCTGACGGATGAGCAGAAGATACTGTCAAAACTACAGCATACCTAACCAGAAATGTTTTAGAAATTGAAGTTGGTTCGTATTGGGTGTAAACAAATTGTAGGAACAAGGATGGTTACCACCGGTGTCATCTGCGGTATCCTGGACACAGGGAGGTAATCACCACGCTTCCAAGAGCCGTGTACATCTTACAGAACCGCAGACCTGACCTGACATGCATAGAAACGCCATGCCGGGGGGGGGGGGGGGAGTTTTCCATAGAGTGTGTCGAGCGGACGTGCGCAGAAGGCGACCACTTGGTGTTAGAATCTTCGACAGACAACAAGAGGAGAATCACATGCCACGGTTTGAAGAATTACAGCGGGTGTTCACCTCCATGTATCACCACATGAATTGAAAGATCACATGAAATATCTCTCAAACAGTCCCTTTTAAACCCAAACAGCTCTTCTTAGAGCTACCATTACTGAAAACTAGAGAATAGTGAATTTGTGTCGGACTTTGTCTGTATGTAATAATATAATCAAATGTTTATTAAATGTTAAGTTAGTTTGTATTACATTATTCACGAAACAATTGATAATGCATACACTATAGTTCGCCAAAATCGATGTCAGCCCAGATGGTGCCGGACCAGATGGTGCCGGACTCGGTGATTTCTTGCTTTTATACACAATTTATGAACATTTGGGACATCATCATTTTTCAGAAAAATGCTCTTATTTGAGAACCACAGATCGCACAGAGGTATATGCTTTGGCAGTTTATCTTAGAAATACTTGTTCTTTCGAAATATGTAGAAAAAAGAATGAAAACTCAAAAAAAGTTTTGCTTCTAAGGGGGCACTACACTAAATCCTTACGCGTTTGGTGTATGGTTCGGAGAGTGTTGTTTGAAAATGAAAGATGTCCATGACTTCATGGCTGAATGAGCTCAAATGGAAGACAAAAACTGCCCTTCTCAAAAGTCACAACCCACTGTGCTAATATCTGAGCCAATAAGTGGATTTACATGGCTGAATGATCATGAATTGATTACACATTACAGTAATATTCGCTCAACCACAGGAGTTTTTCCATTAGTAAGAAGCAATTCATAAACTTTTGTGACTTTTGAGAAGAGCAGTTTTTGTCTTCCATTTGAGCTCATTTAGCCATGAAGTCATGGACATCTTTTATTTTTCAAACAAAACTTAGGAAACAGTCATTGGATCATTTCTAACTAAGTTTTATTGGTAAAATTTACCTTACGATGTTATGACGAACTGAGGGGACTTACTTTTGGTGTTGTATTTATATAAATATTTAAAACAAGGAGAGCTTTTCTAGGCCATTCAGACATGCTAAAAGACATAACGCCGCGAGGGTTAATATTATAAACTTGTATAGATTTTACGCACCCCCTCAACTTACTCTGCTGAATGTTGTAACAAATGAAAACAAAAAATACAAATTTGAGCAGTGGTGTCCATCATTAAGGCCCTGTCACACATACGGCGATCAGACCAGCGATCGCACTGCGCTATAAAAAGTGTATAACACGCAGTGATAGCGCGGAAAACTGTCCATTTTTAAATCAATGTCACCAAAACCCTTTCACAAACTGCTGCGATCAGACCGGCGCTTGGATTACGCTGAAACATTATCAAAACGCCAAGCCAAACGCATCAATATCTCCACATACCCCTCAGTGACGCAGTGGGAACTGGCTGGGACTTCAGAGGGTCGTGAGAGGGTCCCCATTGTCGCCCTTGAGCGCCAGTGCACCACGCTTGTTTTGTGCATGCACAAAACAAGCGTGGAGGTTCCGCGTTCTGTTCAGAGCGCTATAATGACTCAGTAGCAGCGAAAAGTGAGCGTCCCGTCGACGTAGCAAGGACGCATACAAACTATTTGTCCTCTGCGACTGCAGTAAAGGTTCGTTCACACTAGGCGATGTTTGCCGTGCGATGCGATGCGGTAGCCGTACTTCCACCGAATGTACGATAATTCGTCGCGGGTCACGCCGGGTCAACGCAGGTCACCGCATACGATGGCATTCAGTGCCGTTTGGCAAAATATGAGAGCGTCAGCGTCAACGCAATGCGTCGCAGACTGCCGCAATGGCAGTTAAATATGTTCTAACTCCATTGCAATAACGTACCGCACCGCACAGTAAATATTAGTGTGAACAAACCTTTGCTGTCAGGAGACAAACACATCATGATATTATCACTATTATATCATGTTAATGTATTCAGATTAATCAAAACACCTGTTTAAACTCCCGCCAACAGATTGTCATGGCTATACAAAAGTATTATCGCATTACGCTAAGCTAGGATAATGCTCTCTAAATAGGATTTAAATAACAATCAATGTGATTAGAGCCTTAAACGTGGGTCATTGTTATTCATTCTGTATCTACTACAAGGAGTATAATGTACAGTCCTCAAAATAAGTAACTGACCAGGTAATATGTTTTCAACTAACACTATCGGCCGAGTGCACCAATGGCGAGTAGCTGAAGAATAGCGCTACCTCGCTATAACTGAGGCGTAACCAAAACATTTGAGAGCACCAAACCGGGGTAAGCTGCTAGGCTATAGTAACTTGCGAGTCGCGATATTGGAGGCTGGTTTTGGTGAGATCATGAACAGTGAGGCAAAATCTTAAGGAAGGAAGACAATAACGGGTGTATAAAGCCAATTTAAACTCATTGCGAACCAGTGATTGCTCAATATTGTACAATTTATTAATTGTCCCACAATCATGTCATACACATCTTTTTCTTTACCATTGAATATTATCAGCGAACCAAGGAAACGTTGGGTCCTGATCAACAGTTTTTACAATGTTTTCCCCAATATTAAAGTCAATTACAGTTGGTTTCCGCTGCATATAGGGAGAGCGAGCGGCATTTGCTTGGCTTTAGGGTGAAACCCATACTGGATGCTTAGTTTCATCTTTTAGGGGACGATGCTGAATAATGTGGATATTTATCTCGCAAGTTACTATTCTGGTGTTACTCGCCAGTTTTGCTCTCAGAATTACATCGTTAGTAAGTTACGCTACAGTTAGGGCTGCTAGGGAAGTAGCTTACCTCCCTATAAAGTGGTGCACTCGGCCGATATGTGTTATATGTGTTGTATATGTATAACCTAGGTAGTAACTTATTTTGAGGACTGTATGAAAACGTATTAAGAAGGTACTAGTAACGCAGACAGCGACTTATAAGCGCAATTTGTTCGCAGCAGAGCATAAACAAGCGCGGCGCTTTGTATGGGCCTCAAGGGCGATCATGGGGACCCTACCCCGCTCTAGATGGTGTCCACTGCGTCCCCATTCAGTTCTTAGAGACCTTACTGTGTTTTGCATGGCTTTTTTCAGCGCAACGAGAGCGCAAGGCCTGATCGCCGTATGTGTGACAGGGGTATTACTTGCTACTTGTTTTACGGTGGAATCTACAATGGACTCGTCAGCTTAGTAAATAGCGCGTTTGTTATTTCACTTGGCATCATATACATGTATAACACTGTAGCGTTGTGCGATATATTGAACGGAATCATGTAAAATGGCGATGAACATCCAATTAAATATTTCAAATGTATCAGGTGTTGCCACCGATGACTTTAACATGTTAATAAGCCAATACCACAATATGCTGCTATTTCTGTTGCTGGCTTTGCGGCTAATTCGGTGGTCATCTTTATTGTGTTTCAACTACACTTTCTGTAATCTGGCAAATACTGATTTTATGTTTCTACTTTTATACGCAATTCCGGCTACTTTAAGTGGATTTCCCAGAAAGGCGGGTGTGTGTAAGATCTTGTACTACATACGTGCGGTAGGCCTAAGTGATAATTAAAGGCCCTGTCACACATACGGCGATCAGGAATAGTGATTGCACTACGCTATAAAAAGTGTATAACACGCAGTGATAGCGCGGAAAACTGTCCGAAATTGTCCATTTTTAAATCAAGGTCACTATAAAACCTTTCACATTCAGGCCGGCGCTTGGATTACGCTGAAACATTATCAAAACGCCAAGCCAAACGCATCAAGATCTCCACGAACCCCTCGGTGACGCAGTGGGAACTGGCTGGGACTTCAGAGGGTCGTGAGAGGGTCCCCATGGTCGTCCTTGAGCGTCAGTGCACCACGCTTGTTTTGTGCATGCACAAAACAAGCATGGAGGTTCCGCGTTCTGTTCAGAGCGCTATGACTCAATACCAGCGAAAAGTGTGCATCCCGTCGACGTACGCAAAGGCGCATACAAACTACTTGTCCTCTGCGACTGCAGTAAAGGTTCGTTCACACTAGGCGATGTTTGCCGTGCGATGCCATGCCGTAGCCTTACTTCCACCGCAATGTACGGTAATTCATCGCATGTCACGCCGGGTCAATGCAGGTCACCGCATGCGATGGCAGTCAGCGCCGTTTGGCAAAATAGGAGAACGTCAGCGTCAACGCAATGCGTCGCAGGCTGCCGCAATGGCAGTTAAACATGTTTTAAGGCTCCATTGCGATAACGTACCGCACCGCACTGTAAATAACGTGTTAGTGTGAACGAACCTTTGCTGTCAGGAGACAATAACATTTTGTAAAGCCAAACATACTCTTCCACAACTATCACATTTTTGTTGTGATCCATATAATTCCTTATGGTTTTCTTATTAAACCGATATTAGCAGGAACAAACACATCATGATACTATCACTATATCACATATGTAAGTACAATTGATGATTTAATAACATTTGTCAGCTACACATTATTGATGTTGAGGACCTTTGATTGTGCATTTGATAATTTTGACTAGATTTCTATCGGGCATGATATCTTGTCATTTGACATAGTTATGAAAAGATATTTTAACTGTTTATAATCTTTTTAAAAAAAATCCATAAATCCACCGGCTATTGTATTATTTGGTTAATTAACAAGATAAATTAACCTATAGAACAGCTAATGATTAACACTGATACAATAATTTGCAATATGTATAGTGATTGGCATGGGGAACAATGGATGATTACGATTTGATATGACTTAGCAAACACAGAAAGAGAATAAATAGACACTTTCTATCTGCAATTGACGACTATCTTTGGCGTATATAAAACATCTTTCAACGCTACTTAGTAGTCTGGCATTTATACAATCACTTCTATGTCAAAAGGGGTTTTTTCGTCTCTTTTTTCGTCGCCTACGTTTGAAGCAAATTTTGAGCCGAAAAAGGGATTTTGTTTGATCAAATCTTTAAAAAAATCTGAATATTTAGTGAAATTTGATATCAAAAATGAATTTTCCGACTCATTTCCTTTCCAAAAATGTATACTTTTATATACATCATATTAATAGTCCAAAGGTTACAGCGCTTGATACATTTCATGTTTTTAGGGTAGACAGCCCCCTTAAATAGAATTCCCTGGTTTTACATGGATGTTTTACACGGATGTGTTTTTTCCCGGAAATGATCACAAATGTAGACAAGTGAACACAATAGTAGGGAATAATTTACGATGAAAATCAAAAAATAATACGTTGACAAATTTCCAAATTTGGAAACAGAATTTTTCTATTTTATCTCCTGTCAGTAGAACTATTCTAAATTACAGCTTGATACATGCTTCCCATTTTTTTAAATGACACCGTGATTGATCTAAATGACCGGCAATTTTAGGGGTTTTCCCCTTTTTTTCTTCGCTTTGCCATTGATTTATGGACATTTCGGTCAAATTGAACTTTGACCTTGAAACGGATTCTCAAAAATAAATTTAAAACTTGAATGCTAAGATTAGTTTCTTTGTTCCAAGTCATACATATTCGACACAGTATATTGCATACATATTTTATTAAATGCAATTTCATTGAAATTAAGCATTTTAAAAACTCTTCCATCATATGGCCCCCAGTGCAGTTAGGGTTAAAAATAAGTAATCTTCGGTGTAATAACAATCTGCACACAGTCAACAATTCGAGGCCCAAAGCCATAGACCCGGAGGAACAACAATAAATGATTCCATTTATATCCTATTGAACTCAGGCAAAAAAAGAAAGAGAAGAAATCTGCAATATGTTAATGACTATGCACGGCGTTTAGGCGACGGAAAAAATAGCAGCTTGTTTCCAAAATTTGATACAATATTCGAAATTTCTATACAATTTAAAAGAAAAAAGGTTTTCAACAACAGAATTCCAAAAACCAAAGAAAACTCAATTTGAAAAGTATGGGTAGGTACAGGTGGGCTTGTTGAATTAGAACAGGTTTTCCCACTTGGCGCTCATATTCGTTGCGCCGAGACGTATTCAGAGGTGGACAAATGAACCTTTCTTTGAGACAACGCGAGGTATTCAACTTTGAAATGTTTGGAAATATCTCCTTTTACATATGCATGTGTACAAGCAAGACAAATTGTTTAAACGTTTACAATAGTACAATGATAAAAGTGATGGAATGGACAAGATCTTACATTAACAGTTAAGCCCACAATTATCCATACCCTTTGAAAAATATTAGTTTTTGCATTTTTATCATACCTAGCTGGAGTTGTGAAACTTTCGCTTTACACAAAAGACAGTTAGTTTGCAAGTACAAATCAATATATTTGGGCTCAACATATTTTGCATAACAATAGAATTGAACAAGAATTGTGTTTTTATACCTGTCCAAAATTATTCATACCCCATACCAAGTCTCAGCATTGAGGTCATTTTTTGTTATAATACACATGTATGTTTTTGACATTTCAAACGTTCAGCTTTTATATTGTTATGCACTTATTCCATGATGTGTGCATACAATGTGGATGCATTACAAATGTGTCCTATTGAATGTACAGTGAGGGGTATTATAGGAAAACACTCTAGCTTTTCGTCAGCATGACGAAGAAGACGTTGAACTCAGTTAAAAACCTTGAAGGACGCTGTCGGAAGCCAATGGTGTCCCCTTGTTTTACAAGCAAAGTATGATGAATGGCACACAACAATCCACAGATCACCGTCAGTGCTCTCCTGAACAACCTTGGTGGTCTTGGACCAAAGTATTAAGGCAGGCACTCCAGCAGACATTGCACACGAGAGTTCTCCATGGACTCCAACCAAGAAATACTCTACTCCTGAAAAGAGATGAAGAGAAACTCATCTAGCATTAGCAAGAGAACATCCGGACATAGATCCAAGCTTTTGGTCCTCGGTGTTGGGTTGGCTAAGATGCAAGACTTGTTCTTCTAATAATGCTTTGTATGGTGGAATCTGGCACTTATAATTGTTTCGAAATAGCTCTGTAGCCTTTCCTCTATTTGTGAACTTTCACGATATGCACCTAAAAGGTCCTCACTGAGTTATTTGGTCCTCACTGAGTTATTTGATCTTCTTCGTCATGGTGACAAAGAGCTAGAGTGTTGTCCTTTAACATCCTTCACTGTAAATTCAATAGGACATATTTGTAATGCATCCACATTGTATGCACACATCATGGAATTATTGCATAACAATATTAAAGCCTATTACACAATATAAAGAATGTTTGGAATGTCAAAAACATGTGTATTATCACAAAAAAGGCCTCAATCCTGAAACTTGGTATGGGGTATGAATAATTGTGGACAGGCAAAACAACACAATTCTTGTTAAATTCTATTTCTATTGTTATGCAAAAAAATGTTGAGCCCAAATATATTGATTTGTACTTGCAAACTAACTCTCTTTTGTGTAAAGTGAAAGTACTACCACTCCAGCTGGTATAGATATGAGAAAAATGCAAAAAAACCCACTATATTTTTCAAAGGGTATGAATAATTGTGGGCTTAACTGTAGATAAACATCTGTAACATATTAAAAACATTGGTGTGTACCTGCATCTATGGATAAATTGTATGGAGCCCATTGATGCAGGGAACCAGCATAACCAAATGCCTGGCATGACGTCACATGTCACCGCATCTATACTTATCAAACCATTGAATACATTTGTTGGTTACCCCAATTTCTACAAAAGACAGTTAATCATCCAAGATCGACAACCTTGCAACGGTAAACGAAACAACAGTTTCACACGTCCTTATGGCAATGGTTTGGTGTAGAAGTCCCAAGTATGCAAGAATGGTCTCACTAAATACAATGTCATGCTCTACCAAACATCTAACACATTACTCAATACCGGCAAATCTCAAAATCCTCATTTCTATTTATTGTCTATGAATTGAATCGGTCAATGTATCTATCTTTGTTATCGGAATTCCCTATCCCCTTCCTTCCCCCTTGATTTATGTGCAGTAGCGTTACTTTAACTGGTTTTGATGCCTGAATTATTCTGTAAAAGGATTTATTTAATTTCTTTTTTACAATGTGCAAGAAAACGATTTCGAGTTATGTTCTTTTTGTGATGCCGAAGCATCAAAGTTACTTATTAACAATTTGTGAGTCATGCAAGCATACTATTTTATAAATAAAATAATATGAATACATTAAATTCAAAATAAATACTGAATTTGAACTTCAATCGATTTTCTTTCAACGGATATGTTTATCCTCCTTTAGTTTTTGAGTGTGTCAGTTATATGAAATAAGGAACATGCCTACATGTAGCGTTAAGTCAATGTTATCCGTATCACCGTTAATATAATGCCAGATGGTTCTACCCGGCAACATTTAATGTCGTCTTTTCCACTCCAGCACCACATGACATGACGCATGTTATTGTGAACTAAAGTATCGAGATTTATCGCTATCTTTTATATAAATGAATCCAGGCACTCAATGTAAAAGAATTTTTCCATTCCTTACCTGTTTGTCAGTTTTCATGATAGATATTTATCATTGACTATTCTCAGATGCGCAACTGTGGAAAGATATTCTAATTGAGGGATACTGTAGTAGATTCACAGACTTCGGCCGGTTTATCATTTCAGTATTGGTAATATCTTCCAATTGAGGGAATCGTGTTGCTTCAACGCTTTGAAGTCCATTATATCGCAGCAAAACCGTATATATTTATGTGAAGCTATGTGTGTTTCAGATCAAGATACCTAGATTATGTAGTATTTAGCCCAGTCTTAAAATAACTCAACAAGTTATCAATAACTGTTCACTCTCGTTCCCTAAACTATTTCGTCTACTAAGTATCGATCTGAACAATATGACCTGATTATGCACAGTGCTGGTCAATACCTTAAATATAGTTACATCGATCGGACACATAGAATGTGTGTAATAATTAAATATGTTCAAATTGTTAAAAGTATTTATACACTTTCACCATGAAATTTCGTTGATAATGTTAGAGTTGTCTCAGAATAGCCTCTAGGAGAAGGGACATGCTGTAGCAAGAGACTACCAATGTCCACACTATTAAACAAATCACTGCTCTTTCCAAACATGTCAGTCATACAGGCGCTCATGAGAGACACATAGTACCAGTTCTTCAATAGAGATTATCATCCCTGCACTATAATATGTAACGCCCTTATTTCATTCAAGAATCCCTTGTTAGGTTTGCTCTTTTTTTGCTCAAATCACTCTCTTGTTACACAGAAAAAAAATACCGAGTCATTTGACTCACTTCGACAATTTTGGAATGAGTCATCAATAAGTTGACTCATTTGCTGAGTCAATTGACTCATTTTAAGTGAGTCACATACACATTGACTCAATTATTGCACTAAGTGTATCATAGTTGACTCACGCATAATCTGTTAATGAGTCAAATTTCAGGTGACTCAGTACAGTATTGCCAGATTGACTCACTTGTCAGCGAAAGATGAGTCAAGATCGACTTTTGACTCATTCATAAAAATAATGAGTCAAATACGAAATGAAAGCGAGGCTGTTTTTATTTATTAGATCTGCCATTTTGTTTTGCACATGGACTGGTGACTATATAGCGTATGTTCATGATATTAGTGATTGAAGACACAAATTGTGTCATTTCTTTTGGACTTCTTTGTTATTAAACACTGCATAGACTCATAAGTAATATGTGGAATTTCTGGAGCTGATAGAACAGTAACTTATTTTGCATTTGGCGGTGTTTTTACCTTCAGTAAGCTTACAGTGTTGGACCTTCGTCGTTACACTGCAGTAAGCTTATGGATGTATTTAACTTCATTATTTGTTGGACTTAGTGCCTGCTTAATAATGGGCAACATACAGTGTCTACAGAAACTAACACTTTTCGGAGATCACCGCCCATGTTTGTGATAGTCTTTAATTGTCACAAAACAATGCTATTCTGAGGCTCAACTGAAAATTCCAGTCTGAGTCAGTTGACTCATCCAACCTGAGTCAATTGACTCAGTAAAACGTCCAAGTGTCTCAGTACACGGACAAACAAAAGACTCATCAAAATGAGTCATTCGACTCAGTTAATATTATCTGTGAGTCAAGTGACTCATTTAAATGTGTCAAATGACCCAATTTGATTCATTATTGAGTCAATTGACATGTTACAAGTGAGTCAGGAGGCTCAATTGACTCATTAGTATTGAGTCAGGTGACCCATTACCGAGTCTGGTGAGTCACTAGTGAGTCAATTGACTCATTTTTGGTGAGTCAGAAGACTCACTAATTGCATTTGTGAGTCAATTGACTCATTATGGATGAGTCAAATGACTCAGTCTAACTTCAAAGTGTCTCACTACATGGACAACTGAAAGACTCACCAAAATGAGTCATTTGACTCAGTAATTTTTTTCTGTGTAGTTAGATAATTAAAGTGTATTCGAACACGTGGTTCTAGGCAAATATAATTCATTTTACAGTGGTGGATTTCCACGAGTTTCCTCCTAAATTGTAATAGTTTTCTTTTAATCCTTGCAGATTATGACTCAAGAAACATCTCTGACCCTGGCATATGTTTCATATAATCGGTATCGAGTGCTCGTTTTTCCAATGGAGAATTTGACTCGTGGTGACGAGGCGCGGACTAAAGACGTTATTCTCGTCAGTGTAGCAACATGGACAAGTAAGATCAGTAGTTAAGAGTTGGTGCGCCATACTGTCACCGAACACATGGATATTTTTGTTAGATTTTGACTGTACGTATAATAAAGGGTTCTTCTCTACAAGTAATAATGGATCGACAAAAAAAGCATTGATAAAATCGTGGGTGATATTGATGCGGTTGTGGTAGAGTTCACCGATTTCTTATGCCATCATCCTACTGAATAAATCTTATTCCTAACCCTATATGCTTAACTCTAATCCTAACCCTAACCCTTACCCTAAACCTGAACCATAACCCTATATCATACGGTGTGAGAAATGCAAGCTGAACGTAACGGGTCTTTTGCAATTTACTCGCGGGTAAACATAACTGGGAACTTAACGCATATTAACCCAACCCTACTACACCACATGGCAACATATTTTTTTCCAACGGAGAAAAGTCACCCCAAAAGTCACCCTGACCCCCCGGGATTTGAACCACGGACCTCCAGCACACGGGCCCACTGGTTTTCAAGTTCAAGTTCAAGTTTATTTCACAATACAATTAGGCCATTGGCCCATAGTATAACAACATATTAATGATACATATTTTACATATCATATCACGCATCAGATACATAAGAAAAATAGAGATTTTTAAAATAATAATTACATAACATTTGACGAATATAATCAAGTTCTAACCACTGAATTTCTAAGCTTAAATGCGTGGTACACAAATGCTGCTAAGCCTGCTAAAATGGTCGAGTCAGAGGTGTTTAACAGTGAATAAAATTTCTGATGAGTTGGATTAACGTAAACCCAAAGCGGCAAGTATTTAGTACGTAAGGTGGTGAAAAAATTACAAATGAGAACGAAATGAAATTCGTCCTCAATATCGTTATTATCACAAAGAATACAAAGACGATTTTCTCGATCAATATTCTGCCACCTACCCGCTTCAATCATTAATGAATGACTCGAACATCTCAGCCGGCTTAGAGCTTTTCTGTGAGATGTTATTTCCACAGTTAATAAATATCTTTCAGGGTTGAGAAGAGTTTTAAATTCTCTGTAGGTACTTAATTTATCGAGTGTACATACTTCAGCAAACCATTCTTGACCAGCAACGTCTTTTAGTCTAGTGGAGAAAGAAATCAGAAAATTGTCTTGAGATCCAATATGATCTTGATTGATCCAAACAATACCAAAACCAAACTTAAAAAGTAAATTTTTAACATGAGAAGCCCAATTAATGTGACCATGATTATCAAGAGCATGTAACATTTTATAACATTTGTAAGGATACCGGTGGTTCGGCATGCGCAATAGTTTACACCAATAATTGATACAACGGAAAGCAGTCATTACAAAAAGTGGAAGTCTGCCACATTCACCTAAAACTGCAACATTAGCAGTTTTAATGCTAACACCGAGAAATTTCTTGCAAGCTTTAATATGAACCTTTTCAAGATGTTTATATGACTTGTAACCCCATATTTCAGCCCCATAAAGCAAAACAGGCGATAATGATGCATCGATGATTTTAAAATAAGGAATGAAAGGAAGACCTCCGACTTTGAATGAAATGCCTCTAATTGCAGCAAGAGCTTTTTCACCTTGTTGAGCTAAAATTGTTGTTGCTTTGCCCCACGCGTTACCCGTGGAAAATGTGACACCAAGATACTTATACGAACTCACACATTCGATTTCATTTCCATTCAAAAACCATTTTTCATCACGTCTTAGCCGCCCTCCTCTACGAAACACAATAACCTTGGTTTTATCCCGGTTAACCTTCATACCCCATTCATTACAGAATCTTGAAAGTGCTAAAATATGCTGTCTTAGGCCGGAAGGATTATCTGACATCAAAACAACATCATCGGCAAACTTGAGAATCTTAATTTCTTCATGACTAGAAAGTTTTACACCATTGCCTCTAGATTGCAGTACTTTATCATTCAATATGGATATAAAAATTGAGAATTGCAAGGGGCTACACATGCAACCCTGACGGACACCTAGTGGGCAATCAAATAATTTGCTGGTACAATTGCATGATTTAATACAAGAGCACACCGTTTTAAAGAGGCTTTTAATAACATTAACAAATTTGCCACGAATACCAATGGAAAATAATTTAAACAGAAGTTTATCTCTTGGAACAGAATCGAATGCCTTTGAAAAATCAACAAATAAACAATAACATTTACCTGCTTTTTTACTGAAGCATTTTTGAATCAAACTGTGAAGTACAAATGCATTGTCAATGGTTGAATACCCTTTTCGGAAACCAGCTTGACATTCAGGAATAATATTGTTGATATCACACCATTCAGTCAACCTCTTGTTCAAAATACCGGTAAAAATTTTGCTAAAAATATTTAGTAAAGATATTCCTCTGAAATTACCTGGATCAGACATAGTACCTTTCTTGTGCAAAGGAACTATCATACCAATAGACCACGTTTTTGGGAAATGACCAGATGTTAGAATCGAGTTGAATAATTTGGTAATAACTGGTAGCAGGGTATTAATAGAATGCTTAAAAAATTCGGAGGGAATACCGTCAATACCACATGCTTTATTGCTTTTCAATGCTTTGACCATACATGTAACCTCGTCATCAGTTATGTCAATATTCAACCCATCACAATTAATACCATGCTCATTTACATCAACACCATTAAACAATTCAGTTACATTGTCATCAAATGAAAACATGTTCATGTCAATATCCCCTTGGAATACACTCTTAAAGTGAGCATACCATCTTTGTATAGAAATTGATTGCGTCGATTTAAAATCCTTCCTAAGATGTTTCACAATAGCCCAAAACGATTTTTGATCTTTACAATCATTTATGAGTCTGGTTCTTAGAGTGTACTGGTCCGAGCGTTTCTTTCTTCTACACAGCTGTTTAAAGATTTTTTTACAACTGATATAATCATTCAAGTGATCAAGTCTCGTAGATGACCTAAATAGACGCAGAGCTTTAATCTTATTAGCTTTCGCAACGGTACATTCATCATCGAACCAAGAAGGTTGATGCACAGTACCAGAAGACCCATTGTTAATGTTGACACGCATACAATTACCAGCACTTTGTAGTATTTCAACAACCTTTTCAACAGTATCATCGATAACAACATCAATAGCTTGAATAGAGTGACACAGATCATGTAGTTTGATAGATGTATCAAGTGATGTAATACTCTCGATAAAGGTATGGGACAGCTCATCCTTCCACTTGAATCGATTCATTGACTCGCTTGTATTTCCATCATTGTTGGCATTCATTGTACTATCATCAACGGATACATCTAATTTACAACACAATTGCCAAAGTATGGGAAGGTGATCAGAGACGCTTTTAACATCAACAGAAAAATCATGAATAGAATTAAATAAACAGGAAGAGGTTAATACATAGTCAGCAACACTTGTCCCTTGATGACTGATGAAAGTAAAATTACCAAATTTATCACCTGGTTTTCTACCATTTAATATATGAATACTCAAAGTTTTGCACATGTTCAACAACAATCTGCCAAAATTATTAGCAACATTATCACGAGAACTTCTAGGCAATTTGAACTCATCATGAGCATAACTAGCAAAAATGTCATTATTAGTATCGTTATCACTGTCATTATGCAATATGAAATCATCATCAGTAGACGTGCGAGCATTTAAATCACCAGCAACAATTAATTTCACTACACCACGGTTGTCAAGGCTACTTGGTTCAGTATACTTCGCCAAGTATATAGCATGGGTCCATTTTTCGCCCAAAAACTCGCACGCCGGGATATACAAACAGGCTGGCCGTGTTGTTGCCGTGTGGTGTAGTAGGGGGTAGGGTTATCGAATCATTATTTTGCACTGCGGCTGATACCATCCGGTCGAACTGGGTAAGGGTAGCGGTAGGGTTGTGGACACAAGTATGAGAAGGGGAGGGGCACAGGCAGTTTCTTTTGCATAAGCACCCAAAGTTCAAGCTCAAAGAATATTTCTTGAGTATTTTTTGATTTTGATTTGATTTGATTTGATTTATTTCGGTATCTCCACATATATAACAATGACAATGATAATAAATATAGAGAATCTTAAGATACACTTAAAATTACAAAACCACACAAAATTGGGGGAGATACAAACAGGATAACCCTTTAAGCCCGGAGGCTTATTTCCGAAGGGGTCCTAAGGAAAACAAAAAAATACAACACGTACATCAACAGACACTGTATACATATTTAAAATTGATACAAAATATTAAAATATTTAAAACTATTAACAATGGATTTGGTTAAGATGATGCGTTTTTACAGATTTTACCCCCCTCCCTCCCCCTCCATGCACACAAATCAACTTTATTGGTTTCCTGTACTATTTTTAGACTGCGGTGTTTTGATTCTTTTTTTGGTTTGAATTATAGAAAATACATACACACTTTTCCCTGGTATTTTGGTATGAAACAGATGTTTGGTTACAAAACATGCTTCTTTCTCTTGGATCGCCCCCATTCCATTTCAATGGAATTTTTATTTAAAAATTGCCTTAGAAGGAATAGATTTGATTGCACATGGTAAGCTAGCCCAATCCTTAATGGCATTATAATAAAAAGAGCCAGAAATGATGGTGGTGGATTTGGGAACTTGGAAATTTTGCACACTGGTTCTAGTACTGTGTTTATGCACACTTGAAATTCTGGTAAAATGAGACCTAAGATAATCTGGACCAACTTCATTAAAAATATCAAAAACATGGTTTAACCTGAGTTGTTTGGCTCTGTTGTGGATATTCAGAAAATTAAGAGTTTTAAAATCATTTACACATACATGGTACCTGGAATCTTTATTTAGAATGAATCTTATAACCTTGTTTTGAGCAACTTGCAGGCTTTTGCTCATCTGCTTTGGGATACCACCATACCAAGATGAAATAGAGTAATCGAACAAACATAGAACAAGAGCAGTACACAATATTTTTTTGATATTTTGATCCAAAAACTTAGCCTGTCTGTATAAAAACACGTTTTGTGCCAAAAAGAATGAGTTCCGTTTTACCCATGTGGAGAGAGAGCTTATTGTCAATGAGCCATTTGTTATATACAACTACTAAGATATTTGCTGAGTTTATCCCCAATTTTAACAGGATCGTTGTCAGAAACAATTAAGGCACTGTCATCTGCATACTGAAGTAACGGACAATCAACACAGCTGGGCATATCGTTAACATAACAAAGGAATAAAATGGGGCCCAAAATGCTTCCTTGTGGAACACCACATGTCAGAGGCATGAAATGAGAGTCAGAGCCATTAACATTGACAATCTGAGATCTACAACTCAGATAAGACTCAAACCATTTTGTGGAGCTCGCACCCATAGCTATAAGCTTCTTACATAAGATAGAATGGTGGACACTGTCAAATGCTTTTTGGATGTCAAGCAGCACCATACCAGTATACATACCAGCACTTAATTGATTTTTGATGTGATCTTGAAGGTAGATTAGACAAGTATCTGTAGAGTAGTTACCTCTAAAACCTGATTGGAACTGATACAAGATGTTATTTTCAGTGAGATACTTGTTTAGTTGAACAAACACTACTTTCTCCAAGATTTAGAGGCCACAGACAGAATGCTAACAGGTCTGTAATTGGAAACTTCCAGCATGCTTCACTTTCATCACATGACGACTGCTTTCTGTCACCAGTGTCTACTGGTTCCCATTGACATTACATTGCATTGAAAGGCTTAAAATGTTGTTGTTATACGAAGGTCTTTAAGAGTAGTACAAGTACAAGTAGTACAATTAATATTACTTCAATTAAGTTTTTCTTAAAGACCTTTTATTTTTTGAATAACACATTTTAGTTGACATTAAACTTCTTTTCAAATCTGTGCCCAAGATACCTATCTGTACCATATAAAGGTGGAAATCAGACGAAGTCCAGTTGTTAATTACTTTAATATGTTTTGCACTGTTTATTTTGAGGGAAATTCCTATTGGTACCGTGTTGGTGCTAAGTATGTTATGGGGCCCTCACATGTATCCGTGTGAGCTGGGCGGCCCCTTACCGTCTTATAGAAAAACAACAGAGTCCAACACGGTGAACAATCAGCAAAAAATGTCAACGGCCGCATTTTATTTATTTTTTGTCACCGGGTTCATACTGTTCTATACCGGGTCCTTATCGGCCTGGAACCGGGCTCATACCACCTCCTCACCAGGTCCTCACCGGCCGAAACGCTTGGGTACCGACCGAACCGCCTTGATAACGTCATCAAACTACCCTGTATAAGCTGAGCGCTCAAGCTCGCCGCTTCGCTCACATTCCGGGAATCTCTGTAAAATACATTTGCCCTCACATGTATCCGTGTGAGCTGGCCGGCCCATTACCGTGTGACAAATTAGTGCAGACGGCGGCACACGGTGATGTCACACGGTGGGCCGTTTCCCGTCCGTTGAACACGTTGCCGTGGACATTGACGGCCATCCGCGCCCGGCAGGACCCGGCAGGAATTTTGAACATGCTCAAAACTCCTGCCGGGTCCTGCCGGGTCCTGCCGGGTGAGCAAAAGCGGCGGCAAACGGTGAGAGCCCGGTTTGAGGACGGTATAAAGACAGCACACCCGTTTCGCGCCCGTTCGCAGGGCGGTAATGGTAGGCGGCCACCTTACCGTCTAATAGAAAAACAACAGAGTCCAAACAATCACTAAAAATGTCAACGGGCGCATTAATTTTTTGTTGTGGCCACCGGGTCTATAACGTTATATACAGGGTCTTTACCGGGTCCTCACCGGCCGTGTACCGGGCTCACCGTCCTCATACATTTCTAGCTTACCGTTCTCATCGGGTGCATAACACCTCCTCACCGGGTCCTCGGTCCATACCGTTCTACACCGGGTCTGTCCCGGGTTCTCACCGGCCTTGTCCCGGGATCACCGGCCTCATACAGTTCTAGCTTACCGTTCTCACCGTGTCCTCATCGTGTGCATACCACCTCCATACCGGTTCCTAACCGGTCGAAACGCCTGGGTACCGGCCGAAACGCCTGGGTACCGGCCGAAACGTCTGATTACATCATCAAATCGCCCTTTTTAAGCTGAGCGCTCAAGCTCGCCGCTTCATTTGTATTCCGGAATTCGTACGAACCACATTATAATACTCTCTAAATGTAAAAGAGCTAAACCTCACTCTTTCGAGAGCTTTAGGAGGCACGGCTCTTCTAAGAAGTGAAGTTCACTCTTTTCAGAGTGATTTGTCACTCTTTTAAGAGTGATTTGTCACTCTTTTAAGAGTGATTTCCACTCTTTTCAGAGTGATTTTAACTCTTTTTAGAGTAATTTTAACTCTTTTTAGAGTGAAAATCGCTCTTTTAAGAGTGAACTTCACTCCAAAAAAAATCTGTTCCTCCTAGAGCTCTCGAAAGAGTGAGTTTTAGCTCTTTTACATTTAGAGAGTTGCAACATACCTGCTGAGAGTCCGTTCCGCGAACGGTTACTAGGCTGCATGCGGCCATCCGCAGTCCGTCGCTAAGATGGTTGACGTCCACCACCGTCAATCACCGCCCTGCGAATGGGCGCGAAACGGGTGCGAAACGGGTGCGAAACGGGTGCGAAACGGGTGCGAAACGGATGTGAACGGGTGCGCCGTCCTTATACCGTCTTCATACCGGGCTCTCATCGTTCGCCGCCGCTTTTACTCACCCGCCCGGAGTTTTGAGCATGTTTAAAACTCCGGTGGCCGGCAAAGTCCCCTGAACGTGTTCAACGGACGGGAAACGGCCCACCGTGTGTGCCGCCGTTTGCACCCATTTTTCACACGGTAAGGGGCCGCTCAGCTCACACGGATACATGTGAGGGCCCCATTAGACTACACAAGAAATCTTCTTTGGTTCTATAACTTTACCACTGCATATAATCGATGGATCCCTTCTGAAAATTCAAAATGAGTAACCGTTACTTTATAAGCTCGTTTATAAACATAATTTAATCCATACCATTTTTCTTTTCAATTTTTCTTTCAGTTTCCCTGGTGCTTCATTCCCCATCACTCGTGTGGTCTACTGTAAACCTGCGTGGCCAATGCACCATGGATTTCTTGGCCTACAATGTTCCTCCATGGGCTCATTTCACCGCTGTCACTCTCTTCACGTATGCGATTCCGCTATCGGTGATAATTGTGTGTTATACGAGAATTCTGGGACATCTGCGCACCAGAGCTGTCGCGTTCGACTCCTCCGCATATGCAGGTAGATCTGTGAAGACCAATCGCAGATCGACGAAGATCGTTATTATAACTGTGTTGCTTTTCGCAATCTGCTGGTTACCTAGACATACGGCTATTATGCTTATTTCAGTGTTAGATCACACTGTTAATTACATCACAGTCATAAAACTAATTGAAATTGTATCTTGGTTCAATATTCTAATTTTCATTAACAGCGCCCTCAATCCGTTTCTTTATGCGTTGGCTGGAACTGGTTTTACCAACCACTTATCATACTGCATGAGTTGCTCGATTTCGTCTTCAGCCAAACCCAAAAGCAGGCACCACAGACCGGAATAATGACCATGATGACGGTCTAAATGGTTTTTGAACATATTCCACAACGCTCAAACTCACACATGCGCACTAGTGTCATAATACAACTGAAAAGCCCGATCAGGAATGCCACGTGTTTTCCGATAATTCGATCAATCTACGCTTTGAAACGCTGGGGCCAACGCTGACGATGACATCAAGTAAACTCGATAGCGTAGCGTAGCCGCTGTCCATGGACCAATCAGCAAGCGTAAAAGTTTGACGTCACATACATTTTTTGAGCTACTATTCATACTACGAGCCCAGTTATTGGAGTTAGCCAAATAACACTTTTTCTCGCCGGTGGAATGACATGCATGCCCAAATAAGTTTTAATAGTATGCCTAAAAGCAAGTTTTTCATAAAAGCGATACATGTGATGTGCTAAAATATAAATTTACGGCGTTTATACGAGCACGGGCACTGGCACTGGCACTGGTACCGATACCACCATGACTACTGATATCGATAAAATAAATCTAGGATCCATTTAAAATAAAAGGTGTACATCCAAGCTACATCTGTGTAATGGCCCTTTTACACCTACGGCGATTAGGCCAGCGCTTGAATTGCGCTGAAAAAGTATCAACATATGAGTAACACGCAGTAAAAGCGCGGAAACTGTCCGAAATTGTGAATTTTAAAATCAACGTCACTAAAACACTTTCACATTTTGCTGCGATCAGGCCGGCGCTTGCATTATGCTGACAAAATTATCAAAACGCCAGCCAAAAAGGTCTCCGATAGCCCATTGGTGACGCAGTGGGCACTGATAAATGACTCATTGTCAGTTTCATCTCAATGTTTTGGGAGAGAAGACCATGATTACTTCAGCTCTGATTAAATCCATCCAGAATTTGATATGGGGAGAGATTATATCCAGTTTACAACTGTTATTATTTTGAATTTTTTTCCATGCTCTTCTGCTTTTGCCACAGCTCAACTTGAGGATCTTCCTATTATCTCCGGAGGTTGAACTGGGCATTATCATCGATTGGATTAGACCATCCTGGACTGCGCACTGCAACAGACGCGTCGTGGTGGATTGAGAACATACTCCAAAAGAACATTGAGTACCGGAACTTGTCCATCATTATATTTGTTTCGTCACCAAGAGGATACGACCATTGTATTGTTTGATTGTGTTACTTTTATATTGGTTATTGACATCATTGTATAATTACATTATTGCACATGTTTATTTTTTTTCTTCGGTTTAAAAAAATAAATAAAACCTAACACCTTGGTAAAGATTTGTCCTCTTGTTCTATCAATGAAGTGTCATACGAATAATTCCTGAGTTAAGCAGTGTGAAATAGATTCATTGTTGAACAGCTTTGAAGCTGTTGTTTAGTCAAGGTTGCCTCATTTTATATTTATTGTTTTCATTGTAACCAGGCAATGTACCTGTTACATATAGCTTGAAGATTGTCAGGAGGAGATCTTGGCGCCTCTCTGCTACTGTCCTTCCACCGGTTCCGAAATGTCCAGAAGGCAAAGAGTTTCCGTTCGGCAGATGCTTAGTCCTCATCACAACTGAGATTGCTTTGAATTCGAATGAATCTGAACTCTTTGTTTCTCGCTTAGACTGATAATTTCAAAGAAGTTAGCATTCCTCGGAAATCAACAGTTGCCAACATTGGTTAAAACAGGAATAACTCCTAATAGCTAAGGGAAATTCAAGTGATTCTTATTATTTCAGAGATGAGTGGAAGAATATACTCTTTTGGGATAATTGTGCGCCTCATTTGTTTGTCAATTTTGTTTGGTCTTTTTGAAGAAAAACTGTACACGCTGTTGGGCCCCTCAGTCATGAACATCCCCGACTTACCCCAGTCAGCTCAAGCCCATCCAATTTTGTCTCCAAAACAATCGAAAATGTTGACTTTTAATGTCAAAGTTGCTTAAAAGTAGCATACAATTGGTCTAAATTGTTTAATTAAGTTAATTTCAGGCAATTTTTACATTCAAACCTGAGGTGGTAAGCCCCCTGGTCGCCATCAGGTGCTTTTGTTGGTCTGAGCCGCCTATCCTCATACTCCAAATGGATTCACGTATCCATCTGGTATTTCTAGTGTCATCTCTGGCAATAATCTTTGAGTCATCTCATTTAATGATGTGGCTTTCTTTCACTGCGTGTTCGGCTACCGAGGATAGTAGAACTGTGTTCTCGGATTCTTTAATTGTGGACCGAGTGTATTTTTGAGCGCCCATTTTTTCAGCTTCAGTTTTGTGTTCCTTCTTTCGCATGCCAAATGTTCTGCCTGTTTCACCAATGTAGGTCTTTTTGCAGTTGGCACAAGGAATCTCATATATACACGACCCCAACATTGTCCTCGTTTGGAAGTTTGTCTTTTGGGTGGACGAAGATTTTCTTGAGACTGGTGTGTGGATTGACTGCTGAGCTCAGTGCCTGGTGTTGTATACGGAGTGGATAAGGCTTAGTAAATTAACACTAGGTATTCTATTAAAACAACAAAAGAAATCACTGTCACTAACTTATGGTAATAATGATTTATACTGAACGAAGGAATAAAAACAAAAGCATTTGAAAACTGATCAAATTAAGCCATGATGAAACAGAATAAGAAAAAAAAGTGAATTAGAAAAAAGTAATGAATTTTATCTTTGAGAGAAAGAAGTTTTGATTTATTTCTTGGCCGTGCTGTCTGAATCACTCAATATGAGCAAACTTTGAGGAAAGTGTTCTTTGACTACATTTACGTAATCACTCATTTTTGCGTGATTATTGGACCGAATCAAATGCGGTTATCTTCAAATTATAGCCAACAAATTTGACATGATTTTGTTGTTTGAATTGTTCTATTATATAACGACACTTTAGGAAGTAACGATCACCAGGCCTCTAGTATTTATAATACGCTAACAGACCGTCACATACACGAATATTGTTCAATTAAAGAAAAGAAATTCGGGGATTGAGAAGACCATATAAATACGAAATTAATTTGAAAACTGAAACTAGATTTTCATTTTAAAGGACCCGACGTGTGGCAAAGTTAAAAATCTTGATTTTTCCCAAATAGACCTACTTTGAAAACTTAACTGGCTCAGATATGTAGCCTTGTTAAATACATCAACAATCAAGAGTCTATACCGTACATTTGTATTTGCTTATGTATGTATATAATGCAAAACTTTACTTCTCTAATAAGAATCATTCATGCTACCGACGCCGGCCATATTATTCCTACCTGCCAGTGGGTGGCGTAACAGCCGGGGGGGGGCACAGTGCCCCCCTGAAGGTGCTCAGCAGGAAATTCAAACCTACCCACCAGGAAAAATGGGGGGGGGGGGGGAGAAGGGCGATTTTTTGTGACCGTGCGAAATTTTGTGACCGTGCGAAATTTTTTGAAAAGAAAGGGGATGCTAGCGAATGTAAAAATCATCGTACCATCGCTCTGATATCACATGCAAGCAAAATCCTGCTGCACATCATCAACGAACGTCTTAGACCTCATCTTGAACGTGAACTTCCTGCTGAGCAAGCCGGTTTCCGGAAAAGCCGCGGCACAAGAGATCAGATAGCCAATGTACGTCACATAATGGAAAAATGTTTTGAATACCAGAAGGAGGTCTTCATGTGCTTCATAGACTACGCTAAGGCCTTTGATTGTGTGAGGTATTCGGCACTGTGGACAGAAGGAATCCCTTACCACCTCGTCCACCTAATTCGCAATCTGTATGATGGTCAAGCTGCCTGTGTTCGCACTGAGAAAGGAAATAGTGACTGGTTTGCTCTATGTCAGGGAGTGCGTCAAGGGTGCATACTTTCACCAGTACTCTTCAACCTTTATGCAGAGTCTATAATGAGACGTGCATTGGATGATTGGCCAGGGGCTGTCAGTAGGTGGATACCAAATACACAATCTACGTTATGCCGATGACACCACCCTGTTTGCAACAAATATGGAAGAGATGGCGGAACTTCTGAAGAAAGTCAAGGTGGAGAGTGAGCAGCTTGGCCTACATCTAAATGTCAGCAAGACCAAGATCATGTCCATAGGCACAGATGGTGTTGGAGAGCCTCTCATAATTGATGGTAATGAGGTGGAATTGGTCTCAAAATTCAACTTTCTTGGATCCCTAATCACCAAAGAGGGTGGTTGCAGCCAAGAGATTAGACACCGTTTAGCAATGGCTAGATCAGCAATGATTAACCTAAGTAAGATCTGGGCTGACAGAGGAATAACCAGAGCAACAAAAACCAGGCTTGTCCAAGCCCTTGAATTTCCAATTGCCATGTATGCGTGTGAGACGTGGACCCTAACCAAAGCTGACAAAAACAGAATAGCTGCTTTCGAGATGTGGTGTTGGAGGCGTATGCTTCGAATCGTATGGACAATGAGAAGGACCAATGCCAGTATTATTGAAGAAATATGGGTGTCTAAATGACTTCTTCATGCTATCAACACCCAAATGCTGAGCTACTTCGGCCATATCTCACGTCGCAAGGGTAATAACCTGGAGAAGATGATCATGCAAGGCATGATTGAAGGGAAGCGCAAGAGAGGCAGACCTCGTTCCCGGTGGATTGACCAAATAAAGTTGATTACTGGACACCCGCTCCGTGATTGTTACTCCTTTGCTGAAAATCGTTATTTGTGGCGTAGTATCTGTAAGGTCACGAGCTGTCAGTCATGACAGGAGTGAACCAACCAACCAACCTAAAAATATTAACTAGGATCGGTTTTGAATATTGAAGAAGTGACAATCTAAAATGTACGGTAAAGTCTCAATTTCATTTTCAGATTTTACTTTTCAACACGGGGGAGAGTATGACAGGTAGCGTGTGTGTGGCGTATTGATCCATCGGAACAATACGGCCGACTATCCAACCTGCGCATGATATGCATCCCCAATTGCACTACCGGTAATCAATAATGTACCCGTAGCTGGTTCCGCGTATAGAAAAGAAAAATGTGAAAATGAAAATCGGACTTCACCTTACATTTTGGAGTGTCACTTCCTCAATATTCACTCAGTCCTAGCGTGCAATATCTCATATTAAAGAAAATAAAATTTTCAACAACTTGATAATTTAATATTTTTGAGTAAGATATATATTTTTAGAGTTAAAAGCCGATTTATTACCTGTATAGTTACATTTTTTGATGACTGTAGATTCATATTCATTTTACCAATAGTACTCCAGTATTGCAAAACACAGATTGGCTCATTTGTGACTGTCAAATATAATCTCATTTGAATTACAGTGCAACAGAGCATACATTTCCAAAAGTGCATGTTATTGAAATTCCGCTCTAATTCAAAAAGTAACATATGTAAGACAAGGAGACAATACCATATTATAGAATACAACTTGGTGATTTAATGTCATAGAGAAAGAAAAGGTTTGACCTTATTTGCATATGATTAGCATATTATAAAGAAATACATTCACATTTTGCTTTTTGGAATTTCTAGCAAAAACTATAAATGCTATTAACACCAAAGTTACAGGAAATGAAGTTCCCATCATTGCCAACAATACTGTCTGAGAAAAAATTCACATTTATCTTTACTTTTAACAAAAACCCAGAATCTGTCTTAATTCAGCTTAATTAATGACCAAACTTGTTGAAATTATTAAGTAATACTGTGTATCCAAACCAGACTTGCATGTTATCGAATTAAAGGTAAAGATGTGCTTAAAAGAATGGTCTGAGCAGAAAATTCAATATCCCTTTAGTATTTAAAATATCGTCCTCCAAACATTTAGTATATTTAAAAAGAGAAAAAACCACATGTAACCACTATTTCATACAACTGTACACAGACTTGGCAAAAGTCTATTAATACTTGTGCAGCCATGCACGCAAACAATGGAAGGAATATTCAAGGACATGTCCGTGCTAAGGGACCAGTGGTTTAAAATTCGCGCTACATGAAATTTGAAATGCAATTCGCCAGTGTGCAGTCATAATGGGGTATGTTACTTTAGGTGGGGGTGTGCTGACATGCATGGGTGTACAAACAGGTATCGTGTTAAAGGCTTGCACTAAGTCTAAATAAAAAAGAAATATTTAAATAGTCAAGGCCATGAAAGGAAGTATGCAGTAGCTGGTTGGATTGGCGTGTATGGATAATCAAGTATTGGCCAATCCGAAATCAGGTTTAATAAGAAATGTAACAATGCTGATAATCATACAAGGACACGAAATAGTACTTTAAAACAAAGCTGTTTTAATTATATATGATACACATACTTAGGATTGAAATGGTCATTGTTGTACAACAATCAGGAGGCACTATATTTATAATTCAATATTTGGAAGTTTATGCTCTGTTGCACTGTAGGGTATTTGAGACAATGCACATCCTGTTTACGCTTCTTGCCTTTGAGAGATTTCCAGAAATTACGGCATTGTGCACCACCCTCTTGAGCTATTTGAATAGACCTATTCAAACGTGGTTCCATAATCTTATCCATAATGAGGGATTTAACTCTATGACAGTGTACTTATACAATAACTCCAAAGATTATCCTCTTGACAACCAGACAAGTTATTATTATATTAATATTCTTTCGTCTTTTTAGTATTGTATGTGGTCACGCGTTTTAAGGTCGCTTCCTTTCGACCGTGTTACACATAACACGGATGTTGGCTTTCGCGACATGACTTTAACTTTACACATTTATATTTCCTTGTATATCCCCTGAGGTAGTAAAAGTATACATTTCTGAAGGGAAATTGCATGAGGAAACCAAATTTGAGATCCATATATTTTTTTATACCTACCCCTATCATTATTTACTTTACATATTTGAATTACCCATGAATATCAGATGATATAAATTGTCAAAGGTTACTACGTCGGTAAGGTAATTATACCGGCTAATAAATATCTCCACTTTTTGATTTATATATTTTCAGAATTTTCAGTAATATTTTTTAAGGATGTACCCTTCCCTGATCTAAACTGCATGAAAGTGAAGCCATTATTACGCACTACAATTGTATGTCAAATTCCATAATCTGAAGGTCAAGGGTCACCTGTAGCACATTTATTGCATGATTTTCGATTTAAAGTTTCTGTTAAGGATAATAGACGAGTATCACGACATTCGTGGACAATTCTTTTCCACGAATGGCGTGAATACGAGGCCCTTATCCGACTTAACGCACTTCTAGGACGTCATACAATTGTTTTTGATTTCTCAGGATAATTTTGCATGAGCTACTGACATGATTTGCATTGTCCTTACGAATGTAGTGAAAAACACACCAATACCCTTACGAATGTAGTGAAAAACACGCCAATACATTATTGACCCTTGACAGGGCAATGACATTATAGCCAATGCGTTATAGGCCCTTGAAATTGACAAATGAATGAATGAATGACAAATTAAATGACAAATTAAAATTACTTATCATCAATAAAATAACAAATTAAGATTATAGTCATTTAATTTGTCATTCATATTAAATGACTAATTATTGATTAAAAAATATTCTTTTAATTTGTCATTTAATTTGTCATTCATTTGTCATTGAAAATCAAATATTTATGAGTCGTGAAAATTCAATTAAAAATACTACTATTTGGTAAATTATCATTAAAAATAATTGTTTAGCATTACAAAATATTGTTTAACTGACGAACCTTCCATGGCAAATGTTTAATTTGTCAAATAAGACCCCTTTTTTGACGAATTAATATTCTCTGTGATATACGACCATGATAAAATATACAGTGAATTAAAGATACGCTTTGATATTAAACGCATTGTTTTCAATAATCAATTCCCGATCGGGATTGAATGAGTCTAAATCATCATAACAGTAACTGTAAAATACAAATAGGGGAAACATCATTTATGATTATGAAGTTTGGTGGTTTATGACCGTGCCATATCCTACTGTGCATTTGATTTTGTCGCAATATTATTTACTGGAAAATTACTTCAACTGATCATAAATGAAGAAATATTATGTGTTTATATGACTTAATGATACAAAAGATGTTATTATTTATGTGATATTAATAAGGGTTCTAGTAAAACAGTCTTTGAAAATAAAGAAGGATCGGCGTCCGTAGGCAGTACGTGGTCGAAGTGAAGGGGGTTTGATCAAGTTCTGGGAAGAAGAGGGGAGTTACCGACTAGGAGTGTAGCGAGTGATAAGGTCCGACAAATATGAAGGCGCAAGTCCATTGAGACACTTGTAAGTGAGCAGGTTGATCTTGAATGCTATTCTTTGGCGGATGGAAAGCCAGTGAAGACCGGTCATGATCTCAGATATGCTGTCATATTTCTTAGTACGTGTCACCAGTCTTGCCGCAGTATTCTGGATTCTTTGCAGCTTCATGATTTCAGAGTCTGGGAGACCGTAGAGAAGGGAATTGCAATGATCTAAACGCGAGGTGACATAAGCGTGAACTAGTTTTTCAGTTGTATCCTGGTCGAGATAATGTCTGATCCTTCCGATACTTCTAGTGGCGTGAGTTGCATTCCGACAGATGTTATTAACATGTTTCTTCATAGTTAGTTGACTATCTATGAACACTCCGAGATTGCGGGCAGAGGACGTTGGTTCAATGGTCATGTCGCCAACCCTAATTCCAGATAAAGGCGTCGTCTTTAAGTTTTTTGATGTAACATGGATCACTTCAGTTTTGCTGTCATTTAACTGAAGCTTGTTGTGCACAGTCCATGATTTTATGTCATCAAGACACAAACGTGTTTTGAAACACAAACGTCTCTCTCTGATGGTTTCATGGAGGTAAACAGTTGTGTGTCATCAGCGTATACACTCGATGCCATTGGAAGAGGCTTGAGTTGAAAGCAATGGTATTGTACAACGACAGAATGTTGATACATTTTCATGGTATTTCGACTTGAAGGCAATGCTATTATATTGTATAAAATAAATGTTTCGAGCTAAAATACGATTAATCTAATTATGGTATTCTGGAAAAAGGAGTTCACTTCTGTGTGTGTGTCTGAAATCAATTATTGTTGTATTTATTTCTGTAGGGGTGAGAGATTCTAAGGAGAGAAAAACAACTCTCGATTTACGAATGGAGGGATATTGTTCTCTAAACAATAACTCTCCATTCTTAACAATAACTCTCCATTCTTAACAATAACTCTCCATTCTTAACAATAACTCTCCATTCATGACGTCATAGGTGTGCGTTGAGAAACAGTAAATATACATTTTTTTCAAAAGTAATAGACTTGTTGTATATTTATTTATTTTTTCATAGATAGTAACTGTAAGGTGTCTGTGCATTGTGTATAACAATCGAGTATAAAATAACTACCCTCACTCCTTTCTTAATACCCCATTGAATTGAGAAAGATATGTAACCGATCTGTCCTTTTTCTACAAATTGAACATATTGAATACAAAATACAGATGTAGTAAAATAAAGAATTGCTATGAATTTTCTCGGTGCAATTGGATATCTGCGTTTAAGAACTCTGGCTTGGAAAACATCATTGCAGGCGCAAATGTATATTTGGCTGGCACAGCAAACAAGATTATGTCAGGAAAGGATTAGGCCTACTACGCCATGCTCAGAGCCCACTCTCTCATAAAATCTGCAATGTTTGCTTTGCAATGGGATGCTTTTGAAGAATAGCTCGTTAAGGAACGAGATGCTCATATATATAACTATATCATTGTTGTCAGGGCATATCAGTGTGCTGCGAGAGGCAATTGCAAGTGGCGATTCAGAGAAGGCAAACACTGCAGTACTAGAAACAGACAAATCCCTGGATGAGGTAGAGAAGCTGATGGCAGAGTTCAAAGATGAGAAGTGCAAATCACCAACAAGTCAACTGATGTACATGGATATGATGCGTGTGTTTAAGAGATTTGTATATGCTGAAAGAGCTGATGTTTGGGAAGATCACACAACCGCATCAATGGATCGTTTGCCCGATGCTGCATTATCTAGCAGCAATGGATCGTTTGCCCGATGCTGTAGAACAAGAGTCTAGTAGTGGGAATTTCACCATCAGACAGAAGAACAAGGTTTTCAGTGACGTGTGGTCTAACATGGCACTTGAACAGACATACAACAAGGAGGCAAAAACGAAACTTTTCCATGGTTTCATCAATCAACCCTCTACAATGGAGAAATGCCGGCCTTCATTGAGAGCTGTATCAAGACAAACCAAAGAAATGGCCCATATAAAGAGTAACGATTCATCAAGGCATAAAACAAAGTTCTGCTGCTATGGATGTCAGTGCGATAGGTAAAATCCAGCAACTAATAAAATCCAAGATGACCAATCCCTTTAAATTCGATGGTAAACATCTGGTTGATATTTCAACAGGCCAAGTGTCATCGTCATTTGATCTTGTTCAAGCTAGAGAGGAATTGAGGCACTTATGAAAGCAGAAACATCTGGCATCGATAAAGTTCAACCAGTGCGCATACACACATTCGCTGAAAAGGGTAAAAAGGTTGTATCACCTGCAATGGTAACAAAGATAGCTTACGAAGAAGAAAGTGATGTGCTGGAATTTGTATTTTGCCAACACTTTGGAAGAACGTGACAAGCTGGATGTGTTTTTAACGAGTGGACACCATACCCTAGCCCTCTCTTTGACACCCTTGTGGGTATGTCATGCGTAAAGGAAACAAAGCAGATTACATCCTTGCAGTGAAAAATAAATTGGGCGACGGCTGGAAAGAACGGGATAAATTACCTACACCTGCTATCAAGACCAGCATTATATGGCATTTATTCAAAGATTCCAGGATATGGACAGCAAGGATTTCTCCGAGCTAAGTACCAGATACATGGTGAAACTTATGCACATACATGTATGCCCACCTGGATGCGATCTAATACAATTTATCATGTTTATCGGGGATAGATATGACGTTCATCCGCATGAGAGCCTCAAATATGAAGAAAAACAGCGAAGGGGAAATGCATGACAAAAAGAAGAAGGCATGATACACTTGAATACCACAGTGGAAAGGGATTTGTAGCCAACTCTGTCAACAAAAATTATATTCTCCAATATCTCTGTACTACATGGACAAAACAACATGCAACGTTACCTGATATAACTGTAGTGTCATGCTGGGAAGTGTATCGTCAGGACCAGCTACTCTCTTTTTCTCCGAGTCTTTGGAAAGTCTTCCAAATATGTCACGTCTACTGCACAAGGAGGCAGATACACAAATATTTGCACACGTTAAGTATATTGTCTCGAAACCTTAGGATACTCACGAGTTGTCATCAAAGCCACTGATTCCGACATTATTATGATGGGCATTTACTTCAGCACAAGGATCACTAGTCTTTCAGAGCTCTGGATACATAAGACAAATACAAACGTTTACTTGCCTTGTCACTGCACCATTTGCCAGCAATCTACAAGCCAAGTATAGCACACACATCATCAATTCTTCTGAGTGCATACTTCTTGAGTGGTTGTGATACCGTTTCTTATCTTTTTCGAAGAGGTGAGCGAAGTGCCCTTAAAGCAGCCTTGGAAAGTGCACATTCTCTCTCCCCGCTTGTAGAGTATGGAACACCAGGGCCTATCCTTGAAGTAAATGAAGTGATCGTCGATGAAGCCCGCTCTTTTTTCTTTCAATATACAACAGCAACGGTAACGGAAACAATCATGATTCACTGGATAGAGAACGTGCTCATATGTTTGCAACAAGGAAGGGTGATATTCGTACACTTACATCAACCGAGGATGCCTTTAAGTTGCATGTTCTTCGTAGTCTCCACCAACTTTCTATCTGGAAGCGAGCTGCAGAAGAGACTACCAAACCCATGCTCTTTTGGCAGGAAGGTCAAGAATGATTGTTTAGCAGCCAGCAGAGAGGTCACGCTGCATGTCAGATTTGTTGTACGCAAGAAAACAATGGAGTCTCAGTGACTGAAATATTTGCTAGAAATAGCTCCGGAAAATGGTCTATTTGGGCATCTCAAAAACTGAAAAAAACGTGTTAAAAATCATGCAGAATTTTAGAGGAGGGTCAATAACATATGCAGAACGGTAAAATGTATAGTATTTTAACACGTTTTGTGACCACATTTATGTCGTAAAATGTTGGAAAATTCACGTTTTGAAAATCTTTGGTCTTCGAAACTCATTATAAACCTCACCAAATCATAAAATGAACCCTCGTCTACAAAAAAGTTCATCCACGTATTGCTCTATCTGCTTGGAGAATGCGAAGACCACGGAAACTTCATAGCTTCATACCACGGAATGAAATCCGCCATAGACAGTACAAGGCGAAAATCGTACAGATTTGCACTGCAGTCCTCTGTGTAGGAAGTGTTGACAATAGCAAGGTCGTTTGACTATTGTGTCTGTGCATGTTTGTGACGACTGACCCCGTTTGACAATCTTCATAGCTTTCATATAGGGCTTGGGTGACCTAACTATTGACTGCAACACCAATGACGAAACCTTCCAAACCTCAGTCAGTAAAACACAAACTCAAATGCAATTGCCCTAAGGGCAAATGTCTCAGAGGGTGCATGTGTGCAAAAGCTAATGTAACATTTCATGCTGGTGTAGGGAGATCTTAAGGAATGTCATATATAGTTATAATTACAGATATTGAATAAACATGATCTGCATGATGTATCTCCATATCTCAGATTAATGTTAACATCTGGTTGAGAATATCTTCCAAAATGATTCCTCTTAATGATTATTCCTGGTGCTAGAATAATGTATCAGCACCATGTATATTTTAATTATACTGATATGTACAATGTTGTTTATACGATACAATATTAAAACCGTACACAAAGCCTGGATCCCGTTAGACTATTCGAACATATCAGAGGTTAAGTGTATTCTGTTAAGTCTATGTAATTGAGTAAAGATCTTAGTGTGTTTTTGGAAATGTTGATAGTTCTCCGTTTACCCTATTGTGTCAAACAAAAATTTGGCAGTCGTAAAGAGTTTTCAGAAGTGTCCAAAATTAAACGAGCCAAACATTAATAACAATATGAATAGTGTATATTCATATTTAGATAATTGAATTATTTTTATTTTTAGAATGTTTTAGAATTCGTCTTCCAAAAGGGTGGTGTAATGATGTTGTAGTATTCGGATTTCGCAAGAGTTAAACAAGAGCAGGACAATTAATTATTGTTAATTAGGTATATACCTGCCAGAAAATAATAACATTAGGAGTATGTTAGGAGGTTAGGGGTCAACCCCTCAATTTGAGGTCTGGGGCTCCTACCACTATGTCCAAATAAATAAATAAAATTGCTACAAAAACAATCGTGTTGAACGATTTTACTGTGTCACTCAAGTGTAACATGGTAACAAGACAAAACGTCTTTCACGCGTTTGTTCTTGAAAGATAATCCCGGAAGACGAATGCATTAAATACCAGCTTATCCGCGCGGCTCTGATTCCGAGATCCCATTATTACAATTATTTCAGAACACACGGTAATAATGTCTCCGGCAGCAATCCGGGTATTGGTGGCTGGATGTCTCATAAAGTTCTTAGAATTAGGAACATTTAAATGTTTTGGTGTTTTCTATATGCCAATTTATCAAGATATCAACACGAATCATATGGCACTGGCAACATGGATGTCCATGAACCAAGTAGCTGCTAATATATTTGGTAAGTGATATTAATCTTTTACACACATTACTAGGATGACTAGGGTATATAGGGTGGCGGATCGCTATATTTAAATATAAAAAATAAAAAGTTTCTCTATCAATCATCGTTGAATCTCGCAGATTAGTCTCAGATTAAATAAGGGTATGTCGAAAACCAGTTCAACCTATACTTACGGGAAATAACGGTTATGCTAAAGCAACCAAGTTCAACACTAAAACCTGCAACTATGATTGTCAGACCGTTATTTTCACTTTCACATCATGGGTTGCATTCTAGAAATATCCTAATCTGAATATCTGATTTAATAAAAAGGTAATGATTTTCAAATTAAAAGCAAACAAATGGAGACATATCAAAAGCCTATTTCACTTAAATGAAATTGACTATATAACGTTGCGCGCCTCACCGTGAAATATTTTGTGGACCAGATTGCGGTCTCAACTCGTTGTGTATAATCCTTTTTATAGCATGAGCAATGAAGTTTCAACATCCAGAATTTTCTTTTTTTTCATTTCATAAATCAAGAACTATTAAAATAAATATGCGTCACTTCAAATACTTTTTGAATCAATCCTTTCAAAGACGTATGTTCCAATATTTGTTAAAGCGCCAAAGATATTATACACAATCACAATTCAGCATGATATATATATTTCATATTACAGCTCCACTTATTACACTAGCAGCACAGACCTATGGAGAAAGACCTCTTATTATATTAGGCGGTGTCCTAAGTATGTCTGCTCTTTGTTTAGCGTCATTTATTAACGATGTCACTTGGTTTGGGGTGCTTCTCATCATATCAGGTATGTAGATTTCCAAAGTCTTATTCTCTTTTCATAAATAAAGCCACACTGTGAGGCTCATAAAAGAAATTTCGCAGAAATTTTTTCTTCTTCAAAAAGACTAAACACATTTGACATGCCAATTAAGCGCGTATTCATTTCCACGTTCAAAGAGCCTGCTATAAAGCATGCCACCTACATAACAACACATGGGCGAATCATACCTTGTCACATACTGGACCTAAATACAACGTTTACTAAGGGAAACTAGAGGCATGATTCAAGAACGCTAAATACCGCCGTGCGTGGAGAATACTTGATTGTTATGTCTGTTATATAATAACAAACCAGTTTGACAGCTGACTACGAAACGCTAAATCCTTTGAAATTATCCGTGTAAAGTGAGGAGCAACGAGTACATATTCACAAAGAGTCATTGATATTCAAATGAGATTTAAACCCGGGAGTATCAAACACACAGTGCAATGATAGGCATAAAATCAATAATCTGTGGATAAAAGGTTAGTCAACACGGAAACAATCCATTTTTGTAGATTTGCCATATGGCAGCTCCAAATCAGACAAACAAAATATTACGATACATTTAAGATGGCCTAACATGATTATTACCATTTCAGGTCCATTTTTTCTCCATTTTTCTTGGCTAGAAAAATTATGTTTTACATGGGACACTTTTTGACACCCCCTATATTTGGCCATATATTTTGGGAGATTAAAAGTTTACACTAAATGAAGAACCCTGACTTCTGTTTAAGAATATTTAAGGAAAAGCTATTTTGATTAATGTCTTGGTATTGCCGTATAAGGTTGACAATGAAGGAAACAGTTAGTTGTAGGAAGATATGTAAAACACATAAAGTCCCTGACCAGGTGCTTTGAGGTTGGCTAATTCAAAATATATAATCGATACCAAAAATCTGAGATATATATTAAATGAGCAAATTTCCTCTCCGCAGTTTGATACCTAATTCAACAAAATCGAAAACGTTGCGTAAAAGTATCCATTCGATTTTGTTGAATGAGGTATCAAACTGCGGAGAAGAAATTTGCTCATTTAATGTATATCACAGATCTTTGAATTAGCCAACCTCAAAGCCCCTGGTCGGGGACTTTATGTGCTAGGTGTATATTTCAGATGTGAATCAAAAATACAATGCATACTGGTGTTGGGATGTTGAAATCAAAAGATTTCCAAACATGAAGCTATCAGTGCATTTAATTAGTGTCAACACACCTCACCTACTTGCCACTTTGGCAGTTCACCACAGATGAACTGGTCATACACCTGTTCACTTGGTGACAGATTGTACACGAAGAAATTGTAACCTTGTCAGCCCCCCCCCCCCCAGCAACCTGGATATGGCTAGAAACCCAGGTATTTGCTCGCCTTTAACTATAATCATGATAATATCAGGGCTGTCCCCCCCCCCCCCCCCCCCCCCCCCCACTTATCAAAATTTCAGCTGGTGGCAAAAAAAATTGTGCATGTTTTACGATTTTTTTTTTGGAGTCTGTATCTCTCCCTCCCAGGAAATCCAAAAAGTTGACAGCCCTGTAATATCTGCATTTTGTTTTTCGTTATTTCAGGTTTTGGTTGCTCTGGCTTGGTAGCTGTACCTGTAATAACCGCTATTCCAACTCATTTCCCTAATAATATTCAAAACGCTTTCGGATTCATGGGCGCTTGTGGGGCGATAGGTATGATGGTATGTCCGCCCGTATTTGAAATGGTTATTCACCTGTATGGTTGGAGGGGAGGTATGTTATTGCTCGGTGCACTAAATGCTAATACTATCGTATGTGGCGTTATGATGCGACCCATCCCACACGGTAATCATTATGTCGCAATTAAAGCGGAGGCAACGATAGAAGAAAAGAATGAAGATCAAGTTTGCCAACAATCTTCGATACGTGACAGATTGATTCAATATCTGTCATTTCTCTTCATTGACAATCCCAAATTTATAGCTATTCTCATAGCAGATTTACTATCGGGAGTGCTATTCTCGGGATGGGCGTTATTTCTAGTACCGCATGCCTTGACAAGAGGAATGTCTTCGCAACTAGCATCTTTTCTTTCATCTAGCGGCGCCATTGGATTGGTACTGGGACGCGCACTAATGGGACCCATTATCCAAAGCAATCGTGTTACTGCAATACAGCTGTATATCATCTTGGCCGTGGTGAATGCTGGAGCATTTGTCGTTGATATTGTCTTTGAAGACTTTCCCATGTTGGCAATGTTAGCTTTTGTTAATGGACTTTGTACGGGAACCTTGGTACTTCTTAGTTTTGGTGCATCAGCAGAGATATTGGGCGATGATCAAGTGGTGAACGCTTACAGCATAACTTTACTGATAAATCCAGTGGTAAAATTAACAGGGGGAATTATTTTAGGTAAGTCGTGTCAATTTCTATTACCTCATCTTATTATGGGAGTAACCCCCCTACCCCAACATACAAACAGACACTATAGTCATTGGGTTAAGTGACGATTTTTGCTGATTCGGTACCACAACGGTGTAGGGCAAAGCTAGAGCGGTACCAACTAGTTTTGTTTGTTAGCTTTTAATTGTGCAGCTTAAGGCCTATATCAGAGGTCAAAGGTAAAAGAGGGGTCAAATTGCAAAGTTGCTCGGATTTTATTGCGATGCATATAAAACTGTTCCCGAGATCATAAGGAGCAAAAAGGTCAATGGTTGTATATTCACCCGTCTATCAGGCTTAGTATCATTCAATAAATGGTCTGGAGCCTACACAGCAACTAATATGTGTTGACCTTTGACTTAATGAAACTAATAGATGCTGACCTCACTGATATAGCAATTTATTGTTTTCATGACTGTAGTATCCATCTGTACAATTTGAGATATTTTCATTAAAATCTGAGCATATTTAGAATTTGACCCATGGACAAAGCTTTTGAGGAAAATTACTACATAATGAGAGCATTTTCTCAATTTGACCCCTTTATGACCTTTGATAGCGGCCTTAAGCTGCACAAAAGTCTAGGCACATGTAAATAGACGTTAGGTACCGCTATAGCTTTTCCCCACGCATGGTACAACAAAGTCACTAGGTCAAAGGACTACTAGACAAAACCACGCTACAACCATGATAACAAACATCTTAGCCAATATAGGGCATCTAGTGTAGTCTGGTACGGTAGATTTAAGGCCTTATCGTGACATTTTTGATACAGCTCTATAAATTGGTACGTATATTATTTCGGCTGTACCACACAATTTAGGAAGGGGTGCCAAAAATGTTGACCATGCGATGACGTCATTTTCGTGAAAACGTCATAATTGCGGTTCGTATATATACCCTTTTCAATCTTTCGTCTTTATAAATCAATAAGAACCATCAATGTTGTTGTGTATAGACTCATATTAAAGCTAACAAAATTTGTCTATCGCACAGTACCCATTTTGACAGGTTTACATGAATTTAACATACTTTATTTACTATATGAATAACATTAAAAAAACATAGAATAAATTTCACCGATACGGCGTTTACCTTTAATTTCTCTTGACCCAATAAAGTATTATAGATGAGATCTAAATATTTACCCAGCTAGTATAAACATTGTGTGAAAAATAAATGATCTTTGTCTTATGCTTCAAGAGCTATAACATTTTAAAGTTGATTAATGCGAACACAAATTAAGCCACAATGCGACGCATGACGACCACCAGTATCTTCCTTCTTTTTGTATAATACATGTAACAATGCGCATTTATCTCATAGATTACTGTACGTTGTTGTTATATTCACATCAGGAGCTTTTGATAATTCAGATTATGACCAAATATCTACACATTACTGCTCAAGGCTCATTTCACGGGAATTAGTATCTTTCAATTTCAAACCACGTTCAAACCGGGTATATGTAGGGAACCCATTGTGATAGAATCAGATCTTCTATGACTCTCTGCCTGAGAGTTTATACTACTGTGCCGGCAGTGTCTTGCAAAAGTTTCCGATACTTCTGTTCCTAAGGTATCCCTTACTGAAGTGGAAAATCAACTACGTATGGCAAAGGCCGAGGAGACTTAAGGGATCGAAAATCAAGCAAAAAACAGCTTCAAAAAGGTGACTACGTCTCATGGTCTGCATTCTATGCAGCGTCAGAAGCTGTGCTGGATGACCCACCTGTCATTAATGTTCTTCTGCCGTTGTTCTACGAAAAGGCTGCGACAATCGCTAAGGTCAAACACGGGATGGAATTGCAAATGCAAATCACAAACTTCCTCAATCCAGGGCAACTCCCTGTCACAGTATTTGATCAACCACTATATGCCTTGGCAAAGTTTGTTCAATGGACCTGGCTGCTAACCCTTGAAGAGCAACACTACGTAGTCATGTTTGGTGGCCTACATATTTAAATGGGTTTATGGAATACCATAGGGGAATTTCTAGATAACTCTACTTGGACAACTGCCTTGTGCGAATCAGGAGTTTAACCTCTGGCACTGCCGATTCCTTCCTTCCTTCCTTAAGGAGCTCGTATAACTAGAACCAGACATGGTCATCAAGTAACAGCACTTACTCTTGCAAAACAACGAGATGCCTGGCAGCACATAGATCCTCAAGATGGTACTACATTGTATGGAAACTGATGGTTAAAAAGAGTCCAACCTTTTAATATTGGAATATTATTCTTAAATTTGAGATCCTTGTTCTTATTTTCCCCTGCGCCCATCGCACCAGAGACTTCAACCTACACGTGGATTCCTTAGAGGCGTGGGATCCTTGGTTCTTTGCCATGGACCGATGCCCGATGGATTACCATACACATACGGGATATGAAACCACCGAGTATTGAGGAAGATTTGAAGCAGTTCTGGTTAGACAAGGAACAAATTCTCGTATATGTCAATGGACCGATCTCATGAAGAAAACAATGCCACAATGAAAGGTCAAGGTGGTGCAGATGGACTAACGGGAACTACATGCCGTTAGAAGATGGATGGTGTCTGGACCCGAGCAAATGAGGTTGCATTCAGAATTTGAGTGCTAGCTTAGTAATAATGCAGAAGATGTTAGCCTGCGTTTCAACCACAAAACAAGGCCTGTCTACCCAGGAAGTCTTTCACCAACAGGTCAATAGCCTTAGTTCAACAATGGGTAAACGCTTTTCCGGAGAATTGCTCGGAACTTCTTGCCTTAGACACTCGGAACCGTATCAACGAGAATGTTATTTCAACTCTACGTAACATTGAGGATATCGGGAACACCACGTATCGTGAATATGTAAAGGGGGTAATTGTGGATAAGAATGTATCCATTCATCAAACAATCTAGAAGAATTCAATGCCTCTTTTCAAGCGATCTAAAGATATCAAAGACAAAACAGCAAGTAAAGGAAAGGAATTCGTAGAAAGTAGGAGGCCATACCACAAACTGCCCAGAAACTTTCGAGATTTTCTAAGAGATCCTAAGATCAAAGAAGAGTTGTTCACTTTCAATATTTCAAAGATGTCGACTTGTCAGTATTCTGCCACTCTGGACGACACTCCTTGGTGCATCAGAGGCCTGTTGAGAACTACTCAAGTGTGGCTGCAAGAGCCAGCCATATTGTTCCCGCAGCTGCAAGTGCCGAAGAGCCGGAATATCATGCAGGGGTGGGGTGGGGGTGTGTGTGTGTGGGGGGGGGGGGGGGGGGGGGGGTGGGGATGGGGGGGGGGGTATGTAACATTTAAATAGCTCTGAAGCTTTTAAAGGCGTAGTCGATGCGTATTGCGTATACTGGTATTTTCAGAAATAGTATATGCACCATATATCTCGGAACTTTTTCGTAAAGTTGAAAATGTGTGTGTCTTTTGCATTTAACAAAGACCTTATTGTGCGAAAAAGGTGGGCGTGGTTTATGTAAAAAATAATTATTGGTCTGTCTGTGACCTCGCATAATACAGATATGTATGAATTCATATACTACCTATCTTCTTCAGATAAGCTTCAATTTAATAATAACAGTTATTGCAGTTTTTCATATTGATCAATATTTAAACCCCCTTAAAAGGGGCGTGTGTCATGTTACATAAATCGTTGATATTATTTAGTCACGGGGTATCATGTATAGATTGTAAGCTTTAATTTGATACCAAACACGACGTGTTTACTCACAGTTTATGTTAAACATAATGTATTCATTAATTTTTTTAAATGGGCGTGGCCAATGACCACAATAACAAAGTCTGATTTTTTGGCACCCCTTATAACATGATTAGGTATGTTTCAAAGAGTATGTGTGCCAATTTACAGAGCTGTATCAAAAATGTCACGATCCAAACCGTACCAGACTACACTAATCCATGTGTCGGCCATATTTGCGGTGAACTAAAGTCTGTTTCAGAATTTAAAAAGTCCAACACCACATATGTGACCTGGCACCACAAAATGAGAGTAAAGTAGCAAAAAAGAAGAAGTTTTTTTTCACATTTTCAGAAAGCAGATGTCCTCAGGTTTAAAATGACACCAAAGTTGTCATAATAGATGCATACTACCAACTGCCCACAAGATCTAGCAGGGTTACTTCCCGCACCATATGTCCAAAGCCGTGCTACCCGTTCGGTCGTATCAATGCCAGTCCATGCTCTTTCTCTGCCGACAGCCAGAACTCGCTGCTTAGACAGAAGCTTCATTCACACTGCTGTTCCCTTATGGAATAGTCTTGTTGGTAACATTTCAGCAGCTGGAATCCAGGCTTTCAAGTGCCGTGTGCACGGTCATCTTCTCTCAAACTCTTAACTTGTCATAGCCTTCACACTCTTTCATGACACCCTTCATTCAAGTCCTTTCAACATCCGACTGATACATATAATAGCATGGTGGTCATGGGTTAAGTGTAGGTTAATGCTTGGTTGGGGAGATGGTGGTCCTGTAAAGCATGTAGCCAGCTGGGCTGGTGATACGATCATGCCCCAACAGGTGACAACAGGCAGCTCCTGGTAGATTTAGTTCCCAAGTTTGTTGTGTAGGTTCTCTTGATGCCCATCAGACCTCCAGATATTATTATTTTTTATAATGTATACGGTATTTTGATGTTGTTCTCTATGTTTGGGCTTTTATCTTATTATCATGTCACTTTCATTGGCATTTTTAGCCTCTGCCCATTAATTTTGTGTGTCTTGTTTTATGCATATTTTCTGAGTTGCAGTGAACCAAAAGTGATTGGCCTTTCTGAGCTCTCTTTCGAGAGTTACCAGTTTGATTGTTAATCACTCTGGTCATTAACCTTGTTAGTGTCTGTTGGGCTATTGTTCACATTTGCGCTTTATATACAAAAATAAATAAATAGGCCATTCCAAAGCTACAACCATGATAACAAATATCTTAGCTAATATAGGGCATCCATGTGTCGGCCATATTTGCGGTGAACTAAAGACTGTTTCAGAATTTAAAATGTCCAACACCACATATGTGACCTGGCACCACAAAATGAGAGTAAAGTAGCCACAAACAAAAAAAGATTTCCCCCCATTTTCAGAAATCAGCCTTCCCTTAGGTTTAAAATGACACCAACGTTGTCATAATAGGCCATTCCAAAGTGAAATCATGATATATTGAAGTTAATCACCGCTGATTTATTAAATTGGAGAAAAAGGCCTTCAAAGTCAGTGAAGCCTATCGTGACTTGGCTCTCCAAAATACTCTGTCAAAACTAAATCCAAAGACCTCTTATTAAACGGCCTGTCATTAGTTCATTTGGGAATTTACAGGGTTCAAACTACTATTTTATAGCGTTGGAAAGCCCTGACCTTTAAGACCATACCAAATTCGCCATAGGGGTATACTATTTTAAACCCGTGGAAATTACGATGTAAACAAGGTAATTTCAAGACTTTTCGAGACAATTTCCTCTCTTTGCGTTCATTTCTTGAGATGTAAGAATAAAATGCCCTGTCTAAAATTACTTAAAAAACATATTTAGACCCAATTTTTTTCTCTTAATACTTCGGAATGTGATACAGAAATAGTTTATCTTTTATCTTTCCGAAAAAGAAAATATCTCATTTTCGACCTCCCTTTGTCAAATCTACTATTTCAGGCCATAACTCAAAATAAACCCCAGCGACTTTACGCTCATTTTGTCGTGCCAGGTCACATATATCTAAAGCTTTGACCAACACACATGTTGATGGATACTTGTTTTAAAATAACCCGCCACATGGTTAATTTTTAAACAATACATTTGTGTGTAACACTTGTATTGAAGGTAGTGCATTGAATTGATCTTATTACAGCGAATACTGGAAAACTGCGGGAATTATAATCTTTTGTTACAGGCAAACATGAGTGAAGTGGGTTACCTCTATTGTACTTCGGTATCATCGTGATGGTTAAGAGTAAAAATATCTTTACTCTGCATTCAGTCCAGGATAGACTGGGTCCCCGCGTCTCTTTATTTGTCTTCACTTCAACCTCGCAGGTGCCGTGTATAAATTGTAAAGACGGGAATGATTCAGACTAAGTCCAGCATACTGATTACATTCGTCAGCCTGCTTCGATAATTGCCTAACTCATTTTTTCTAGTTTTCAGAAAACAACAAAAATATGAAAAGTGAGTTAGGCAATTATCCAATCAGGCTGACGATATGTTGAATAGCACCATGAATAGTGCAGATGAATTCCAACAGGAGCAGTAACTGTTGGATAGAATTAGCTTGGAGATATACCTTTAAGTGAAATGTGGCTTGTTATAGGCCCAATATGAGTTAATATGACCCATTATCATTATTACAATCGGCCTAACTCACAAGGCTGACTTAGGCAGAATTATTGAAATTGTGCATTTATCAATACTTTTAATTGGTTTATGACTTAGGTATTATTACAGCATGTGCGTAATGTAATGAAGTCATGATTTATGCAAAAAGCTCAATTTCGCTGACAAGTGAGTCAGGCAATTAGCGAAGCAGGCTGACGTAATATCTCAACCTATGAACGTTTCCTTTCTTATAGTATACATATTTTGACAGTTTTTGTTTCCACTTTCAGGTCATATGTTTGATAATGGATCTAACCACAGCTTCGTATTACTTGGCGGAATATCTCTCCTAATTGGGACTGTTGTTGCTGTGATATTAATTCCGTGGCAGAAATGGAGGTATAATCTCCTTAATCCCCAAAGATAGTAACGATCTTTGAAGAATTGGAGGCCTATCACCCTATTGAATGTTGACTATATAATTGCTGCCAAAGTTATCGCTAACAGGTTAAAAATAGTATATCCAATGACCAAACTGGGTTTTTACCAAATAGATACATTGGTGAAAATGTGAGATTAATTTTGGGTATGCAGAAGCAAATTATAATTCCAGGTACATTATTATCTATTGATTTTGAAAAGGCTTATGACAAATTAGAGTGGTCATTTATACAGAAGTGTCTTGATAGCTTTGGTTTTCAAAATGATTTGAAGAAATGGGTGAAAATGGGTGAAACTATTTTGCCAACTCAACACATATTAAGTAGTTGTGTAATTAATAATGGTTATTTTTCTAGGTTTGCCCGCTGAGTTGCTATATCTTTATTTTATGTGCGGAACTGATGGGAATTGCTATTCGCAGTAATGATCAAATAAAAGGTATCAAGATTGATGATAAGATTAAGATTACGCAATTTGCAGATGACACAACTTGAATTCTGGATGGTTCCAAAACATCAATCTCAAATGCTATTGAGACATTTGGTCTGATTTCCCGGTTGAAGATTAATGTTTCTAAATCAACCTTTCTAATTATCGGTGCCTTGCGTAATTGTGATGAGAATTTGTTTCCTGATAGTAATTACTGGTGGACAAAAGGCCCAGTAAAATTTCTTGGCATCAATATCTCATTGAACAAAACGAGTTATTTGATCTGAATTTCAATCCCCAACTAATCGGTTTCAGCAAATGTGTCACCTCTTGCATATTGGCGGAGGTGCAAGGTTAACTTGATGGGGATGTACTGGTTGTAAATTGATATTTGCCATGTTTTAATACCCAGTTAATCCTCTTAAATATTGATCATTGGTTTAGGGCCGTGTGTTTTGAACTAGCCACCCTTTAACCGTTGCATGTCCAGATGTTTACATGTTACGCCATCTGAGATTCGAATTAGCATATAGCAATAACTATTTATTCTACTCCATAAAAGTATATATTTTCTGAACGGTAATCTCACAAGAAGTCCAAATATGCTATTGAAATTTAGATAAGACCTAATGGTAACATGTTGTGATTAAGAACGTTCAAAACATATCGATTTTTTTCATATTTTGATTTAAGCTCAATAATATTTGATACCTATCCCAATCATAAATTTACTGTGCATATTTAAGTTCCTCATGCATTTACCCATCAGAACATAATAGTTGTCAATAGTAAACATGTTGAAATATACTATATCGAGAAGTAAATGAGCACAAACGTTTACATTTCATATTTATTAGAGTTTACAAGTATATTTTTGGGGGTATGCACCTATCCTGATTTAAACGGCATTTTTGAATTCCCCTATTTGAGAGCTTTCCAAAAATGTATAATTTTGCTATCATCGGTTAAATATTATTTTTGTTATAGTCATGTATGTAAAACTGATGAATTAGTTCACTGTGTAGCGAATAGGGAAAAAGCCAAGGACAATGCAATCGATTCACAATTACAATTGTTACACAATAGGTGTCACATTTGTTGAAACAGAATCTTATAGAATATAAAATAATCTATAAAATGAGAGCAAAATCATGTTTGTACCATACAGGGATGAGACGTTATAGTAAATTGAACGTAGAATTGGGAACATTTTCTATATTCCCCATAGAGAATCGCCGCCACCGCCACATCCCCTGACTTTCACAACATAATCAATCATATCTCAGCCAAACATTTATAGAAATACCTGATTTATTCACACAATGTAGCTGGATAAATAGGCTTTCACATGACACCTCAACCATAGCTCTACCACATTTAGTTGTTGAGTTAATAGAGAGAGATGGATGATTCGTCACCAAAAATGCAACGCCACCACCCTTTTTGGGTGGTGAGTTCAAAACACATGGCCTTATACAGTCCTCAAAATAAGTAACTGACCAGGCAATAAATATGCTCTCAACTCCAATAACACTATATTGTTATACAGGGTGTCTCAAACAAAATTACAACGCACCATTAGGCGATCATAACTTCCTAATTAAGTATCTGAATTTTACAATTCAAACGGTAAAATGAGGCCAAATAGTTTCTACAATTGGAAGAAAACATTACGGAGATTACGGAGATATATGGGCAAAAGTGTACTTTAGGTCCCAGATACTGGTATACCAGTATCGGTCGATACTGGTACATGAATGTTGCCAGTATCACTCGAATACCTAATACCGTCTAATAGAAAATCAAAGAGTCCAAACAATCAGTAAAAAATGTCAACGGGCGCATTGATTTTTGTTGGCGGTCACCAGGTCCATACCGTTATAAACCAGGTCTATGCGGGGTCCTCGCCGGCCTGGTACCGGGCTCCCCGTCCTCATACGTAGCTAGCTTACCGTTCTCACCGGGTGCATAACACCTCCTCATCGGTCCTCACCGCTCTACACCAGGTCTGTACCGGGTTCTGACCGGCCTGGTACCGGGCTCACCGGCCTCATACAGGTCTAGCTTACCGTTCTCACCGTGTCCTCACCGTGTGCATACCACCTCCATACCGGCTCCTAACCGGTCGGAACGCCTGGGTACCGGGCGAAACGTCTTGATTACATCATCAAACCGCCCTTTTTAAGCTGAGCGCTCAAGCTCGTCGCTTCATTTGCATTCCGGAATTCGTACGACCAACATCTATAATACTCTCTAAATGTAAAAGAGCTAAACCTCACTATTGTGAGAGCTTTAGGAAGGATGGCTCTTCTAAGAAGTGAAGATCACTCTTTTCAGAGTGATTTTTCACTCTTTTTTAAGAGTGATTTCCACTCTTTTCAGAGTGATTTTAAGAGACCTTGTGTGTAAAAAATCAAAGAAGTGGTGGCAGACTTTAAAATATCGATTTCCTTTATACTTTGCACATGTTTAGACCTTTGGTCAACATGTATATATTTGGCGAAAAAAATACCAATATACCTTTGGTTGCCATGGCAACGGCCAATATATGAAATTACCCAATTTTCATGATTTTTACCCATTTCACAACTTTAAAAAAGCGTAAGTATTAGGTCATATTTCTGTATGAAGAACATGCATTACAGTCCCCTTCTTTTATACAGTGAAGTAGCCATCCTTGTCCTTTCCAAAAATGATGTCAACATTAACTTTCATTTTTTCAATGTGGGTTAAGCCATTTTGTAGAATAGGGGTGTTTTGATTAATTTCAATTATGCAAAAAGTGAAGGTCGTAAAAAATGACATAACCCCTAAAGTGGTGGGTTTTTTTAATCAGCCTATTCAGGGTTGATAGACAGGATGTTGGTCTACATGTTTCAAGAAAAAAAAGTTTCGGTAATTGTTGTACCGGAGAGCAGTGTTGCCAGGAACTTTGCACTTTTTCGGTTTATTGACATTTAATTCATTGTGAAAAATAGGGTTTTTGACGATTTACTTTCATAGAAAATTCTGATAAGGATTGATATGCATTCAAATGATATTTGTATCAATTCAGCATTAAGTTGGACATAATTTGATAGTATTTAAACAACAGCGTTGCCAGATTAAACACCCTCAATTGCTTATAACCATAGTAGGGTCATATTCAGTGATCCAGGGAACACAAGAGCGGAAGGTTAAGGTGGATTTTGATACTATAGGGTATTTAGAAACAAAATTAGCTCCTATTCCCCTCGCAAAAGTTTAGGTAACTGCAGACAGCTGGGATACAGCAATATCCAAAATGGCCGCCAGTGGCCATTTTGAAATTTGGAAAATCGTGTGTATTCTAGACATAAACCTGGAGACATGATTGATATAATGATATGTGTATGTTAATTAACTTTATGCCTATGAATCTAATACGGTGGCTAGTTTATAATTTGGAATCTCTTTTCAGCATGAAATCCAAGATGGCTGCTGGCAGCCATCTTGGAATTGATTAAATCCTATAATTTCTATGTCTTTTTTGACTAACTTTATGCCCTGGAATCCCAAAACAGTGATAATTGTATTATTATGGTATGCCTTCATTCCTTCAACATTAGTTCCAAGAAGACGGACACTTGTATATTCCAAATGTGCAGATGAGTGCACACCACCAAATAATATTTTGCGTTCTGGCAATACCCGGCAGTGTTTGAAATCAAGAAATACCCCACCATAAGTCTAAATTTAACATCCTAGAAAAGGTAAAAATTGCTATAAGTGTACCTTAATGTTTCATCATTTGGCATTTGTAGGTTATTTCTTCCAAATTAGGCCCAAAATCTCATGAATGCTATTATTTGACATGATTTCACCTTAGTGATGATGAAAGGGTATTATAATGGACTATGAGAAATCCATTGCTGTTGTTAGCGAACTTAAATTGTCTTGGCAAGTTTAATTATGAGGGCATCAAATTGCTACCCGGGCAAGCTATTGTGTGTTAGCTCAGTTAGGAGCGCACGTGGGGCGTGCAGAAGGTACGCGGATCGAATCAGGGTCGGGCCGCGGCGGTTTGTTTGTTCAAAATCCCTCAATGTTTCCCCGGGTCCCATCCCCCCTGATCCACACCAAAACATCTCCGCCTGGGGCTTTTTATCGTTAAAAACTAAAATTTGTAAAGTAAAATTTGTGAATTAAAGCAGCTACCGTGTTTTATCTTACTTTTTATTTGTCCTTATAACATTTGCAACAATTATTCATGATGGTCACCAACAGTACAGGATTTTGTAAACGAAATCCACCCATGCTTTTATACTGAAGATGATTGACAAACTTGCCTCTGGAATGTATTCAGCATTGTGGAATTATTGAAGAAATGCCCCTTTATCATATTCAAGAACATCATAACATTTCTAAAATAGTCGTTAAGTAGCCATCTTGAATTTTTCATAATGAGTACAATTAACCCAATACATGTCATTAAATACTAGTAGGTTTTAGAATAATTTCATATAATTAAGATGAGAGCAACATCTACAATCTACATTATGTTTCTAGGTTATATTTCATGCTGCAAAAACGTTCAAGTGTTAATAAATTTGAACTGTTGAACAGTGAAATATGTTATTTGCAAGCATTTTATTGTAAAAGTATTTCAACTTATCTAACATTAATATTTTAACACCAGAAGGTGTAAAAATTAACACAGGAGGGTAAAATTAACACCCTGAGAGTGTTAATATAGCAACACCCAAAGGAGTGTTAATTTATCAACACCAAAGACTGGTGTTAATCAACACCAGAAAGTGTGGACCCGCTGGGACACTTATGTGGTGTTAAAATTAACACCCTCGGTGTTGATTTTAACACCAGTGTTTTTGCAGTGTGGAAACAACTTCAGAATAATAAAATAACTACTGTATATAGGATTCCAAGGCATAACGTTAGTCAAAACAGACACCTAAATAACGTGTCCTAGTTAGGTGTTCAAAAGTTATGTGATTTTATCAATTCCAAGATGGCCGCTGGCAGCCATCTTGCATTTCATGCTGAATACAGCCTCCAAATCATAAAATAACCACCGTATTAGATTCCTAGTCATAAAGTTAGTCAAAAAAGATACCTCAATCTTGTCTCCGGGTTAATATGTCCTGAAGTTATGTGATTTTCTAAATTCCAAGATGGCTTCTGGCGGCCATTTTGGATATTACTACAAAATATATGCTGCAGAACAGTCTTAAGAATGGGTCAGTGCTTGAGAATAAGTGTTTATGGGTACTTTGTGATGCTTGGTTTCCTGTTAAAACATTCGTAGGGGCTCATTTCCCCCCAATATTACACTGTTATTTTATGGGAAAATGTCAAACTTTCTGGCAACACTGTTTGCCTCTGTCAAAATTACCGAAACTTTTTTGTTTGTTTATTTAGGTAAAGCAATACCTAGTCTAGCCACACTGATAATAGAAATTTAAAAAAAGCACCACTTTGGGGTTTACAGCTCATTGAACATTGCTATATTTCAGGAAATAAATATTTACAAAAACACCCCTATTTCAAACAATGGTATAACCCAAGTAGGCCATGATGGTTGTTTGAGAACTGCATTAATAGAAACATCGTGTGTTGTATATAATGTGGTGTGACTGTCAAGTTCTAGCTCTACTTTCCCTACATATGGTGAATCTTAAAAGTTTGAAATATTTTAGCCTCATAAAAGTGCTGAAATAGGCCAAAACGTGTCATTTTGATATTTTGGCCGTTGCTATGGTAACGAAGGTCCATCGGTGACCTAATTTGGATTTTTATAGACTTTGACCAATGCTGCACCCAAACATTAAGAAAAAATAAAAATAAATTTTTTGAAGTCTGCCAACATTTTTTGATTATCTTTGATTGGTACGCAAAGTTGCCCTTAACTCTTTTTAGAGTGAAAATCGTTTTTATAAGAGTGAACTTCACTCCAAAAAAAAGAGCTGTCCCGCCTAGAGCTCTCGAAAGAGTGAGTTTTAGCTCTTTTACATTTAGAGAATTGCAACATTCCTGCTGAGAGTCCGTTTCGCGAACGGTTACCAGGCTGCATACGGCCATTCGCAGCCCGTCGCTAAGATGGTCGACGTTCACCACCCATTTTTCACACGGTAAGGGGTCGCCCAGCTCACACGGATACATGTGAGGGGCCCATTAGGCTGTCCACACGCCGCGCGTTAGCCAACAGTGAAACATGTACAATCCAAACCTTGTTGTGACTTTTAATTAATTATTTCATCATTTATTTTGGCGATACTGGAACATTGTTCATGAAACAGTATCGGGCGATACTGGTACACATTCTACCAGTATCGACCGATACTGGAACAAAATAATGTACCAGTATCGATCGATACTGGTACATTATTTTGTTCCAGTATCGGGCGATACTGAAACATTTTAAACGTGCCAGTATCGAGCGATACTGGAACAAAATAATGTACCAGTATCGAACGATACTGGGTGTTCTAGTATTGGTCAATACTAGTACAGTCTAGTATCTGGGAGCTAAAGTACACTTTTTCCGAAAAAGTAAATTTTAACAACAAGAGGAGAGTGAGCAAGCTCGCTTATAAAGATGGAAAATTTCTTCACACCCCAATTGCCTACTATATACTATACTGCAATAGTACGGCAGTTTTTCAACTTCGTTTACTTGTCGCTGGGGACATAAACCCAAACCCAGGGCCTACAAATGCTATCATTACTCCTGAAAGTAACTATCATCATCTGCTTTATGTTGAGGAGAGCTCAATGCCTCAAAAATGTAATCAGCCTCCAAAATACTCTAGAAACCAACTTTTTGATCTGAACTCCAGAAAGTATGAAATTTCTCAAACCACTTGGAACAACATAAAGCTACTTGGTATTGATGCCAAACGTAGAGGAACAAGATCTGGTATTCGAAAGCTTAAACACAACCCAAAGCAATATGAGCATGATATTTCCACGCGTACAGCTGATATACCAAACTCTTCAAAATTAATGGACGTCTGTTAGGCCGCAAGTGAGAATCGACTCAAGTGAGAATAGTTGGCGTAGTGATAATGTGATCTGCCCAACAAATTTCGATACTGATCGATATGGCATGTAATGGGTAATTCCCACAACAGCTACAACCGGGAAAGTTCTACAACTACAATCCCCGCTACAATCACCAAAAGTGGAGGACGTACTGTGAACGATACTTTGCAGATTGATTAAAATCAAATGTACGGATAAGTGTGAGTAATGTTTGATAGGATCTAGTGCTCACAGAAGCAACATTTCGATGTTAAAAATGATAAAAATGTGTACCTGATGAAGAATTATAGATGTAAGTGGTGCCGAATTATGAAGGGTTGGCCTTTTGATTTGACCATGGACTTATAAGTCCATGATTTGACGAACACCGTTTTGACTACGGATTTGATGTATGATTACTATTTACCTTGCCATGCTTGCCGGGTTACTTTGCCCACAGATGGTGTCCACCATCTGTGCTGGTGTCCACCATCTGTGCTTTGCCAGGAGTAGGAGAGCCGCCGCCACACCTGCTATTCCGCCATTCCGGTATTAGCCATGATCAATGCTGCTAGTCAGCCTAGGATAGTTCATTACATTAGTTCTAAAACAAGTATAGTAACTATTTAGCCTTACATTAGTCTTTTATCATTAGACAAAATAAAAATAAAAACATGTTTAGCTTCCTGACCTTTAATTTCCAAAAAAGGAAGGAGGAGGCCCTTTTATTTTTTTATTTTTTCCCACTTTAAGTACAAAATTGCCATAGGCCTAATTAGCGATAAACATCGTGAACCTAAAAAAGGAGGAGGCCTCTTTAACGCTAAACAGGTTATTTTTTATTTTGCCTTAACCCTAATTCCCATGGCTATGTGTTTGCGTGTATTGTGGGAGGGGGAAAAAGTATTTGTTTAATATATGCCTGCGGTAGGTGACGTAATCTAGCCAATGCAGCAGCACCCACGTGGAGACAGCCCGGTGGTTTCTCTTCGTATTCAGAGAGGTAACACATGATCGTTCCAGGAGTTCAAAATACCCCCTATTTAACGGCGTTTGAGGACAATTTTGCTAATTTGACCCCTTTTTTGCGTGAAAACAAGGACATTTCGTCTTAAAAAAAATACCCCTTTTTACCATATCGAGGGCACATTCTAACATGACCCCCCTTTATGCGCAAAAACGAGGACAATTTGTCCATAAAAAAACACTACTTTTTTACCGTATCAAGGACACGTTCTAAAAATGACGGTGCATTTCGTATCCAAATGGATTCTCTTATCCAACGCTTATGTTTGTCATAGTCTTTGACTCTTTGTCGAGGATTAATGCCCCTTCCCAGTCGATGGTGTGATTCTCTTGTGCTATGATCAGTGACCGCTGATTTATGTTGTTCCGTGAATTAGTTTGAAAAGCCCCCTTTTTCCTATTTCAAGGACAATTTGATATGCCACAATACTAATTTTAACTTAAAGGTGGCCATGTGTTATGAACTCGCCACCCTTAGCGTTACATCACAAATATTATGAATTTTTACACCAATTGAGTTTCAAATCGGAATATCTCCACAACTATCAACCTTAAACTAGCAAAGGTATACATTTTTGGAAAGCTGAAGGCATAAGCAATCTAAATATACACATTTCAACTCATTATACAGGGTGACCTTGAAATTATACAAGGTGGAAAAAATAAATTCCGGATAAAAAGTGGGTTACTTAAAGGTATATGACCCGATCACCTTTTTTGGGGCTATGATTTTTTATTCACATCAAGATATTTTGGTATCAGAAGAATCCCCATATTTTTCTCATTATGTCTGTAAAATATTAGGGGCCAGAAATGTTTTATTTGGAAATTATAGGCTAAAATGTGGTGAATTACTGCCAAAGGTGGTTAACCATCAACCAGTCTGTGTACTACTCAATGGGCACATGTCTTTTGACCTTGCGTTTCTAAAAATAGAACCATTGGAGTTATGCAACTCAAACTTTGGAATGCAACAATTTAAAGGATGACCTTTCATGTAAAATAGAAAACATCAAGTTGAAAATCGGGTCATCTACCTTTAATGCATTGCTTATTACTAACTTACAGTAATAAACTGAAAGTAAACAATATATATTTGGTTAGAGGATGGGTGAAGCCTACTGACCATGGAGAAAGAAAAATCACAGTTGCTTGTTAATCTCGGAATACAGGGTGTTCCAAATTATGTTAATTTTTTTTTACATTTCAACCTATTTTGAACTGAAACATTTTAGCCCTAACCCTAACTGAAAAAGTAAGTCCATATTTGGATTCCTCATCAAATTCCCTTTCAGAAAATGTATACTTTGACTATGATAGGATAAGTAATTAAAAAGTTACAGCAATTTTTAGATTTTAAAGACATCCGCAATTACTTAATACAGTGTTCAATATGAAAACGGGTAGTTTCATAAGTAAAAGTTCGTATTTTATAGACTAAACCGATCATAAAGAGTTCAAAATGATTAAAAACATTTATCAGAATTGTTTAGCTGTAAATTAAGACCAAAACCAAGTTTGTAGCCCCTGTAGTACTGAAGTAGTAAATTTAATCAAGTTTGCACACGCGAAACGCGGCGTTCCCATAGAGTTTGTGTGTACCGCATCCCCCCCTCCGCATCCCCCCCCCCCTCCTCCACCTCGACTGTTCGCACTTCAATCAACCATAACTTTGTTAATTGAGAAGCTATGTTGTTCATATTTACAGGTTTGTTAGTGGTATTAATTAGCTTTTAAATGAGACCAGAAACATGACTATAGCATTTTGTTTTGCTGAGATGATGAATTAAACAGATCACAATTAGAAAATACGTAACAACACCACCATTTTTGGGTGGCGAGTTCAAAACGCATGGCCAGGTATATTATGTGATCTTTCCAGGGAACGCCTCAACATCGAAAAAAAAATCATGGTTTTAGAGTGAAAATAAACTGTCGGGATAACACAACAGTTTATATTTTCACTCTAAATTCACTCTAAAACCATGATCTTGAGGTTATTAGGAATCGTACCGCTCTGTAACTTGGAATGTATACGTTTTATGATCAAAAATGTAAATCTGCAAGAAAATCTAGCTACTTTCTTAAAAAAAATCATGAATAAAGGGCGCTCTCTGGAAAAGATCACATATGCCTTTAAATGTATTGTATTATTTCTTACTCATAATATTTCATTCCATATAGCTCTCCCACAGAGAGCTAAGATTCAGAGCTACATATGTTATAGCTCTCCCACAGAGAATACAAGACTGTGGAATTGTGCATCTTTACGTCACCTGTGTAAAATTATTTCTGAATTTTGCCCCAAACTGCAAAATTAAACTCATCTTGCTCTGCTTCTCCTGTGCCTGGATTTTTTGAGAGCGGAGAAAATACAGTTCTGGCATTTAAATCCCCAGGTATATTACCATTTCATACAGAAGAAAACATCAGTAAAGAATTTCAGTTACCAATTTTCATCAGTCAACAACACGTATGGATTGGATTCCAATGAACTGTGGGTACAAATGTTTTCGGCTATTTCGGAAATTGTTCGAGCATAACTCCGGAATCTTTCGGTCAATTAATTATGACGTATTGCCATGTTAAAAGAGGTAAACATGGAGTTTTCCACTATATATTTGCTACCAAATTTTCAAACAAAGGGTGCCCTCTAATAATCAATGATATGAACATCCTTACTAAGGCCTAGGCTAAGTCTAGCTCTGAATCCTACTTAGCTACAATGTTAGAAAAAAGTGTTTCAAACACTTTGTACATATAGGTGAAATGTAAAGTGTTTTCCCCTTGATCAATGTTGAATCCCACAATTTACCCACCATCAGCACAGGGCGTCGCAACATTGATCGGTGGGGAAGAGGGAGGGATATTAGTAAGTCAGGGGATACTTCAGGCTACCAGAAATAAGTTTTGATTTTCACGTGACTCAAAAAGCGTGCCTGTTATGTTCCAATAAGCATGGCAATTAGGGTCAGTGTTCGAACACCTTTTTTCTATGATTGTAGCTCTAGGCTCTAGTCACTACTCTACAAGTACTCTACTATTAGTATATTACTTGTATTTTTTATGTGGACAGTAGTGTTTGGGAGCATTCATAAATACTTTATGGGGGGCTGGACAAATATATGTTGGTACATCAACACTTTTTGACCTCTCCCCCCCCCCCCCCCCCCCCCCTCGCCTCACTTTTTTCTTCTTGTTTCTCTTGATAACTGGACCCGGCCCCCCTTCAGCTTAACTGAACATTTCTCTAACCTGTTGTCAAGGTCAAGAAACATAGTTAATATAGTCTACATGTAACCAATAATACCTTTATTGCTGTGATTTACTTGAGCATATTCTCAATTTTATCAGAAATACATACCGGTACACAATAATTATTGTCACATACCACCCTGGCATCTCTGGAAGCTTGCAAGTTAGGCAAACAAAACAAAATTGGTTGCCCTTTCACCTCAATTTTTTGGGGGGTCGGTACATGTAGGTCGATTCTTTTTTCTTTATTTTTTAATTTTTTTAGATGTCAAAGAATGCCAAAAATACACTTTCAAGTGAATTAGATATGTTTTTATTTCGAAATATAAGTGTTTTTTAGGTCGTCCGTAGGAAGAGACCTTATGGCGGCATCCTTCGTGTGTGTTGTGTGTGTTGTCTGTCTGTCTGTCTGTCTGTCTGTCAACAATTTGGTATACACTTTTTGTTTTGTCCATTTCTTTTCCATACAATAACCAATTGCAATCAAACTTCAGTCATAGATGCAACATGGAAACCTTCATATGTTAATGAGGTCAAAGGTCACATACCAAGGTCAAAGGTCATCTGAGGTCAAGATGTAAAATTTAGTATACACTTTTTGTATTGTCCATTTCTTTTCCATACAATGACCAATTGCAACCCATCTTCAGTCATAGATGCAACATGGAAACCTTCATATGTTAATGAGGTCAAAGGTCACATACCAAGGTCAAAGGTCATCTGAGGTCAAGATGTAAAATTTAGTGCACACTTTTTGTATTGTCCATTTCTTTTCCATACAATGACCAATTGCAACCAAACTTCAGGCATAGATGCAACATGGAAACCTTCATATGTTAATGAGGTCAAAGGTCACATACCAAGTTCAAAGGTCATCTGAGGTCAAGATGTAAAATTTAGTACACACTTTTTGTATTGTCCATCTCTTTTCCATACAATGACCAATTGCAACCAAACTTCGGTCATAGATGCAACATGGAAACCTTCATATGTTAAAGAGGTCAAAGGTCACATACCAAGGTCAAAGGTCATCTGAGGTCAAGATGTAAAATTTAGTGCACACTTTTTGTATTGTCCATTTCTTATTCCATACAATGAGCAATTGCAACCAAACTTCAGGCATAGATGCAACATGCAAACCTTCATATGTTAATGAGGTCAAAGGTCACATACCAAGGTCAAAGGTCATCTGAGGTCAAGATGTAAAATTTAGTACACACATTTTGTATTGTCCATTTCTTTTCCATACAATAAATAACCAATTGCAACCAACCCTTGGTCATATATGCAACATGAAAACCTTTATATGTTAATGAGGTCAAAGGTCACATACCAAGGACAAAGGTCATCTGAGGTCAAGATGTAAAATTAAGTACACACTTTTTGTCTTGTCCATTTCTTTTCCATACAATGACCAATTGCAACCAAACTTGGGTCATAGATGCAATATGGAAACCTTCATATGTTAATGAAGTCAAAGGTCACATACCAAGGTCAACGGTCATCTGAGGTCAAGATGTAAAATTGGCTGCATATGTAAAATTGATTACATTTAAACAGATGAAGTTCAATTGCAACCAAACTACCCATATAAACGGACGACCTTTGGGACCGCTGTCCCTATTTTTTCTTTCTGTACTCCCTACCGGTGACGTCGGAAGCAACAATATTTAGGGTGAGATGCTTTATAATGTTTCAACATGTATCAACAAAATGTGTGCGATATACGCTCATAAATGTTCAGGTTATTTTAATTAAAATGGTCCAGAAAAACGTTCCTGAAGTCATATTGTTCAGGTTGAAAATAATGAAACATTGACACTATTTCGCAAGTGAGGAGAAATTGGCAATTTTAAATGTTAACACTAAAAGCTATGATGTTTGTTTGTTTGATTGTTTGTTTGTTTGTTTAAACGGTTGGTCCATACGGACACACGCTTGGGTCCTGAAGGAACCAGGCTCAAGCAAAATGCTCAAGCCAGGCTTAAAAAGCCATACCACCCCACCCCATCAACCCGCGCCCACCCAACATATTTTTGAATATTCTGTAAGGATATAGGCCTACATACGTTTGATCAACTTCACAAAAATGTTAAATCCTTTTTAGGTTTACCGGTACCCAATAGAAATACGTCTATCTGTACGAGAAGAACAGCTCAAACTACCGGGCTAAAAAGAGGTGAAGAAATGGAAAGAAAAGGAACGGAGGAGGAGAAAAAGGGGAAAGAAGGGAAAAGGGCCCCATGTTTTTTTTAAAACCTGCACTGCAAAAGAAATTCCAATTTATTTGGTTTTCAAAATGTATAATGAAAGGGCTTCATCAGTATAAATAGACAAATGGAATTTCGGCGCATGATTTAATGATATAAAATAATAATAATAATAATAATAATAGGCCTAATAATAACCTTAGTTTTAAAATTTTTAAAAATGACCCTGGGATTTTCAAATGTAACTATAAAGGTTTATGAAAGTTTATCTGTAATGTCATATCACATTGATTAGGTATAACTGTTTACTCCGCAAGGTGTGACAATACTTTTGCAAAACAAGACTAACCCATGGTTTTTCCATATCATTTTTCTCTATAATTGCCAGCCGACCGAAGCCCTTCATGCTTTCTTCTCGAGAAAATTGCAGGTTCTGATATAGGTCGGCTATCCAACATCTGCTGAGAGGAGGGTACTGCATTATCCTGTGCTGTTTGTGCAATCGTCTCCTACTCCTAGTATTGACTCCTTTATTACTTACTTCCTGACGACAGAATAGTCCGCTAAAACGGATAATTTTCAAGGCCGGTATCCTTCTTTTGAAGATTCCGCACGAATGTTTAAATGTTACACGCTTATACGCGAGCAATCTTGCGCGTGGTCAATTTGAAATATGCGCGCGGCTCACAATTCACGCAATCATGAATTTAACGCACGCGTAGTGAAAAGAATGTCGCTTTCAAGATTTCGACAACATTTCAGCTGAAAGACTCCGCCCCCCCAGCTGAAATTATCATTTATAAATTTCTGCACATGAAGTTTTCCATCACCAGTTGATTTCAGTTGAAAATTCCCATAGCGTTACACTGCCGATAATGAGCTAATTGATATTTCATGAGGTGATTTACTACAGCGATTTTACATTGGAATTTTGACTTGCTCGATAAAATCATGAATTGTAATGCTTTTAATTTAACACAATGAAAACACAATGAAATGGTAACTGGGTCTGATGGTTTAATACTTTTTCGACAACACAGTGATAACTTGCAAGCTTCCAGAGGGGGAAATACTTATGGGCGGCAGTGTATAATAAACTTACTGAGATATATACCAGCAACATTTCAAAGCACCAGCCGGGAATTGAACCCAGGACCTTCCGCTTAATATTCATGATTATTTGTAGAAAGTAAATTTTCCTGCAGATTTCCTTTTTTGATCATAAATCATAAAATATTCTGAGTTACAGAGCGATACGATTCCTATAATAATTTCAAAATTCTCGTTTTAGAGTGAATTTCGAATGAGAAATAAGTTGTCGTCGCTCAGACCTGACAGTTTATTTTCACTCACTAAATCATGATTTTAAAGTAATTACTAGGAATCAAATCACTCTGTTACTCAGAATATATTGATTTATGATCAGAAATGTAAATCTGCAAGAAAATCTACATTCTAAAAAATACCATGACTAGAATTTACTTGGCCTTAAAGGAAGGGTCCCGCAAGCACAACATTGAGCATTATTTGTTAGAAAAATAATTATCGAGCCGAAATGACGTAATTATATAGAACAAAACACCATACTAGTCACAAAACTGAATAAAAACTGCCATCACTCAACATGCTATTTTTAAAATTCGTGGCGATCAAAAGTCTCGGTGTTGATGACGTCATGGGTATCGGTGCTCAAATTTGCGCATGTGCATTGTATAACTATGACATCATCGACACTGGGACTTTCGATCGCCGCGAATTTTAAAAAGTGCATGTTGAGAGATTGCGGTGTTTTTTCATTTTTTTCATTAGTATGGTGTTCTGTTCTATATAATTACAAAAGTTGGGCTTGATAGTTATTTTTCTAACATATAATGCACACTCTTATGCTTGCGAGACACCTCCTTTAACGTTATAATTGTTCAAGTTATATTTATGCATTGGTTAATTTCTCAACCTGTTTTTATTTCCAAGAAATACTGGCTTGTATTTCGATCGCCCTATTTCCGCTGGCCGCAGCCTACAGTACAGTACTAAAACTATGATGTGCACTGCCTATGCTACAAATTAGATTTTGTTGGATTAAGTGGGGTTAGGGTTAAAGTTAAACCAAACTTGAAAGTTGTGGGGATAAAAAATTGCTTGTTAAATGAATGTTAACCCTACTTTTTTCAGACATTTTTTCCTGGCGGCAAAATGTGAGTGACCCAAAATATCGCCGCGCCTCCCCCCCCCCCCCCTTTCCCCCGGATTTGAACCATGGACCTCTGGCACACAGGGCGAGGTATTTTCCAGTACAAAGGTGTACTGCGCCAAGTATGTAGGCTGGGTCCAGTATTTCTTTTTAAAACTTACACGCCGGGTTAATACAAACAGGTTGGGTTGTTGGATCTGGTGGGGTTTGGGGTTACATGTACATGTATAGGAACCAAACTTGGAAAAAATTGCTTGTTAACCCTAACCCCTACACCCACTTTTTCAGACATTTTTTCCAGGCGGCAAAAAGTGACCTAAAATATTGCCACAGCTCCCCCCCCCCCCCCCCCCCCCCCCCAGATTTGGACCACTGACCTCTGGCTCACTGGACGAGGGATTTTCCAGTATACCACAGATGTCAAGTATAGGCTGGGTCCAGGGTTTCTTCGAAAAACATCCACATCAGGTAATACAATCAGGCTGGGTTGTTGTTGGATTTAGTAGGGATAATTAGGGTTATACCAAAGGAAAATTTTGGAAGAAAAAAACAACAAATATTACTTGTTAACTAATCCTAACTCCTTTTTTCAGACATTTTTTCCTGGCTGTGAAAAGTGACCTAAAATATCAAAGCGACACCGCCCCCCCCCCCCCCCCCCCCTGGATTTGAACATCTCTTCACACTTTCAACATTTAAAATGATTTACAAAATGCACCCTCTGATGCAGAAAACATCATTCACCACATCACAGAACCAACCATCACCAGTAGATTTACTGATTGAGTGGTAATCCAAATGTTAGCGGATCCACATCACATTTTACACCTTGACACAATGTTGTCATTTAGTTTACAGTTCCCTGCTATCCTCAATATGAAATGAGTATGACTATGTGCACTGTACAATGTAGTGCATGAACAGATGAAAGTGTAGAAAGCAGTTACAGTGCATAAACATGTACTATTATGTGGTACACTGAGCTGAGAATAAATAGAATCAGTTCAAGGATCCGGGGAGGGGGGTGGGCACTCAGAGCAAATGTGTTGTCATCATCGGGCAGAAATCTGCGGGAAAGGGTACCTTTTTCACAAATTGAAACGGTCCCCCCGATTAGGGTAACAATTTAATGCCATTTTGTGAAAAAGGGTATACATACAGGGTGAGTCAAAAAGACTGCAATAGTGGAAAGAAGCCATTTTGTTTTCAAAACCAAAATGAATTTTAAAACTTTTTAAACGTTGCAAGAATGATGTATTTAATAACTTTGTGTGAAAAAATGAAGTCGATCGCATTGTTTGTTTGACTTTGGTGACCCTCTTTGCTGCACAACCAAATTTACCTGTTTGTCCACGAGCACAGTGATTTTCATTTGAAATGGCACACATTGCACTTTCATATTTGAATATCCCGCCGACAAAAAAATGGAAAATGTCATTCTTTTATTAAGATTTAGAACATTATATATACGCTTTCATAGCATGGGTATGATTATACATGTAATTGATTATGCTAACTCACATGTAAACAAGAAAGGATGCATCAAATTCCAATAACATCACAAATGAACTCAATTTTCCAAATTTGAATGAGAGGCACATTTTGTGATCTGATGCATATTTTGGGTATCTCGTGGACAAACGTGGTCAATGGGTGCACTGGTCAAAAGGTTCACCAAAGGCAAATGGAAAATGATATTGACTTCATTTTTTCACGCAAAGTTAGGATTAAATACATCATTCTTGCAACGTTTAAAAAGTTTTAAAATTCATTTTGGTTTTGAAAACAAAATGGCTTCTTTCTACTATTGCAGTCTTTTTGACTCACCCTGTACATGTACTCTTGAAGTCAGCGTATATAGGGTTGGTATTATACAAGTTTTTTCACGTGCTGCATGTCAGTGTTAAGGGTCCGATTTTGGAGGACCTGCTTGATGATGACGAGAAATGGAAGTATATGAGCCGCCCGCCCCCCCCCCCCCCCCGGTCAAGGATACCTGAATTTACGGAAGAGATTTAGTTCTGCATGTTTTAGCAAGTGTTCAGCACAACTCACGAACTCCCAAAGTCGTGCCAAAATCAGACGGTTGTGTTGACAACACACAAACTCACGAAGTCACGAACTCGTGCTGAAAATCCGGTGGCTTTTGTTGACAACACACGAAGTCACAAACTCGTGCCAAAAATCAGGCGGTTGTGTTTGCAACTCGCGAACACACAAAGTCACGAACTCTTGCTGAAAATCCGGCGGCTGGTGTTGACAACACACGAACTCACGAAGTCATGAACTCGTGCCAAAATCAGGCGGTTGTGTTTGCAGCATATGAACACACGAACTCACAAACACACGATATGCACAAAATCAGGCGGTTGCGTTTGCAGCATACGAACTCTTCGTATTTCCAGGACAAGAGGCGGTTGGGTTTGTTTGATAAAACTAACCAACTCGCTAGAAGTGTAAAAATTAGGAGTTTCATGAGTTCGTGAATTGGAGCCAAAATTTCTTTACTATTTCTTTATTTTCAAAGTGTACAAGTCACGAACTCACGAACTCGGGATTGTTGGCACGAGTTTGTGAGTTCGTGCGTTCATAACCCTAACTACCTGGCACTAAATCTCTTTCGTAAGTTTGTGTACTTCTCAATGGGCAACATAATTGTGACCTTGTGATTCTAAAATAAGAACTATTGCAGTTATGCAACTCAAACTTTGGAATGTGACAAATTTAAGGATGACCTTTGTCACCTCATATAAAACAGAAAACATCAAGTTGAAAATCGGGCCAGCAATCAGAACATCTACCTTTAAAATATCAAATAAAAAATTAGCCATAGGAAGGAACAATCTTAACATTTTGAATGATGTTTTACATTATAGCTCATTTATGCTAAATTGCATTCGATTTATGAATGTTTAAATAATAACCGGTCAAACAAAAAGATGTGTGGAGATTGTACAAATGTAGTACACATATGGTATCAACAATATATTTTATGTCAAACTGTTTCCCACATTGAAAGCCAGAGCGGTGGAAAATGTTTCATCCTGATTAAATGTAAGGGGTCGTCCAAAATTATTGCCATTTTCGCATACGTAAATAATCCGTTTAAATAACCGGCTCCCGACCATCCTGACTTAAACCGTTTAAGTCTTGCGGTGTTTGTCGAACTCACCGCATCTCTGCTGTCATAACAAAGCTGCGTAGAACCGAGCGTATTACTGCGCGGGCTGTGAGACGCACAATGTATGCGGGCGTGAAAGGTAGGGCGCACTACGGGGCGCGTATCGACAGGCGCGTTATGATTCCAAATTCATCTTAAACGGTTCATCATCAACCGGTGTGTTTCCACAGCGCAGTGGTGCCTGATCTTGAGCGGAAGTAGCCACCTCTGGAGAAGGTTATAACAGGGGTATGCCAGTGAGCTTGCCGATCGGGTCCACTTTTAAATTAAAATTTGGTCAGCATAGAACTGGTGGCGCTATACTGATCAGGCGTGATTGTAGCAGACGACACGACGCTGGCCACGCGTCTCTCAGACGACCCAATATGTCAACGGGAGTGCAGTATTTTGAATTATTTTTAACAGTCATCGCCCGGTTAACGATGACAATTCTTCTAATATGATGAATTTGTCAAAATGATAAGATTAACATTCGCGATTACGTGTTATTCACCTTATTCATTACGTATTCAACATTTAGGTTTCGCATGGCCACCGTCGTCTGTGTAAATCCACAACGCCCTCAAACCTATGCTGACCAAATATTACGTTAAACCTGGTTAAACACTGTTAATCGCGTTCAACGCCGGTCACCGACACATTCCGATGATTACAATAATTTATGTAATTTATGCAAACGGCACCGTTTTCGCTACGTGTGTTAGTATAGGACTTTCCTATCCCAAAATTAATAGTATCCCTGGTTATAATAAACCGTTTATGGGTGATGATCGGTTTATCAATAATCCGATTATTGTGTGTTTCCACAGGAGAACTTACCGGAATTGCAATTCGGCGTGTTTCCACAGAACTTAACTTTCCGGTTATTGCCGTGTAATTTCGTCATTTCTATCTAAACCAGTAGTCACTCCCTAATGTTTTCTGGGCTAAACTAATTTACATCACAGAGGATAACAAGTCCATTTTAAGGGAAGTGTCAACCCAAAATATATGAAATTTATCAAGCACTGTAACTTTTAAACTAATAATGTAATGTACATAAAAGTATACAATTTTTCAAATGAAATGAGTCGGAGAATCCATTTTTGGTATTAAATTTCCCCCCAAATAGTGATTTCTACATTTTTGCCCAAAAATCACTTTTTTGGTGCCAAATTTTTTCAGACAACCTAACAAAATCAGTTTTTAATTCAAAATTTCAAAATTTCACCAAAATCATCCAAAGTCAATTATCTAGGAAGCACTTTTTTTTTTTTGGCTTAAACATTTTTAGTTTTGGTCAATATTTTCAAAACTAAATATTGTTAAGCCAAAAAAAAAAAGTGCTTCCTATATAATTGACTTTAGATGATTTTGGTGAAATTTTGAAATTTTTAATCAAAAACTGATTTTGTTAAAGGCATATTATGTGATCTTTTCCAGAGAGCGCCCTCTATTCATTATTTCTTTTAGAAAGTAGATTTTCTTGCAGATTTACATTTCTGATCATAAATCATACATATATTCCAAGTTACAGAGCGATACGATTCCTAATTACCTCAAAATCATGGTTTTAGAGTGAATTTAGAGTGAAAAATATAAACTGTCGGATAATCCGACAGTTTATTTTCACTCTAAAATCATGATTTTGAAGAAACTAAGAATCGTATCGCCCTGTAACTTGGAATGTATGTACGATTTATGATCAGAAATGTAAATCTGCAAGAAAATCTACTTTTAATTTTTTTTTTTCGATGTTGAGGGCGTTCCCCGGAAAGATCACATAATATACCTTTAAGTTGTCTGAAAATTTGTAAAATTCCTTCAAATTTGAACTTCTAGAAAACATCGGTTTAGTTAAAATATTGACATTTTCCACCATTTAAAGCTAAATGTTCACGGAATACACGGGCGTGTGACCTAAAAGGCGAGTATACCATTATGAACAATCAAAATAAACTATCAGATTCAATTTATATTGTCACAATGTGAAGAAATTGGAAGAAAACTGAAATTTAAATGACGGTAAGATTGGCCTTTGCTTACATTTTTAGACATTGTTTTGCGCTCTTTTGTTTTTCCCGTCTACGTCGCAGATATTAAGCGGCGCGTCTAGTATTACGCACGGGAATATTCAGCGCGCGACGCAATGATCGAACAGTTGTCGCAGCATTTGAAAAGCGCGGAACTCCGCTTAAATTCCCGCCAAATAGCCATGCGCCTTTTCCTGACTCAAACTTACCAAAACAACAATTTTAAATCACCTAAAAGAACGAGAAATAATCGCTTCCGATTAGTAACTTATGATGGTAATGATAGAATACATATAAAAGTATAAAATAATAGAGAAATATGAAATTCAATTTTTGAAACAAATGCTGGGTTGACACTGCCCTTAAGTAAGAAGGGTGGGCTTTAACTATGCAAAATACTCACAGGCTTGAACAGTGTCCGTATGTGACAACATTTGTGTCCGTCTGTGACAAGTTTCGTAATTGATTTTACTTATTTGATGGTGCCAGTGTTAGATAACATTCTTGCATGGGAAAGGGGAGATAGCTCACAATGTTTTTTAGTTTTCTTCTTTGTCCTTAAAATTTGGTAAAAAAATGTAAAACTTTTTTTGTGTCACGGACGGACATGTCCCTCATCGAAATGTTAACTCAAGGGTAATAATGTAACTACTTCCCAGAACTTTTTTCCACGCATTTTTTTATTATTTAATAGATACATGTCTCATCTATCAACATAACATAAAAAACCTGAATATTATTCATTAACATAAAAATATGGTAAGGTCATCTTCTACTTATAATGTCCGCTCGTGACACATTTTGTTTTCACCCCCTTGGCAATAATGGACCGCTCCAAAAAAATAAAACACATTTTATGTTTTAAAAAATACCTGTACCCCCGCTCTCAAGTTTCTGACTCGGCGGTACCCCAACCCTGCTCAAGTTCCTGAGTTGGCAGTACCCCTACCCCTGCTCAAGTTTCTGACTCGGCTGTACCCATACCCCCGCTCAAGTTTCTGACTCGGCAGTTCCCTACCAGCCCAAGGTTTCTGACTCGGCATGTTTGTTGACTAAGGGTCAACTACCAGTCATCTAATGTCCTGTTTTGGACTTACAAAAAAAAAAAGTAAAAAAAAGTTTAAAAAAAATTGTTGTTGGTTTTTTTGCGGGAATCCAACTGGATTCGCGCGGTAGTGATTTGACGCGAATCTTCACGCGAATGGATTCGCGGCAAAATTCTACCCCTGGGGTTGTGGATAAACATATAGTTTTGAAAATTCATTATGATGAGTGAACTTCAATCATATCAATGTATTAAACTATTTTTGATGATAGCCTATCTATCTTGACACAGGTACTGGGAAACATGCCAGATTGTCAATGTCACCGAATTGGTGGAAGCAAAGAGAGCAGATTACTGTACAAATGTAGAGATTTTATGATGTTATCTCTCAAAATATTGAGCTTTTTTTCTCCCACATTTCTAAAAAAGTGTAAAAACCCAAAACTTCTTTTTTTCTCTTTTTTTTTTAATATTCGCACTTGCGTCGATTCTCACTTACGTTGATTCTCACTTTCGTCACGACATACGTATACATTCTCCCCTATTCAGTAAAACTTTACAGTAATTGATGTTATTCGTTTCGTTGAATAATAAAGAATGTTTTTAATCATTCTTATGAATGAGACATGGTTTGTTTTAAAGGCACATGATGTGATCTTTTAATGCAATAACAATCCCCCATAACTACGGCATATACTTGCAAATCTACTGAATGCCAGTTATTTCCGTGCATATTTTGTGCATAAAGTTGTTGCTATGATATGGCAGCCATTTTGTGAAATTGGGCGCCATATTGGATTCTATCTTTCTTGGATTAAAGTTCAGATGATGTATTTTATACTTAAATAGAGTTGTAAAGTCTTAAACATCTCAAAACGCAATGCTATTTGTTACAATTCCTACAAGAATATGAAACATGGTGTTTTTAATAGAAAAACATGCATTTTGGCGGCCATTTTGAAAATGAAGTGATAACACCCGTTTAGCTACATGGTTGAATTTGCTATCACCTATTTTCATATCCAAAAATCAATATTCGGCTTACTCCTTCATTTTGGTACCAATGGACCCTATTTTGGGGTCTGGCTGATAGCCCCTTTTTTAGAATTTTTTCCCGGTGGCATAAAGTGACCCAAATTGAAATTTGGATACCAAAATAACCTACTTACAGATGTACACTGTACTGTACTTCAGTATTTATCTATTTCAAAACCAAAATGAATTTTAAAACTTTATCAACGTTGCAAGATTGATGTATTTAATCCTAACTAACTTTGTGTGAAAAAAGCATTTTTCGTTTGTCTTTGGTGACCCTCTTTGCTGCACAACCAAATTTACCTGTTTGTCCACGAGCACAGTGATTTTCAATTGAAATGGCACACATTGCATTTTCATATTTGAATATCCCGCCAACAAAAAAATGGAAAATTTCAGCTTTTTATTAAAATTTAGAACATTATACGCTTTCATAGCATGGGTATGATTGCTAACTCACATGTAAACAAGAAAGGATGCATCAAATTCCAATAACATCACAAATGAACTCAAGTTTCCAAATTTGAATGAGAGACACATTTTGCGATCTGATGCATATTTTGGGTATCTCGTGGACAAACGTGTGAAATGGGTGCACTGGTCAAAAGCTTCACCAAAGGCAAACGGAAAATGATATTGACTTCATTTTTTCACACAAATTTAGTAACAAATAAGGTATAACGTTTAAAAAAATTCAAACTTCAACTTAGTTTTTAAAACAAGAAGGCTTCTTTCCACTATTGCAGTTTTTTTTGACTCACCCTACATTGTTTTCATTGATACAGCAAAAATATGTAGTATATAAATTAACCAATTACATTTGCATCTTTCTTTCTTTTTAGGCATAGACATATTTCAACAATGTGCAAGTGTGTGAAAAGGAGCAATGTCCCATGGCTCTCAGCCACAACACAAGGAAACTCAAGAGTACTAGAACACTCTTGAGAACTCTGTCATAGATACTTTTTCTTGTGGACTGGGAGAGCATATGGCATGTTAACCTTCCAAGTTTGTAAAGGTATGCATGACATCATTTTATTTCACTATATAATCATGTTTCATTATAAAGATTTTTGTAAAGCTATGCATTAAAGGAACATTAAAAATTGCCATTATTGTTTGTTTCTACTAACAAAAACACAGCACTACTTGATTAAAACAATATCATCGCTATTTATTGAAAAACGCCCTCTATGCAAATATGGTTTGCGTTATGTATCTAAAACTATCACACTTGTAAGCTCATCAAAGCCATTTAGCCAACCAAAATCATGCATGTATAAAAGGATAATTGACTTGATTCTCGACTTGATTTGTGACTGGACAAAATTACTTGTGACTTTGACAGTGATGAATCAGATGGTCTCAGCAGATCATGGATTGTGGATAAACATAGTTTTGAAAATTCATTATGATGAGTGAACTTCAATCAAATCAATGTATTAAACTATTTTTGATGATATATCTATCTTGACACAGGTACTGGGAAACATGCCAGATTGTCAATGTCACCGAATTGATGGAAGCAAAGAGAGCAGATTACTGTACAGCGACTCTTGACCTGTATGTTCACTGGTGAAGAAGTTACAAGCAGCTTTCAGGTGAGAGCATTTTCTAATTCAATAATTTTAGTAGCCTCTCATACAATGGTGTATCCAGGACTGTTTTGATGGGGGGCCAAAAAACCTTGAAGCCATCTTGTTGATCTTTTAAAAATATTGAAACGTTGAACCTTATACACTCGAAGCGCGCACAAATTGTTATTTTAATACTAAAAAGGTACAGTATGACGTTTTTAACGTCCCCCACATAATAGTTAGAGTATTTGGTGTGGTTTGAGGGCCATTATAATATTAAAACCTCTAGAAAACATGCGTGCGAAGTGCAAACAATTTGTGAAGCTTAAATAATGAAATATTGAAATTAATATGTGCGCGAAGCGCAAAAAAAAATGCATTTCTAACACTAATGGTCCAGTATGATAATAACGTCCCCCACATAATATTTAGAATTTTTGGTGTGGTCATAATAATGTTAAAACCTGTATTCGCGCGGAGCGCACACATTTTTTGAGTTTTTGAACTAAAATTGGTCATGGAAAACTGTCCTGAAGCTACCTTGTTAAACTTAAATAATAAAATATTGAAATTAATACGCTTGAAGCGCGCAAAAATTGGCATTTCTAACTGGTCTAGTATGATGTTTTTAACGTCCTCCACATAATATTTAGAATATTTGATATGGTTTGAGGGCCATTATAATGTTAAAACCTGTAGATTTTTTTTTGAGTTTTAACTAAAATGGTCATGGAAAACTGTCTTGAAGCCACCTTGTTAAGCTTAAATAATGAAATATTAAAATTAATACGTGCGCGAAGCACGGTAAAATTGCATTTCTAACACTAATGGTCCAGTATGATAATAACGTCCCCCACATAATATTTAGAATTTTTGGTGTGGTTTTTGCTTTAATACTTTGATCCAGTATGATATGTTTAACGTCCCCCACATATTTAGAATATTTGGTGGGTCTGAGGGCCAATAATATATTAAAACCTGCATAAATTGTTCGCGCGGAGTGTGCACATTTTTTGACTTTTTGAACTAAAATGGTCATGGAAAACTGTCCTGAAGCCATCTTGTCTAGCTTGTATAATATTTGGTTTGTTTTGGGACCCATTATAATGTTGAATGAAACCTGTTGAAAAAGTGAGCGCGAATCAAGCAAAAAACTCCCAGTTTTTGAACTAAAATGGTCCAGAAAAAACGTTCCTTAAGCCCTCTTGTTAAATATTGAAACATTAAAACTAATACGTGCAAAGCGCACAAAAATTTGCATTTTTAGGTCGTCCGTGTAGGAAGAGACTTTATGGCAGCATCCTTCGTGTGTAGTCTGTCAGTCAGTCGGGGTGTGTCCGTCAATAATTGTATACACTTTTTGTTTTGTCCATTTCTTCTCCATACAATAACCAATTGCAATCAAACTTTGGTTATAGATGCAACATGGAAACCTTCATATGTTAATGAGGTCATAGGTCACATACCAAGGTCAAAAGTCATCGGAGGTCAAGATGTAAAATTCAGTACACATACACATTTTTTGTATTGTCCATTTCTTTTCCATACAATGACCAATTGCAACCAAACTTCAGTCATAGATGCAACATGGAAACCTTCATATGTTAATGAGGTCAAAGGTCGCATACTAAGGTCAAAGGTCATCTGAGGTCAAGATGTAAAATTTAGTACACACTTTTTGCATTGTCCTTTTCTTTTCCATATAATGACCAATTGCAACCAAACCTCTGGCATAGATGCAACATGGAAACCTTCATATGTTAATGAGGTCAAAGGTCACATACCAAGGTCAAAGGTCATCTGAGGTCAAAATTTAGTACACACTTTTTGTATTGTCCATTTCTTTTCCATACAATGACCAATTGCAACCAAACCTCGGTCATAGATGCAACATGGAAACCTTCATATGTTAATGAGGTCAAAGGTCACATACCAAGGTCAAAGGTCATCTGAGGTTAAGATGTAAAATTGGCTGCATATGTAAAATTGATTACATTTAAACAAATGAAGTACAATTGCAACCAAACTACCCATATAAACGGACGACCTATTTGGGACCGCTGTCCCTATTTTTAACACTAAAAAGGTCTAGTATAACGTTTTTAACGTCCCTCACATTACCCTCTTGTTAAGCTTGAATATTGAAACATTGAAACTAATACGTGCAAAACGCGCGAAACTTGGGATTTTTTTAACACTAAAAAGGTCTAGTATAGAACGTTTTTAACGCCCCTCACATTAAATTTATGGGGACGTGACCCCGTAACCCCCATTTGCGCTGCATATTTCCCTACCCTTCCTCCTCCCCTACCTCCTTCTCTTTCTCCTTCTTATCCTCTTCCTCTTTCTTACCCTCTTCCTCCTTTTTTTTAAACTCTTTTTTCAATGGGGGGTTGGGGGGGGGGGCATGGCCTGCTGGGCCCCCTAGATACGCCACTGCTCTCATATTTAAAATAAAATAGTTTTGCAGCCACAATTTTTAAATGTACCAATCGTTTTCTTTCCTTCATCTTTAGAAAACTTGGTGATGAGCCAGAGGTGAGGGATAAAATCAAATCATTTGTGATGTATGGTCATACCCGGCAGCATGCTGGCGCAGATGGTCAGAGAGGATGAGCAACTGACAACCAAATCTAAGATTGATTTCTCTAAAGCTACCACCTTGCAGGACACATTCAATGTGTGCATCACCATCTTGCTATCTGTAAGCAAGCTGATAAGCCAATCTTCTGTTGCCCGAAGCCCTATGATCCTGGACAGGGCTTGAAGAAGACAACAAAAAAACTGCTGCAGAGGTGGAGGAGTATGACATTGACTATGATGATGTATTTAATGACGACAACTAGTACATTCCATTACCATCAAGCAATCAACTTTGCTCTCCATAATCGCTTAAAAATCACCTAAGATATGCAACACGATTATGACGGAGAAGATCAAAAGGCCAACATAACCATGCACACAAACACACATCCTAGTAAAAACTATCACATGGTTGAAATCAAGGGAGGGCGTGTTGGCGCAGTGGTTCTTCCCTCGCCTTGCACCAATGAAATCCGGGTTAAACTCCTGCACGACCGGGCTTTATGTGCATTTAGTTAAACACGATCCATGCACGCTCTCGCAGGTTTTCTCCGGGTTCTCCGGTTTCCTTCTGCTTTCAAAATCGGTGTTCACTTTTTCGGTCATCAAAAACTTCCTTGACCCAAAGGTATTTGGGGAGCTGCATTAAAAAATGGTGGATGTTACAAATGCGAATAGGGTTCTGCGGGAAGTTCGCAGCACCTTAGTTGATGCGACCTGATTCTGTTGATTCACCAGCAGCAAAATTACAGCACTTTGATCTTCTGCTATGGCGCTATATAAATGCTGATTATTATTATTATTATTATTATGATATAAAACAAAACATCATACTTATCTCAAAAAACATAAACAAAAAATAACTACCATTTCTCAACAACCAATTTTTAAAATGTGCATCAATCGAAAGTCCCTGTGTCGTTGATGTTATGGGTATTGGTGCTCAAATTTGCGCAAGTGCATCATGCATTGTATAACTATGATTTCATGGACACCGGGACTTTCGATTGTCACACATTTTAAAAATTGCATGTTGAGAAGTGACAGTTTTATTAGCTTTTGTCATAAGTGTGATGTTTTGTTTTACGATGTATATAATTACGTAATTTAGATTATTTTTTGCTTGCGGGAAACGCCCGTTTAATATGGAATTTCATCATCCCCTCATTTAATTTAATTTGTTTTGTTTTTTTAAAAATTAATTCATGTATGTATACATCTTGAACAAGTCATTTCCAGTTCTTTTGTCTATGAATCAATCCTCAAAAAACTACCAGCCCACCGTAAAGTTGCGGACGTACATTGCAGAGACTTTGAGGGCTTGCGATATCTTAACTATAATAATTGCTTGCTTTTTAGTTATTCTGTTATCCCTTCATTTCTAAGAACGACGCATACTACCATTAATACCGATGTTGGTGTGTGGGGAATTACAGTATTATGCCGATTTTTAAAACATGGGTCTCAAGTATCTCTAATAGGAACAGTAAAATTGTACCAGTATCAAACCGATACTGGCAATCGGAGGCGTTTTTGTATTCGTTTGTGTGTAGAAAACGCTCACCCTGTACTTTTTAGCAAATTCACTTAAAATTATATATAAATTAAACAATTGTAATTTTCTATAATTGTTTTGGTAATAATATTAAATTAATTCATTGCACATAATTATTTATCACATTTTTAGGTCAACGCCATTTCTTATATATTTCTTCATTTTTTCTTACCTGGCTATATTTAAGCTCCTTATCTTTAAATCGCGATAAAAATCCTAATTTACATGCGATTTTCACCAAAATGGACTCAAAATGTGTCTAAATTCAAGCGTTTCAATATAATGAACAATTATTCTCATCTCAAATGTCAATTTATAATTTCAATCATATCAAATGTCAATTTTAATATTTTTGTATACGTTTCACTATAGATATCTCAAAACAAGGAAACGTGCAAACGTGCGAAAACGTAACTCAAAAACAAAAAGTTGTGTGACCATGGAAATTGGCACAGATGTTAAGCATAAGAGGCCTACAAAACCCTATAGGCCTAACTGTGGAACAGTCTTCCAGTCAATGTTGTTGGCAATATTCAAGAGAAAGGACTACAATCTTTTCAATGTCCTGTTAAAGCAGTGGTTCTCAACCTTTTTGCCCCACGACCCCTTTTGACATTCCTGGTCAGAACCGTGACCCTCAAAACCAAAATTGAAGAGAAAAAACACCAGCCGATTATCATAAATGAAACTGCTTAGTTTGGATGCAAGCGTAGCGAGCAGGAAATGTTGCATATTTGAATGTTTCTTTTGGGTTTTTCTAAGCTTTTTTAAAGCGAAATGTAACACGGTTCCCCAAAACCTATATTTATTAGCCCTTCATGACCCCCTGGAAAACCCCAAATGACCCCCATGTGGGTCATGGCCCCCAGGTAGAGAACCCCTGTGTTAAAGGGACATTAAGTGACGTTGAAAATTTTAAATGTTTAAAAATTTACTTCAGAATTCAAGATGAACATTAAAAATTGCCATTATTGTTGTTTCTACTAACAAAAACACAGCAAAACTTGATATCACCGCTATTTATTGAAAAACGCCCTCTATGCAAATATGGTTCGCGTTATGTATCACGCATACTACAGGGGGATACTGTCAGACGTAAAATGCTCGTCCCGGCTGTACGAGCATTTTTGAATCAACGTTTTCTTGTACAAAGAGGTGCTGATTTTTCTTAATCCTTATTTATACATGTAATACAATTATAAAAATATAATAATCCCAGTTTTTATCATAATTGAGGGCGCAGCCTCCAACACATCTCTTAGTGTCCCTTTAACAGATACTTTCTCTCCAACTCGATCTTCAGAGTATGTTGGCTAAGCTCTCTCGATGTATTAACCCTTACAGCCCCACACCCCATGAAATCCCATTTCCCAGCCTGTCGGTTCCACCTGCCGCTGAGGTTTTTGGGTGAAATAATGGCCCCGGGCTACATAGCTGGGCGAATACACTCGCCCAGCATAGCTCCCCCCGTGGCTCACTTGGTAGAGCGTTGGACTTGTAACCGAGAGGTCGTGGGTTCAAACCCCGGGGCGTGGCACCTCTTGTTGTGTGTGTTTTTTTTGCTTGAAAAAAATTTCGTTGGAAAATCCACCGGGAGTGTTAGGGTTATTGGCCTCCAGATATTATTTTCATCTTATTTTTGGATGTTATTCTCTATGTTTGGGTGTTTGTCCTATTTCTGTCCCACGCCACTTTCATTGGCTTTTTTACCAGCCCAATTGTGTTTACTTGTATTTTGATTATTTTCTGAGTTGCAGTGAACCAATTGATTGGCCCATCAGAGCTCTCTGTTGAGAGTTACCCGTTTGATTTGTAATCACTCAGTTCATTAACGTTGTTAATGTCTGTTGGGCTATTGTTCACATTTGCTCTTTATGTACAAAAAAAAACATGAAGGGATTTTCAAAAACGACCTTGCGTTTTTAAATGACGCTGCGAAATACCAGGGTTGCACAAAGTTGTTTCTTCCCCAGGAGCAAGGTTTTGAGCTTAACATTTCCCCACCTTTACTTACAGGTTTGATAAAAATCAGATTACAATATCATATGTTAGCTATAGTGTTGTTTAGATGTACCAGTACCATAGTAATATTTTTACATTTGAGAAGAATTTTATGTTAAGGGGCATGAAAAAAATGATTTGTTTAAAGCGCGCAAATTTGTTTGTGGCATTTAACGCTCAAATTGTCAAATTGTGTCTAATTTAGTAAGAAAATGTGCGCGAAGCACGAAAAAAATTGCCTTTTTATGCTAAAATTGTCAATTTTTTCTTCTTATTTTAACTAAATATAATTCTTTTTGGGGGTGGGGGCACAAAAATATGTTTTGGGGAAATGCCCCCCCCCCCTTACCCCTGTAGCTTCGCCACTGGGAAAAAGCAATAAAACAATAAACACGTTAGTATACCTGCAAGGCTGCAAACATAGCTCATAACCCAAAGTTGCATTTTTTCTCTTCATCTTTTTTCACCCTTTTCCCCAATACTTTTTCTTTTTCCACTTGGAATTATTTCCCCAATTCTGCTCATTATTTCCCGGGAGCGGTGCTCCCTGCTCCCGCACTTTGTGCAACCCTGCGAAATACCCTGATTAGCCGTGTCCCAGTTACCATGGCAATCGCAAAAAAAATGTTTCATGATTTTGTGCGTATTGTCCATACGCACCCATCCCCCAAATATGGTAATTATGCGACATTTCGTTAGTGAGTTTTGTACGTTACGCTGTTTAGCCAATCACAGGCCCTGCTTGGTTACCATGGCAATTGGCAACCCGACCAATAAAAAACGTGTTTTTTAAAACTTGGGATCATGCTCGACATTTTGGTATATAACATGTCTTAGTTGAAGTCTGGGAAAGTGATGAAATTCTAAATAAAAAATGTGGTCATTTCAACCTATACCACCCCTTAAGTTAATTATTTTATGATACACAAATCATTTTCATTGTGGTATTAGTTGTGTCAATTTGTAATGCTTGCGTTAGTTCATTCATGGCAATAATTGTATACTGCTCACAAAAAGTATCGAAACACTTAGAAATTATCCAATACATAACGGCTTGAAAGGGTAGGCATTAATCGAAGCATATAACCAAGTGCATAATTTTGTTCTGAGTATTTTGACACCTCGATCGTTGAGATACGATGTTGCGGAGCGGAGTTATTGTCATTTCAATGATTGTGGGTCCAGTTTCAAAAATGACACTCGTCCCTATTGAAAAGTACGAATCTGATCATTCTAAACAGTAATGCAAACCTCTTTCTATAGGATGATTGTCACTTTTGAAACTGGACCCACGACCATTGAAATGACAATAACCCCGCTCCGCAACATCGTATCTCATCGATCGAGGTGTCAAAATACGCAGAACAAAATTATGCACTTGTTTATTTGCTTCGATTAATGCATACCCTTTCGAGCCGTTATATATTGGATCATTTCTAAGTGTTTCGATACTTTTTGTGAGCAGTTTATGTACTTCCATTGTATTCACTGCAATTTGTGTAAATTAACCATTGGGTCATCATGGATATATTTGACTAACTTTTCCAGTGATATGACAAGCTTGCAAATTATCAAGATGGTTTATCATGCTGATATTGATAAGGCTATATTTAAAAAAATCTTTTGTCTCAAAGCTCTTCAGTTTTTCAAAAACCTAATGCGGAATGCGGGTTTTTTTGTTTTGTTTTATAAATATAAAATATTGAAATCCTTGTCAAAGTGACTTTTTGTATTTAAAATGATGTGATCAATGAAAATCTGAAAAATCGGTGAAATTTTGGGGTTCTTTTTTTGTTGTTGAAAAAAAAAGAACTGACACCTATCATGGTTAAAGTGCTTATGTTAATATTCAACTCTAAATCGTGCTACTAAATTAAAAGGATTATTGCCTATGTCATGCATGTGACTTAAGCATATTTATTGCGAGTGTGACTTAGGCAGTTGGAGACTAAATATTTAGACAGTGAAAGTGTTTTATAAGTTTAGAAAGGTGGCTGTAGTGCCAGAGTCTGGATGTAAAAAAGGTAGAGTACTGTAGTGAATTTCTAAGAACTTTTATAATGTTAGAATGAGCGTAGTCAAATTGCGTAAGTTAGTTCGTTGATGTAAAAGTAAAATAAACAACAATGTTGTTGAAGTCATTTTAGTTGGTTACGTAATACTATTGAGACATGACATCATAGCCATAATTTTTGTATTGTATCAACATGTCATTATGCTTTAAATGGTTAATAAAAGTAACTAAGTAACAAAACTTTTTTAATTTTTCTCAAAAGTAATAAATATCACTTATGCAATTATTTTATTCAAATGTTTAAAAGATATCAAATGTTAAAAAGATATAAGTCCAACCTATTGATCATCCAATTTTGAATTTGTACATAACTATCACAATCATACTACTAGGAATCGTTCAAGTAACACTTTAATCATTCCTAAAATCAAATTTGCACAGGGGTCAAATTCTCAAAATGCTCCTATTTTAATGAACATGGTCTCAAATTGTTCAGATGGATGCCACGAGCCATAAAAAGAATAGTTTGCCATATCTACAAGTTAAGCATAGATCTATTAGTTTCATTAGGTCAAAGGTCAGCACACATTAGTGGTATAGCCTCCTGACCATTGACCTAATAAAACTAATAGAAGCGTAACTTGTAGATATGGCAAACTATTCTTTTAATGGCTCGTAGCATCCATCTAAACGATTTGAGTCCATTTTCATTAAGATCGGAGCATTTTGAGAATTTGACCCCTGTATAATGAATTTGAGGCACCATTTGACCTTTGACCTATTTTGCCCTGCATCTGGAAAACTAAGCATCGGGTGGAAATACGACTATTTCCTTTTTTGCTCCTTATGGTCTCAGGAAGAGTTTGATATGCATTTCATTACAATCAGACCATTTTTACATTTTGACCCCTATATGACCTTTGACCTTCTATAGCGGCCACCCGTACAGGCTACGACACGGCAGCAATATAAAATATTGACTTTTGGCACCCAACTAAACTAATCAGATCATCAAACCTTTTGTACCTTCTCAGCTGATTAAACCTTCTGGGCTCCCGGCCTATATTCAACCTTCATCGGGTACCCAATGAAGGCCTATGATCGAACATTCTGTACGATAAATACTTTGTAATCACAGCATTTTCTACTTGTGACTTCATATTATTTAATACCGACGCAGCTTAATACCGACGCAGCTTAATACCGACGCAGCTTAATACCGACGCAGCTTAATACCGACGCAGCTTAATACCGACGCAGCTTAATACCGACGCAGCTTCTCTGTTATAAGTATACTTGCATTTACTGTGAAATAGTGTTGTGATTAAAATATAGATAAATCTAACATTCGTATCTGTAGTGATTCATTAAAATTGCAGCATGTGTATACTTCATTTGCAAGAGAATCTCAATATTCATTGTCAGACAACTCTTTTTTCTTCTTAGGGCCTATTCGGCCACCAGTACATCTTTTAATCATTTTGATTCAACTACTCAACTTAAAAATGTTAAATGTGATTCATTGTGACTCACATACTTTCATGTTGCTTAAAACAGAGATAAATCCACATTTTGATCAATTTAACGCCCCCCTCCAAAAACAAAACAAATCTTTTGCCTACGAAATGTGATATTATTTTAAAATAAAGTGTATATACAGGGTGTCCCAAAAGTTTCAAAACCATTTTAAAGATTTGTATCCCTCTCTTTAAAATAAGTCACATTCTTCACATTCCATTCATGTGGATTGTGTTAAAAAAATGTTTTCACTATGTTCATAATAATTAAGGATTATATCAATCTGAAATTATCATTGTAGACAACTCTTCTCTTCCCTGCCTCTTTCTGTTTGTCTCATTCTTGACTTTATTCAGCTCATTATGACGCTTTTATAGAAAGTGTAGTTTAACAATTCGGGAAACTTCCCCCTGTATTTGGGCAAGACAGACAGCTGTTATTGTAAGTTGGGTACCAAAATAATTCTCAAAGTGTTTTCTATCCAAATATATATTTATTTTTATACTGCAAATTATATACTGCCATGCATAGGCGACATGCAAACACCTAACACCAAATAGAAATTATTACCGGATGGAGAGTCATGTGGGTATTGCCATTGCTTACTTTCATATCACTTTATAAAACCTTTTTAAGTCCCACGCCCCTTTCATTTGTCTTTTTTTACCAGCCCAATTGCATGTGTTTACTTGTAGTTTGATTATTTTCTGAGTTGCAGTGTACAATTGATTGGCCTATCAAAGCTCTCTACTTTTAAAAATGTAGGGAAAAAATTATGACATATTTTCGGCCAAAAAAGGCTGATTTTACATGATTTGTGAGAAAAAATATCAGCACAAATTAAATTCTAGAAAAATGCATAAAGTGGGTCAGTCAGGCCCAAAAAACAGGGTTTTTTTCCTCGCCTTTATTCAAAATTTTAACTGGCATATAGTTTGAAGTTATTCATTTTGAATTCCTGATTACTTTCATATCACTTTAAACCCTATTTCAACGAGACATTTTGAGATATATCCACAAATTGCGGTTCTTTTGCTTCGATTTGATCTGATATGAGACATTTTCACACAAAAATAAAGGGTATAATAACTGTTTTTCATTAACATATTAGTTCTAAAAAGCAAACAGGTCAATTCGCAAACATTTACTTTAAGAAGTTTTGATTTCCTTCACATTTAGACGTTTAACTCTATGAATCCTAAATCTAGTATATTATACAGGGTGAATCAAAAAAATTGTGCACAATTTGAAACGGCCATTTGACCTTGATGCATGCATTGAACCATGTAAGTATTGATCTTTATATAAAGCGTTGTTAATCTAGTTTATCCTCCCCAAAAATGAAGGTAATCGACTAAAAAATAAGCAAACTGTGACACGTTTTGTGAACTCTCCGCATTTTTCGCCATTCCAATGGGATTTACACAGTTAAGACATGAATATTACTGGAGCATGATGATATGGAGTGAGAGTCTACAAGCAAGGCATTGTTGTGCCTGTAATTTATTACAGGTTCCTGGTATATTAAATGAGCCAAAGGTGGTAAAACATTGTAGAAATAAATAATACTTCTCAAACTAAAAATACTTGCACAAATAAAATGTTCTGAAGACACTTTGTTTCTTGATAATTGCACTAAAAAGTCATTCACATTGCCTTTAGGTTCACAATACGGTATGAGTTACGGTCTTAAAGGTGTTTTTTAATAAGACATCAAATAAAATGTTAGCTTCCTTGCAATTTAAAATAGAAATCAATTAATTGTTTGTTGATAATAAGTGGGTTTTTTTAATGAAGCCTTCCTTCAAAGACATGTGTGTGCCCTGTCCAACATGTTGCGAACAGCTCATCTAACCATTCCCCTGTAGCTTGTCAATTGCTTCCATTTCTTGAAGACTTCTTGCCTTCTTGGTCTGTAACAGGTGATGCTTGTATTCAAATTTGCCTTTTCATTTGACAACTCAGTATCAGACTATTAATTACTTATCCCAGAGTGAAAGAATGATTTTTCAGGAACATTTTGACAATTAATGTGATGATAATGACCATTTTAGCAAAACCAATTTTACTGTGTGTAAACCCCATTGGAATGGCGAAAAACGCGGTCAGTTTACGAAACTTGCCACAATTTGCTTATTTTTCGATCGATTATTTTCATTTTTTGGGAGGATAAACTAGATTAATAACGCTTTATACAGACAACAACAATTCCATGGTTCAATGCACGCATTAAGGTCAAATGGCCGTTTCAAATCGTGCATAATTTCTTTTTTGAATTCACCCTGTATACAAATTCAGGCTGAAATACAGCTACATGTAGGTTTACTAGGTTTTTTTTTATTATTTGGACTCAAATGCTCATTATTTCAACATTTTAACTTGCATATAGTTTGAAGTGATTCATGTTGACTACTTTCAAATCACTTTAAACCCTATTTCAATGAGACATTTTGAGATAAATCCACATGTTGCTCGATTTTACCCGCAAAATGGGGTTCTTTGCTTCGATTTGATCTGATATGAGACATTTTCACACAAAAATGAGACATTTTGAGATAAATCCATATCCACATGTTGCACAAAAATTATACCCTTCATACAAAAATGAAGGGTATAATACATATTTTTCATTTACATAATAGTTCTAAAAAGCAAACAGGTCCATTCGCAAACATTTGCTTTAAGAAGTTTTGCTCTCCTTCACATTTTAGGGACCGTTCATTATTTCTACCGACCGGAGGGTAGCTGGAAGAAAGCAACAACCAAAAAAAACCACATGACCCCCCTTCCCTAGATACTAAAAAAGTTATGACCCCACCTCTGGAATGTAGAAAAAAGGTTATGACCCCCTCCTTTTTTACACACACATAGGCCTACAAATACAATAAGCATACACAATTGAAGGGGTGGGTGCAATAACTTAGCACTTTAACTTTAGCACTTTATTGCACCCACCCTTCAATTATGAATTTTTGAGAATACTGTACTGTTCTAAAAAATATACACACACGCTCGTACAACAATTATATTATTATACACACTAGTAATTTTTGTTGAGTAAAGTGTATAATTTAAGACAGTCTATATAAGTGTGGGCATGCTGTCAGCATGGTCAGCATGGGCATGTTCTCAGCGTGGGCATGCAGTGGTGTAGCTAGGTTTTTCATATTGATGGGGCGAAAATGAAAAATTAACCGACAATGCTTTACCAACTAAAAAATAGCTTGCGAAAAATTTACTATTTTACACCATATTTTCCCCAAAAGCCATATTTGTACTTTTGTCCGTCATAATTTCATGATTTCCCTTGATAAATGAACCCACAGAGCCAATCTCAACCGTCACGCCAAAAATGTTGGTGGGGCGATCGCCCCCTCTGGCTACACCACTGTGGGCATGCTGTAGCGTGGGCATGATGTCTTGTTGTTGAGTTCCAAGAGAGCAAAAGTCTACTGCAAGCAGATGCCTAAAAGATCTGCAACACATTCCTATATCATAGTGTCAGTTTTCAGAATTTTATCTTTAACCCTAATTACCCTACCATGATGTACCATAATATACGACATTGTATTGTTTGTTCGTATCAACCGATGTGGAAGTTTTTCGCTGAAAAAAGCCTACACTCGTGGTGTACTGGAAATTCCCAATTCATGTGTGCCGGTGGTCCTTTGAAATCATTGAAAAAATTAAGATAATTAATAACCCACAATTTTGATGGGTTTACACTAGAATCATAATTGAGTGAGATCACGGACACTTTTCGGTAATTTTGATCAAAATGCACATTTCAAAGTTTTAACAAGAATATTTCTTTGAAATGATTCATTTGGACTCACCGATGACTTTGACATCACTTATAACCAATTGCAATAAAAAAATTGAGATAATTTTTATTATCTCAATTTTAAATAATCCTCAATTTTGATGGGTTTACACTAGAATCTTAATCGAGTGAGATCACAGACACTTTTCGGTAATTTTGATCAAAATGCACATTTCAACATTTTAACAAGAATATTTCTTTGAAATGATTCATTTGGACTCACCGATGACTTTGATATCACTTATAACCGATTGCAACAACAACAAATGGGATAAATCCACAATTTTGATGGATTTACACTAGAATCCTAATCGAGTGAGCCTGATCACGGACACTTTTCAGTAATTTTGATCAAAATGCACATTTCAAAATTTTAACAAGAATATTTCTTTTTCATTTGGACTCACCGATGACTTTGATATCACTTTATATAACCAATTGCAACAACAAATTGAGATAATTAATAATCCACAATTTTGATGGGTTTACACTAGAATCCTAATCGAGTGAGATCACGGACACTTTTCGGTAATTTTGACCAAAATGCACATTTCAAAATTTTAACAAGAATATTTCTTTGAAATGATTCATTTGGACTCAACGATGACTTTGATATCACTTATAACCAAAATTGCAACAAAAAATTGAGATAATTAATAACCCACAATTTTGATGGGTTTACACTAGAATCCTAATTGAGTGAGATCACGGACACTTTTCGGTAATTTTGATCAAAATGCACATTTCAAAATTTTAACAAGAATTGTTTGAAATGATTCATTTGGACTCACCGATGACTTTGATATCATTTATAACCAATTGCAACAAAAAATTGAGATAAATCCACAATTTTAATGGGTATAACACTAGAATCCTGTGACACTTTTTGGTAATTTTGATCAAAATTCACATTTCAAAATGGGGTGGGGGAGGTCAGTGAACATACCAAGCGTGTATGCATCAGTGTCCAAAAAAACATCGAAAAGGTCCAGATTTGCCACATGACATCGTCGACGTCATTCTTAAAAAGGGGTACTTCAGGGGCATTCGCACTTTACAGGTAGGGGTACTATTATAGTTGTATGTGTGCCTTTTCAATAAACGTGCATATCTGTATGAATGTCACATGATAATATGAATTAAGATTATTTTGAGCATTACTATATATTACGCCATTTAGTGGTTCATTATTGAGTGTTAGTAACACTGTTTAGGGTAGAGTTTGTACATGTATATGGCAGGCCCAATGTCCAGTAACTCGAAAAACCAAGTTTTTCGCCGAAAAACTTGGTTTATCGATTGAAAATCCAAGTTTTTCAAATAAAAAACCAAGTTTTTCTCGAAAAACTTGGTTTATCAATTGAAAAACCAAGTTTTTCAAATTATTGGACATTAGGCGTCGAAAAACTTGGATTTTCAATTGATAAACCAAGTTTTTCGAATTATTGGACATTAGGCGTCGAAAAACTTGGATTTTCAATTGATAAACCAAGTTTTTCGAATTATTGGACATTAGGCGTCGAAAAACTTGGTTTTTCAATTGATAAACCAAGTTTTTCGAATTATTTTACATTCCGCGTTGAAAAACCAAGTTTTTTGATCGAAAAACTTGGTTTTTCAAAATGATAAACCAAGTTTTTCTAATTAATGGACATTAGGCGTCGAAAAACTTGGTTTTTCGAGAACAACTTGGATTTTCACTTGAAAAACTTGGATTTTCAATTGATAAACCAAGTTTTTCGAATTATTGGACATTAGGCATCGAAAAACTTGGATTTTCAATTGATAAACCAAGTTTTTCGAATTATTGGACATTAGACGTCGAAAAACTTGGTTTTTCGAGTTACTGGACATTGGGCCTGCCATACATGTATGTGTTACGCCATTTAGGGGTATCAAAATAGTGTTCTGGTTTACGCCATTTATAGGGTCCATTTCAGAGGGGCTTGGCTGCTCATATGAATCCGCTTGGTAGTTAGTTCACTTCAAACTACTAAAATGTTATAGAATATTTGCGAATGGACCGATCTGTGAAGATTATGGTGACTTTTCGGGGAAAAACAAGACTGACCTTACTTGACAGGTCCGTCCGCCCGTGAAATAGGGTGGGTTTTTTCGTCGCCTACGTCTGTACATTTGAGTCAAAATTATAAAAAAATCCTACAATCTTGGAGAAAAAAAATTGGAACACTTAACACATTTTGAACATCATTATGCAGATTTTTTCTGATCTTTAAATGATGTTTATTTTGTTAAGAGCGAAATAGGACATTTTATAGACAACAATTCTTCTTTCCCCACACCCCATCGATCAATGTCGGGACAACTTGAACAGCTGATGAAGACATTAAAGGGGAACTAAGAGATCCTTCACGTAGGAAGCCCTCAATTTTTCACAAGTTAGGTTTTTCGCATTCAGTGGCGGATCCAGGATTAAAATTTACGGGGGGCTGAAACCCAAAAAATCGTAAAAGGTCCCTGAAGTTTTTTGCCGTCAGCTCGTGAAATTCTGCTAAGTGGGGGGGGGGGGGGGGGGGGGGGGGGGGGTAGCGATGTGGTTGTCCCAAAACCGGCAAAAAAAAATTGCATGGTACAAGTGGCAAATGTACCAACGGAACCTACCTGTCTCAGAAAGTGGTACACTGGCAAAAAAGGTATATTGTCAAATTTTACGGGGGGCGCGTACACGTTAAAGGTATAGTGAAAAAAATTACGGGGGGCGTCCGCCCCCCCTGTATCCGCCACTGATACGTCATGCTTATACACTGCAAAAACTCCGGTGTTAAACTGCAACACTGAGCCGGTGTTACGCTCCTGGTGTTAATGTTGGTGTTAGGTCAACACCATAGGAATAACTGATGTAACACTTCTCATGCATGGTGTTAAATTTCTTGTGTTAAACTTGGTGTAAGAATAACTCCCATGGGTGTCACTATTCCACACATGCGCATGGGGGTGGGTTATATTGGTTTTTTAACACTTTGGATTGTATATTTATACATTTGATCAAGTGATTCGATCTGCAACATGCACCATTTCATAATTAAATGGCAAGTAAGAACATTAATTCACAAAAACGTTCAAGTTTTAATAAATTTGAACTGTTGAACAGTGAAATATGTTATTTGCAAGTATTTTATTGTTAAAGTACTTCAACTTATCTAACATTAATATTTTATCACCAGAAGGTGTAAAAAAATAATATTTTAACACCAGAAGGTGTAAAGTTTTTAATGTTTTAACACCAGAAGGTGTAAAATTGTTACTGGTGTTGTCATATTGTAACACCCATTGGTGTTATATTTAACACCAACGTTGTAACACTAGTGATGGTGTCATTTTAACACCAGGTGGTGTAGTCCTATAGTGAATCCGTACTGGTGTTAAATTTAACACCCGTGGTGTTAAATTTAACACCACAGTTTTTGCAGTGTATACGTACTAACTACCCAAAATTATAGAGCTTAATTCGCAGTATGTGAAATTCATGGATTTGATAGCGTTTTGAGTTTCGATGTAATCAGAAACTCCCCAAATTCATCTAAAAGGCCACAGATGGCTTCTTATTTATTTATTTCATGTTTATTCAAAATAACCTTGAATACCACCCATGGCTTGTAGCGTGATCCATAGTCATGATCTCCCTGATTCAATTGGTGGTGACTGATTTTGAACCAAAATACACACACAAAAAGTGAAACTCGGAAATGCTGATACAATGACTTTATTTTTTATTTTTACTGAATTTTTTTGGAAGAAATCTTACATGAGAAGGTTTCTATTGCATATATATCTAAACAAGGTGAAAATATTGAATTTCTTTTTTTGAGAAATCTCTTTGTGCACCTTTAAAGGGACACTAAGAGAAGTGTTGGAGTCTGCGCCCTCAATTATGATAACAACTGGGATTGGTATATTTTTACAATTGTATATAGGTAGGCCTACATGTATAAATTTACACCTATATAAGGATTAAGAAAAATCAGCTCTCTTTGTACAACAAAACGTTGATTCAAAAATGCTGATCTTACCAAGATCAGTCTTTAACAGTCAGACAGTGTCCCCAGCACGCGTGATAAATAAACGCGAACCATATTTGTGACCATCCAGCACAAAGGGGTTGTAAAGTTGGCATAGCATGTACTGAGATATGGCTCAATACAATAAACATTTCAATAAACGATATGGTCACATTTTTTAACCTGGGCTACATTTGTGTTACATTGGTCATTTTCATGAAATATACATCATTTTTCTGTTTTGGTAGAATATATCAAAATATTTACATCTAAAGGGTATGAAACCATATATATTTGGAAAGCTCATAATATAAGGATTGTCAATTTTTAAACTAGAAATCAAATATACAGGGTGACCTAAACATTATACAGGGTGTAACAATTAAAAAGTTATACAAAATGATGATTTACTTTTTTTCTTCCACAGTCTAAATGCAGGACCTATGTGAAGGATATACATGTTTTTGTTGTATTTGAGTAAATTACCCATCCAGCGAATACAATATTTATTAGTCAGCTTATTAGGAAGTAATATATACGGGGTGGTCAAAATATCCAATGTTAAATACCGAAAAAACAAAACAAATTTAAACAAGTTTTGAAATTTATGATAATTCAGAACAAGTTTGAGTGACTATCGTTACGTTTAACCATCACTATGTGATTATAAAGCATTGTTTCACACAGCAATTTAATATACAGGGTGTTTTAAATGCCATTCTTTTAACTATTATTGGTTTCTTCAACATACACAGATGATTCCCTGTGATTTTTAATATTAATGTGTGCAATTATAATATATTGTTGTTTTGATATTCTTTTAATTATATTTATTTATTAGATCTTGTAATTTTGTTATAGGTGCAATTAATTTTGGATTACAAATTTCAATTTCATATGTATAATGCTTGATCTTTGTATCCGGATTTTGTTGTTGTTGTACTTTTTTTATATTTGTATAATAACTATTGTGTTTTATCATATATTAATTGATTTTAATTAGTTTGTATGCATTGTAATTTAAGTTTTATATATCACATTTTTGTAAGGCGCCTTGAGGTTGTTTACAACATAAGGCGCTTGATAAATTGTATTTATTATTATTATTATTATTTAAACTACCATGTACAGTACGTGAGTATTATGTTGTCATCTCATCCACTACAGTTATTGATAACATAACTCAACCTGCTACAGTGGGCATTTTAAAGTATCATAATAATATGTGTTGCATATAGTATGGACAATTAATTACTTTGTCTCGTACATGTAGTACCAGTTGTGTTCATAGGTCTTAAAGACATTCCTGAGGCAGGAGTCCGGTAATACTTTCAAATGAAGATCAATAGAAACCATCCATTCATGCAAATAGGACAATGAGATTTAGTCAGTTGTTGATTACTATGTGTGGTAGAGCATGACATTGTATGCAATGGAATCATTTGCATACTTGGGACTTCTATACCATACCGCTACCGTTTGTCTGATAGGACATTTTGAGTTTTAACAATTTTCCACCATGTATTACATAGCAATCACCTCCTCCTCCTCCACTCCCTCCTCCTCCGCTCCCTCAACCACCCTGACTAATTATACTTAACGAGCTGTATTAATTAAAGCAAAAGTGATAGATTTTGTCTCTCTTCAGATTATTAAAAAGTATTAAATTGTCTTTAAGATAAGACCAAACACAAGTCAATTTGATAGAGAGTTACTCAAATACAATAGCCTAAAGACAAAAACCGCTCTAAAATGTAACAAAACCACCTTTTTGTGGTGCCGAGGTTAAAAAACGTGACCATATATGGATATATTGATATGTACTGCCTATTTAACATGCAATATCTGAATATGGACATGTAATACATTGGGCTATTCCATTTATTAATGGTACACCCCCTATAGAAGGCATGGAATCCCAAAATATTTGACACTTTTTGAGCGTGGGAATTCCAACAACAAAAAAATCCATAATCCTCTCGAAGGTATAGAAGGCATGGGAATTCCCAAAAAAATCATCACATTTTGGACGTGGGAATTCCCAAAAAAAAGGCCATGTTCCTCTGAAGGTATAGAAGGCATGGGAATTCCCAAAAAATCATCACATTTTGGCCGTGGGAATTCCCAACAAAAAAAATCCATATTCCTCTCGAAGGTATAGAAGGCATGGGATTCATTTTACATTTTGGCCGTGGGAATTCCCCCCAAAAAAGGCCATGTTCCTCTGAAGGTATAGAAGGCATGGGGAATAGGCATGGGAATTCCCAAAAATAAAAACACTTTTAGCATTTTGGCTGTGGGAATTCTGTTCCTCTCGAAGGGTGTATACATGTAGAAGGTGGGATTTCCCAAGCAAAAAGTCCATGTCCCTGGAGGTATAGAAGGCATGGGAATTCCAAAAAAAATCATCAATTTTTTACCGTGGGAATTCCCAAGAAAATAATTAGTTTTAGTAAGAACATAAATTTCAAAAATGTGCATTCTAGAACCCAAATGTTTCAAACAAATGGGCTTTGGAACAAAAATGTTCGCGATTCTTGAATTTTCAATAAATATGGGACCTTAAGAGGCTCAAAAGCCGGGGGGGGGTACTCACGTATGTAAGGCATACGAGGACGTGCCGCTCCAGTGGGTCGTTTTTTCATGAGACATCCTTAGCCATGAGTAGGCTTTTCAACTGAAAAATCCTTAGACATGGGTCCTGTTTTTCTATTTTCGCGAAAATTTGCCAAATTAGGTCTATTTTCGCGAAAATTTGGTCTAAAATGAAGCAAAACCCCTAAAAATCACCCTTAGAAATGGGTAGGGGTATTGAATCTCGGCAGCGGCACCCCCCCCCCCCCCCCCGACCAAACCAAATCTGAGTACCCCCCCCCCCCCCCTTGGCTCAAAAGGGGGTGAAAGAAAAGGGGTGTTCATCTTCAGAGCGGCTCATACCTATACCCCTTTCCAATGTCTGGGCTCACGGGCACAAAGGGCTTTTTTCGGTTGGGGGGGGGGGGGGGGCATTGTTTTCAGTGTTAAATTTTAAGTATAATTGCAAAATCTTATAGAATTTTGATATTCCGTTTTGGAAATGTGGTCATTTGAAACAACGTATCGCCATATGTACATTTGTATTGTTCGCGTGTTTTTTAAACTATCTCCATGCATGCCGCGTGCAAAATGTGCACTGAAGTGCTATCTTCAGTAGATAGCATGCTGGTGTATTGGTAAGTTTTGTGTTTTTATACTGTATAAAGTAATTGAAACTTTTCAAAAAATGAACAATATAAGAATATAAACCCATTTTGCTCAAAGGATCAGCATTTTAAGTGTTAAATTACTCTGTCGACATAATGCAATTCACCCAAATCTAGTAGGCCTAAATGTCGATATCAACGCGCGAGCGTCCGTCACCCTTTGAGTTGTCAAACGGTGTTGCGAACATCATCTGACAGAAATTTGATTTTTTTTGCAGTACCAACTACCATGATGATAATTCAGGTTGAAAATTAAAAAGTTAAAGACACTTTTTATCTAATAGACCTCTATACCATGTTTTGAGTCGGAAGCTTGTAACCCCCCCCCCCCACCCCCCCCCCCCCCCACCCCCCCCCACCCCCCCCCCCCCCCCCCGCCGTATTTCAAATAATGCAACATTTTCCTATTAAAAGGCGGGTTTTTGTACTACAAAAATATGAATATTACAGTTTTAGTGATGACCAAAACATTGTCACCAGCTTCGCCTCCATACCACTTAGGGCTACCGTGTCCATAGGATTTTTAAAACAATTTCTGCATATATTCTTTCCTATATTTTTGGAGGGGGGTTGGGGAAGCAGGCCCGTAGCCATGGAATTCTATTTCTCCTAGCATTTTAGGCCTAAAATAGTATAACAAGTGATGACTTGTGCCCAGACTTGTGTGATCGCGTGGGATACCGACGAAGAGCATAGCTCTGGTTCACCGCTTCGCCTCCATGCCATACCATAGGGCGACTTATTCCATAGGAATTTTTTTAACAATTTCTGCATACAATATATTATTTCCTATATTTTTGGAGGGGGAAGCAGGCCCGTAACCAGGTTTCTGAAAGGGGGTGCGTTTTTGAAAGAAGACGGACCTTTTGAAATATTTCGGCTCGATTTGCTCGCCGACTCACCGTGAAAGACCAAAAAGGTAAACCCCTATTTCTTTTATGACACTTTCAAGAAACTGAAGGTTAGGGGGGGGAGGGGGGAAGGTTAGGGGGAGGTGGGGCTCGTAATACCCAAGCGCACCGAAGTCACTGTAGGGTAACATGGGGTAATACGGGACACCTAAGGGGTAAGATGGGACACCTAATTTTACTCAGCTGTAATACGAATATCCGACAAGTGACCCCACCAAAGCAAAAGGTATCACCAAGAGCCTTAACAAGACTTTAGTTTCACCAAAAATTGTGCCCGTCGGCCTCCGGAGGGGGGAAGGTTAGGGGGAGGTGGGGCTCGTAATACCCAAGCGCACCGAAGTCACTGTAGGGTAACATGGGGTAATACGGGACACCTAAGGGGTAAGATGGGACACCTAATTTTACTCAGCTGTAATACGAATATCCGACAAGTGACCCCACCAAAGCAAAAGGTATCACCAAGAGCCTTAACAAGACTTTAGTTTCACCAAAAATTGTGCCCGTCGGCCTCCGGCTTCATTATTTTATCAAGGTGTCCCTTCTTACCCCAGGCGATAAAATGTTTCTTAATTTTTTGTCCCATCTTCCCCCACAGGGGTAAGATGGGACGCCATTGATTTACTATGTGCTGACAGTGGTGGGGCAAGATGGGACGCGGGGGAAGATGGGACAAAGATAGACTTTTAACATGAATGTAACCTTGTCCCATCTTACCCCAATGAGGCACATTTCTGAAAAAACACTTTTTAATGATCTTGGAAGGAAACAGTAGCAAATTTTTGTCTTATTTGATAGAAAGTGGTTTAGACGTTATTTTCCACTTTGAGAAACTAAAATCCGGGGCATTGATTCATAGATATTTAGTGTCAAGTCGTGACCTATGCTTAGTAGCATTGGTGAAATGCAGCATCAATTTCGACGCCTAAGGCTTACGACCCTCTGAAGTGTCCCGTTTCACGAAGGATGATACTTAAAATTGATTGCAAATATAAATAGACAATATATCAAAGCTTTTTTGTTACAAAAATGGGCACAATTTGACTATTTTAAGGTAAAAAAGTATCTCCGAAAACCACTGTCCCACTTTACCCCGTGTCCCATATTACCCCATGTTACCCTACCTGTCCCAAAGCGCATGTAGTCATGGGGATGGGAGCATGGCAACTAAATTCACTCTCCATAGGCTTTACACACAAAATGTCGGCCTATTAAAATGGCTTTATTTCAAAAACCGTGATGATCAATTTTTATCAAATTTTGCAATCGTATGCCATCAACGCCTTTTTATAACATATCTGAATATCAAGGCAAGTTTGCCGATTACATTTTCACGTAAATGCCGCTGAATCGGGACGTATTAATTTCATCACCTAATTTTCAGTCCTCAGGCTGGGATGCACAGTGGCGATAAATCGGTGGATAAAATTATAATAAAAATGATATACATATTAGGCATATTATGTGATCTTTTCCAGGGGGTGCTCTCTATCCATTACTTTTTTTGAAAGTAGATTTTCTTGCAGATTTATATATCTGATCATAAAATATAAATATATTCCGAGTTTACAGAGCAATACGATTCCTAATTACTTAAATCATGGTTTTCAAGGGTTGAAAATAGATTGTCCGGTACGGACCGTTTATTTTAAATCTATTTTCACTCTAAAAGCATGATTTTGAAGTAAATACGAATTGTATCGCTCTCTATTAATACAGAATATTCATGATTTATGATAAGAAATGTAAATCTGCACGAAAATCTACTTTACAAAACAACAAAAAACATGGATAGAGGGCGCGGCACCCCCTGGAAAAGATCACATCATGTGCCTTTAAAACAAACCATGTCTCATTCATAAGAATGATTAAAAACATTCTTTATTATTCAAAGAAACGAATAACATCCATTACTGTAAAGTTTTACGGAATAGGGGAGAATGGGGCAACTGGACCGGTTAAGCATATTTCATGATATAAAAGCTTAAAGCTCGTGTAAATATTTATGGAATTGCTATGAAAATATCACCCATGTAACTGTTTACATATAACATATAATCAATGTTAAAAAATATCCAAACAAAAGGCCAATTACCACTAACTAAAAACTTTACTTGGCACGGTCCAGTTACCCCATCGTTGGGGCAACTGGTCCTATATGTTCCAACGGTTAGAATACACAGAAATCATTGATTGACAACACGGTAACTAAGCAGTATTTTCTTTACAAACTCATTTCCATATTATTTAACGTGTAAAAATGATACAGGTCTCATGAAACCCATGTTTTATACAGTTTTCGTGGTTAACGTGAAAAAACGCAGTAATAATGGTGTACAAAGCAAGCGCAATTTTCGACTGCACGTTTATTAGATAAAACGGTATGAACCTAGTTAAATGGTTACATGGTTGTGATATTCAGACGCCCCATACATTTGTCTAAATATACCCCTTTCTTTAATGATTTTATTTACTTCATATAATCATCATCTAGTACGTATAATAAACCATCTTGATATTTAGCCAGCTTTTCATGTTACAGGGGAAGTTAGTCAATATGACAATGATGACCCAACCGTTGATATACACAAAAAGCAGTGGATAAAATACATAAATCATGATATTTCGTCATATACCTTTAGGCCTACAGACACCATTCAAAATATAATAAAGATGTAATTCATAATACCGAGGTTTTAAACCATTCTAAAGCAATTTCATGTCATAACTGTAATCCTTCAATATCAGAAATAGTGGTATTAGACCCGAAATGCCCCAAAATGTCTAAGAACTTGAAAGAATGTGAATTATTTCATATTCTATTCACATTTCAATACCGAGTCATGTTTTATTGACACTAACAACTTATTTTCAAAATGAATTTTACAATTTTGATTAAGTTTTTGCAGGCGGTCCAGTTGCCCCACACCCCTTCGGACCACTTACCCCAACAAATGACGTAGCACTTTGTCGAGATGAAACGTTATTAAAACACGCCTGTGACGTAATACATTTTACGCCAAAATGTTTTAAAACATACCACCATTTGTCATAATAATCAATAACTCCAATACATTTCAGAAAAAAAGGGAAAACTGCATTTTTGTTTTTAGCCATTACACAGATTTCTGTAGCCAGTGAGTATCTTTGAATTCGCAAATATTACGGCGTTCGGGTCCTACAAGTAGACGAGTGTCTTTAGATAAATAAGAAATGGTGTACTTTGTTATTTGCAAATTCATGAACTAATAACTCTACCAAATGAATACCCGTGATAATGATTTAAGTTGAAGCATTCTTTAAATGATAATATTGATCGGAAATCCAAACCACCAATGTCCCAAATTAGCAATATGCGCCATTTTACGGTCATTTCAACCACAACCTATGGTTTTAATCATATTTCGGAAAGTCCCTAAAAGTAAAGCAAGCACACTACAATATAGCACCCATCAAATGCAATATGCACCTAGTATCTTAAGACGAATGTACTGCATGTATGTATTTACTGTTGCATATCTGTCAATCATATAAAGTACATTAAACATGATCTAAACCCATCTTCATATATCGCCCATACTATCTGTGAATTTTCAATCAGTCACTCAAGGAGTTAGCTTCAAAGATATGGAGAAAAATCATATGTGTAAATATCCTAAAGTTCCAAATGTTTTGGATTGTAGAAGGTAAAGATATATGTCAAGTATCAACAAAAGTCGTATCGTTCAAAAGAAAGCATATTCCCCTAAACCTAATGTATCATTCTTAGTAATGAGTATACTTTCAGTTCAGTTTTTACGAAATAAAACTATGATATCTTTCAGAAAGTTAATTTGATTGAATCTGAAAAGTTCCAACGCGACATAATTTTTGCCGCGTGGCGCCTATTTTTTCAAATTTATTTAATTTATTAAATAAATGTTTTCTGTCTTTGGTTGCTTCATGTTTTAGACTTTCCAGTTGTGTTTAGGACTATCTCCATGCATGCCGCGTGCAAAATGTGCACATGAAGTGCTATCTTCAGTAGATAGCATGCTGGTGTATTTGGTAAGTTTTGTATTTTTATCATGTTTATACTGTATGAAGTAATTGAAACTTTTCAAAAAACGAACAATATAAGAATATAAATCCATTTTGCTCGAAGGATCAGCATTTTAAGTGATAAATTACTCTGTCGACATAATGCAATTCACCCAAATCTAGTAGGCCTAAATGTCGATATCCGCGAACGTCCGTCACCCTTTGAGTTGTCAAACGGTGTTGCGAACATCATCTGACAGATATTTGATTTTTTTTGCAGTACCATGATGATAATTCAGGGTGAAAATTAAAAAGTTAAAGACACTTTTTATATTATAGACATCTATACCATGTTTTGAGTCGGAAGCTTGTAACCCCCCCCCCCCGACCCCCACCGCCGTATTTCAAATAATATCGCATTTTCCTATTAAAAGGCGGGTTTGTACTTTGTACTGCAAAAATATGAATATTAGTATTATTACAGTTTTTGTGATACCAAAACATTGTTAAGCTGATTTTAAGAATCCTCCTAATATCTCAATAAATGTTTTGGCCAACTTTACATCCCATTTGTGGTGATGTTCGGATTGATGGCCTGATTTTCAACTTGATGTTTTATATTTTACATGAAAGGTCTTAAAATTTTCACATTCCAAAGTTTGAGTTGCGTAACTCCAATGGTTCTTATTTTAGAAGCACAGAGGTCACAGGAAATTTGCCCACTCAGTTGTACACAAACTGACGGGTGGTTAACCACCCATTAGAGTAATTCACCACATTTAAGCCTATACTTTCTAAATGGAACATTTCCGGCCCCCAAGATTTTACACTGACATGAGAAAAATATGGGGATTCATAGCCGAACAAAAGTGATCTGAACATACACCTTTAAATAGAAGGCGCTTTTAAGAAAAGGTTCAATAAATAGTGATGGTATTGTTTTAATCAAGTTTGCTGTGTTTTTTTTGTGAGTAGAAACAACAATAATGGCAATTTTAATGTTCATCTTGAATTCTGAAGTAAACTAATTAAAAAAAAATCTTCAACACTACTTTGTGTCCCTTTAACATTCTTCAACATTGCACAGGGGTGTTAATTTCCTGTTGCATTCCAAGACTATTTTCCAGGATTGTAGCTCTATTTCAGCCTGATTGTCATACTAGATTTAGGATGTCTAGTGTTAAACGTCTTTAATTGTGAAGGAAAACAACACTTTAAAACATAAAGATTGCAATTGACATGTTTGTGGATTTATCTCTGTTTTAAGTAATATGAAAGTACGAGAGTCAGAATGAACGACATTAAACATTTTCAAGTTGAGCATTTGAGTCAAAAATGTACTGGTGGCTGAATGGCCCATGGGAAGAAAAAGAGATGAGAATTGAGATTGTCTTGCAAATTAAATAGATTCAATTGTATTCACACATGCTGCAATTTAAAGAATCACTACAGATACAAATGTTTAGCTTATCTATATTTTAATCACAACAGTATATGCAAGTATACTCAAAACATAGAAGCTGCATCGGTATTAAATAATATAAAAGTCACAAGTAGAAAATGCTGCGATTACAGTATTTATCATACAAAATGTTCGGACATCAGCCTCCATAGGGGGTACCCGATGAAGGCCGATTATACAGGTATGTACTAAAATACTTTATAATCACAGCATTTTCTAGTTATGACTTCATATTTGATACAAAGTATACTTATATACTTCATAGGAATGTACATGTAGCATTTGTAACACAATGTCATATAAATAGTGGTCACATAAAGCTGCATCAGAACACAATAATATCTGCATAAAAGATTTATACCATTTAGTGATGACTGATATCTATACAGAGAGGCACCTAAATATGACACATCACAAGCGTAATGAAACAAGGAGTTAAAAATAATTGCGTCCACCTTCGATTTAAAAGATCTGTCAAGCAAGCTTTAAAAACATGCTGCAAATTAAATGAATTGACACAGAGTTAAACAAAATTACATCCAGATTGTTTTTCGTGTGCCACCCTTTTTATTTTTTTCTAAACTTTAGGTCATTTTTTAAACTCACCATTTTATGACCCCTGTGGCATGCTATACATCAATATCAGAACATGTGGAATGTTACTACAATGTTCAGTTTTAAATATGGGGCAGACATAGGGGAGGGTGGGGCAACTGGTCCAGTTAATCATATTTCATGGTATAGAAGATTAAAGCATGGGTAAAAACTTACCGAATTGCTATGGTATAATCACCCATGTTAAGAAATATTCAAAGACAATGTCAATTACCACTAACTGAAAAGTTCACAGGCATGGACCACTTATACCCCATCATTGGGACCCAATATGAGACATGTTACCACAAAAATCAATACAAAATAAAGGAATTTTAATTTTAATTTTGACATCTTGCATATCATTTTAATGCTTGTTTTCAGGGTATTTTTAATCTGGACAAACCTGAATATAAAAGCTTAAAGCTCACATCGACCATAGACGAACTGGTCATTCACTTGTTCACTTGATGAGAGACAGTACATAGTTAACATGGGGAAATTGTTACCTTGGCCTTGTGGTAGTTCGGGTTTAACTCTCATTTTGTGATGACAGATCTCTTATGTTCCAATAATTAAAGGAGGGGTCCTGCAAGCACAACATTATGCATTATATGTTGGACAAATGACTATCGAGCCCATCTTTTTGTAATTATATACAGCAAAACACCACACTTATGACGAAAACAAATAAAAAGCCGCCATCTCTCAACATGCAATTTTTAAAATTCGCAGCAATACAAAGTCCCGGTGTCGATGAAGTCAAAGTTATACAATGCATTGCGCAAATTTGAGCACCGATATTTTTATTCGTTTTTGTGACTAGTTTGATGTTTTGTTCTATATAATAATTTCTTTTTTTAAACAAATAATGTTCAATGTTGTGCGTGCAGGACCCCTCCTTTAAAATACACAAAAATCAGAAATGATATTAACAACACATTTACATATTATTTAATGTGTAAAATCAATACATGTATCATGAAACCCATATTTTAAACAGTTTTCGTGGTTAATGTGTAAATAGCACACTAAGCATAAAGCAATCAAAGTTTTCTACTACCTTTTTTAGATAAAACGTTATGTTTGTCTATTTATAATACTTTTTTTTAAACGTTTTATCAATATCATAATTTAGTACTTATGATAAACTATTTTGATAATTGGCAAGCTTGTCATCACTGGAGAAGTTAGTCAATATAAACATGATGACCCAATGGTTAATTTACACAAATGGCAGTGAATACAATACATGAATCGTGGTATTTCTTCTTTTCACATGGCAGTGAATACAATACATGAATCGTGGTATTTCTTCTTTACAAATATATTTACAGACACAACTCAAATAATAAAGATATCATTCCTAATAATAATATAGAGGTTTAAACCATCATAAAAGCAAGTTCATGTCATATTGTAATTATTCAATAGCAGAAATTGTGGTATTAGGCCCAAATTGTCTAAGACCCAGAAAGAATATCAATTTCTTCACATTCTATACAATTTCATTATTGAGTCAAGTTTCAATGACACTACATGTATCAACTAATTTTCCAAATTAAAGGCATATTATGCAATCTATCTGTGATTTTTTCCTAGAATTGCATTATTTGTGTCAAATTACATTTATAACCATCATAAACCATGAAACTAAAATATCTTGTAAGGTTCTTATTACTTTAAAATCACAGTTTGAATACATTGAAATAACCTGTCAGAGTCCAGGGTCAGAAGTTTGTCAAAGTTTGCGAGAATTCTTTTAGATTCTCGCAAAAAGATTTTGCAAGAATTTATGGATTCTTTTCCATTAAAATAATGTGTTAATAGACAGATTATCTATGAAAATCAATTTGGATTCTCGCAACTTAACCGGCGGGAATCTTAGCGAGAATGGATTCTTGTTGAATTTCTGACCCTGAGAGTCTGCTCCAACAACTTATTTCCCCATTTTTTCCATTCGTAAATAGAATTGCATGGTTTGACACCGTGTTGCCGCGGTTTACAGTGTTTCCTGCTACAATCGCAACTGTACACAAGTGGACAAAATACTTTAATGCCTTAAGATGAAAATGAATGGAAATATGTTGAGAAATTCATCAGATTTCCATTATGAGTTAGTAAAGTTCTGTGATGGTTTAGTTTCATGTTTAATTCTATAATTTGACCAAAAGTCGCTGCAATGTACATCCGCAACTACGGAATTGTCCCTTTACGGTGGGCTGGTAGTTTTTGACAATTCATAGACAAAAGAACTGGAATCGAGTCTAAATTACGTAATTATATACATTGTAGAACAAAACATCATGTACTTATGACAAAAACTAATAAAAACTGTCACTTCTCAACATGCAATTTTTAAAATGTGTGACGATCGAAAGACCCGGTCCGGTGTCCAAGAAGTCATAGTTATACAATGCATGATGCACTTACGCAAATTTGAGCCCCAATAACCATGACATCAACGACACTGGGACTTTCGATTGATGCTAATTTTAAAAATTGCATGTTGAGAAATGGTAAAATATTCTTTATTTTTTGTGATAAGTATGATGTTTGTTTTATATCATGATAAGCTTGATTTCAACCATGTGATAGTTTTTACTAGGATGTGTGCATATTTATGTTGGTCTTTTGATCTTCTCCGTCATATCTAATCATGTTGCATCTTAGGTGGTTTTTAAGCGATTATGGAGAGTAAAGTTGATTGCTTGATGGATTGTACTAGTTGTCGTCATTAAACACATCATCATGCTCCTCCACCTCTGCAACAGTTTTCTGTAGTAGGTCAATCCGGGGGGGGGGGGGGGGGGGGGGGGGGCACTTGTATACATATGAATGTGGATATCATGCTCTTTTTAAAAAAAACACGTAAAAAGGGTTATTTTCCACGGAAAGGTGATTGGGGAAAAGGGTATGTTTTGAGAACTTCCAATATGTGTTTAGGGTATTTTTTCAAGATATAAAAGGAACATAAAAATCCCCCTGTAAATCAAAACATTGATTTTATACATTAAAGTATTAATTGACATGTGCATTTGATAAAAACACATGAAAATGTTAATTTAAAACATAACAGAGTTTTGATGTACTTATTGATGGTCTGTAGGGTATGATAACAAACAAAATGGTTATATTTGTTTAGGGTATGAAAATGGCTGAATACTTGTTTAGGGTAGGAAAAATTGTTAAAATACTTGTCTAGGGTGTCTGTGGCGCATGAGAGAAATACTTGTTTAGGGTCCATTTTCAGAGGGCATACATGTGCATTATATCCACCTTTGAATACAAGTGCCCCCCCCCCCCCCCCCCCCCCCCCCCCCTCCCGGGAGGTCAATGGAGATAAAGGGGAGGAATAGGCGCACACGACCACACTAGTTTCAATATACCCTCTTCTGTCTTCTTCAAGCCCTGCCCAGGATCATAGGGCTTCGGGCACCGGTAGATTGGCTTATCAGCTCGCTTACAGATAGCAAGACAGTGATTCACAAATTGAATGTGTGGGACAACAGTGTCACTGCAAGGCAGAAGCTTAGAGAAATCAATCTTAGATTTGGTTGTCAGTTGCTCATCCTCTCCTACCATCTTCATCAGCATGCTGCTACGCACGGCATTGGTAGACTTCTCTCTGGTATGACCATATACATCACAAATGATTTGATTTCATCCATCACCTCTGGCTCATCACCAAGTTTTCTAAAGATGAATGAAAGAAAACGATTGGTACATTTTAATTGTGGCTGCAAAACTGTTTAGAGAATAATGATCTGACTGCGTAAAAACCATTTTCGTGAATTTGTTTTGAAATCAGAGAATGTTGTTCTGGTCTGAGGAATAACCAGAACAGGTCTGAGGAATAACCAGAACAGCAACCGAGGTTAAGCAGTAATTATTCTCATTCATTACTTTTCTGACAAAGATGACAAAGATGCATATTTATCCAAATCGTTGACTTGTACCTAATGGCGCTAATAATTAATTCGTTTTCTGTTTATAATTTTGTCCACCCCTTCGTAGTTATTGAAACAGTCCAAGTCGAGTCATCCCCTCATTAACATTTTCATCATTCAACCAATCAGAAATAAGCTTTAATCGTGTTTCCTCATAACTCATTGAATATTCAGTTTAGGGCGTGAGGCTTTAATTTGATTGGTCGGTCAATGAGCAAAACAATTGAATACTTTGGCACAGTACTTTGGGGCAATTATTAGGAACCTGCGCTCGGTGTGCGCGTTCTCATCTAATGATTTATTTATTGGAACGCACTTGGTAGCAGCTATCGCGATTATTCATGAAGTAATGAATTTATTTTACATGTGAGAGGCTACTGAAATTATCATGTTAAAAAATGTTCTCACCTGAAAGCGGCTTGGTACTTGGGATTGATGTGCAGCTTCTTCAATGGCTCAACCTTGTCTTTCCCTTTGGCACTTGTAACATCTTCACCAGTGAACGTATACAGGTCAAGTCTCGCTGTACAGTAATCTACCCTCTTTGCTTCCATCAATTCGGTGACATTGACAATCTACATGTAGCATGTTTCCCAGTACCTGTGTCAAGATAGATATCATTAAAAATAGTTTAATACATTGATTTGATTGAAGTTTACTCATCATAATGGATTTTCAAAACTATATATGTATTATTCACAACCCCATCTGATGAGACCATTTTATTCACCTTGCCACCCACCACTCACAGTCACAAGTAATTTTGTCCAGTAACAAGTCAAGTCAATTATCCTTTTATGCAACCGATCAATTGGTTCACTGCAACTCAGAAAATATTCATAATGCAGGTAAACAAAAATGTGATGAGATTAAGCAAAATCAGTCTTGAAGTCAAAAATATTGAATTCAGTTTTCTACTTGATTTTCAAAAAAGGTTTATTTACAGTTTCATTTTGCAGAAAACCCCATCTCAAATGGTGACATATTAACTATGACATATCGATAGTCCAACTGTTCTATAGTCAGATGGGTTCCATAGTCAGAAGGCTCTATAGTCCGAAAAAGGCTCTATAGTACGAAGGTTCTATAGTCCTAATTTCCATCATCATAATTGTTCTGTGAATTTGGTTGAGGCAGTGTTTTTGACAGCGCTTAGGAATAAAAAGATCCCCACCCTCCCCCTCACAAACGGTTTGGTTTTATTTGATCTATACTTAATACTTATTTTATAATGTATGATTCATTGTAAGAGTATTTCACAAAGTTAATACTTAGGCCAAATAGAAAAATATAGTAGTTTCTCGTCCCTGCGCGCATCCGTTTTGGCTGCCGCATCCAAAAAAGGTATTTTTTTAAAAAATAAATAAAAAAATATTCTCAAGATCACACTGATCTTAGAAAAGTGGCGGCCATTTTGAAGCAAAACATTTCCACCATGTTGGAAAAAGCAAAACCAGTTTTGGAAAAAGGGGCATCCGCCTTCTTGGATCCGCCATTTTGGAAAGAAGAAAAAAGACCCTCATCCTCCATTTTTCAAAAAGTTAGGACGAGAAACTAGTGTTTTTTTTATTTGGCCTTATTTGATAATGTACAAATCATTTTACAAATCATTTTATCTAAGAGTATTCAAAAAGTTAATGCAAATTGTGTGCTTTTTTTCAAATGAGTCAAAATGTGTTATATACGAAGCTTTATTGGTATCATTTCGTGTTGCGCCTTCGTCTCGCGTATCGCGGCCCGAAATCTCGTATCGCGTGTTTCGTATCGCGACCCCGAAATTTCGCGTAAGAGATTTATACCACGAAATCTCGGGTCGCGATACGAACACGCGACACGAGATTTCGGACCGCGATACGAGATTTCGCATTGCGGCCCGAAATCTCGCGTAAGAGATTTCTCGCGTATCGCGGCCCGAAATCTCGTGTCGCGTGTTCGTGTCGCGACCCGAGATTTCGTGGTATAAATCTCTTACGCGAAATTTCGGGTCACGATACGAACACGAAATTTCGACCACTTTCTTAAGATCGCCCATGTCTAAAAGGGATACCGGCTGTCAATACCATGAGCTGATCACAAATTTAGACTGCACGGAATAAACTTCTTCGAGCTGATAAAAAGCCTGATATATCACATTAGACAGCACAAATGGATGGAGTATCACGGACAACATGGACACAAAGACCAATCCAATGATAATGGTATGTCTAATAAGTATAACTTGAACGAACATTATATTTATTTATTTTAAAATTCATGCCACGCATAATGATGGTCATGATGAATGATAGATAGATGGTCACACATTCACAGTCACAGTCCTAGAGAAGGTGGACAAATTTGGCCACCTATTTGGGGGCAAAATTTGCCAACCAAAACAAATTGCGTAATAAATTCATTATTTAAATACTGGGAAATATTTGCCAGTGCACCGGCAAATTTGACAGGCTGGCAAATTTGTCCACCTTCTAGGACTATCTATATCTATCTATCTATTCGATATAGTGCAGAATTCATTTATGTATGAATATTGTGGCAATATCCTCAAATAGGTCTTACACATGGAATAAAGAACAAGGCAGCTATCAGTTTTACAATGTAAAACAACTGCAAGTGCAAAACAATTGCTGCCTTATCAGTTTTACAATGTAAAACAGCTGCAAGTGCAAAACAATTGCTGCCTTGTGCTTTATTCCGTGTGTAAGACGACCTATTTGAGGATATTGCCAATATTGTCGCACTGCGTATTTCTTGAAACCTAGGAATACTTATGAAATATTTGTGTACAGGTAACAGACCCAGGATGATCCCCTACTCTTTACGATGAGGCCTGTAACTATTTAACGTGTTCAGGGTGAATCGTCTTAATACACGGGACCAACAACTTAAAGTAACTCTCCGAATCACGGCGAACTGACACTCACTGTATAGACCTGCACGTTGTAGGCCTACACAGTGAATGGGGTAGAGGAAAAATTCTACAATTAAATTTGATTATCAGCTTAAACCATGGAAAGAGACTCCGATAACTAACCCTCACTGAATTAAAATTTGATTGTAGAATTTCCGACCTAGATAGGAACTTTTTGGGGTGAACAAAGAATCCTGGTTTCAAGGCGACTCGAACCCACGATTGATAGAAAACTCCAGAACGATGAATTTTCAACCCCTAATATCGAGGACTTTACATTTATTTATTTTCCAAGTATTGATTAAATTGATACCTACTTAGTATTGTAATGCAATCATGTTCTATATATTATGTTTGTACCATCTCTGATAGTATTAAAGTCAGAAAGTATCAAATGAAGTTTATTGAAAGTCATTTTAAAGCCTGTGAAAATCCTAAATAAAAATAAAATAATAACATATTTTGTAATCTCAATTTCGGACATTGGCGACAACAGGAAACTCAAAATTAATTGTGAAGGGCCTAATCCTAACGCCAAGATAAATTTTAAAAAGGTTTCACTCGCGTCCGAGTTTTGGAAAAATAGGAGGTGCTTTTTAATTTTTAAATTCCCCTATTTAACAGCGTTTTATCCCATATTTGGCATACAAAATGGTGTCTGCTAAAACTTGGAGGAGGGCAGGCCCTTTTTATTTATTTTTATTTTGAGAACTAGGCCCCTCTAATGATCACAAAACTCTGCACCAGGGGTGGGCAACCTACGGCCCACCAATGTTATTTTTGTGCTGCTGTAAGGAGGCTTCGCCAATTTGGAGCTGATCAAATTATAGAAAGAAAATTAATTCACTTCACTATTTTTGTTTTTGTCTTTATATATACAGGGAATGATGGTTTACGAGATCTACATCTTTATGGCGCACCGCCAGTACACTTGTCGCTAGCTACAACAGGGAATTTGTGATACCATCCATGATTAGGGCATCTGATAGGACTAAACACATCCTAAAAAGCTTCTTAAATAGTAACTCATAAACAATACTGTTACACTGTACATCACTGTTACATGTCAAGCAAATTATAAGGAAAAAGACAATGCATTTCAAGTGTGATCTAAATAAGAAAAGGAATGAGTTGAACTCTGGAACAGGACCAATGTTTTATTAGTTAAATGTACATGATATTCTATATAGTTTGAGTGGCACCGCAGAGCCTCAGACTAACTATTACAATCATTTAGTATTAAGAAAAAACACACACCTGTTTTACCTGTCATGTAGAATCAGTCTGTCGGGTGGTGTTTTTTTTTTTGGGGGGGGGGGGCGGTTACCTCAAATGTCACCAAAATCAAATTTGTGAAAACACCCATTTTGGCCCAAAACGGTTGATTTTACATAATTTGAGAAAATAATTCTAAAAAAACCCCAGAATATCGTGAAAAACAGGGTGTTTTATCCTCGACTAATACTATAGCACATTTTCCTTATCAGGCGATGCAAAAAACACACCCTGTTGTACGGGCCTGACAAATTTTCCCATGGCCGGGCCATCATACTCAATGACTGGGCCACCAAACTCTATGGGTGCAAGGCCACCATACTCAGGACCTGGTTTCTATTTACTTTTAGATCAATTTTGAAAATGTTGGATTAAAAATAAACCGCTTTTGATTTTGATTTTTGAATTTTGAAACATTTGACAATTTATTTTTGACAATTTATATTGAAAATTCAATAAAAAACCTGACCGACCCCGACTAAATATATGCCGAGTGCAAATTCCCGCTGGTTAAGTTCCGAGAATCCAAGTTGATTCTCGTAGTGATTTCTGTCTACACATAAGGGATGCACCATTTGATTTTGAAACATGCACAGGCACTAACAATGCAGACCTGATTTTTATTCAGTCAGGGTAAAATGTGCGTATATTTAAAAAATCTGGTTTTGCCAAATATTTGGATGTACCTTATTATCATGCATTTCAATAACATTCATATTAAAATTGTATGATTCAAACATGAAATGGATGAATAAAATAACCTTAAAATAACTGCAAGTATTTGTTGTTTGGTTGTTGGCCTTATTTTGATATCACAATTGATTGCCATACATATTCACTGGTGATGAGAGTAAGGGCGGAGATTATCGCTCCCAAGTTGCCCTAGCATACCTGACCAGCCGGCCTAGTACTCTCACCCCCTGGCTCTGCCTCAGGGTGGTGGTAGCCCAGGTATGCTAGATTAACGAGGGAACGATAATCTCCGTTCATCCCCTATTTAAGGACCAGTCAATATTCATTCTTTGTCATTGTCATTATACAACACACACGCACACTGTCTACTGAAGATAGTAACATGTCACTGCATTGTGACATTTATATCATCAGTAGATAGTAACATGTCACTGCATTGGTATATGGCTATCTACTGAAGATAACAATATCCCAATGCAGTGACATGTTACTATCTACTGAAGATATCTAACTGCAGTAACATGTTACTATCTACTGAAGATACCAATATCCCAATACAGTGACATGTTACTGTCTACTGAAGATAGTAACATGTCACTGCATTGTGACATTTATATCCTCAGTAGATAGTAACATGTCACTGCATTGGTATGGCTATCTATTGAAGATAACAATATCCCAATGCAGTGACATATTACTTTCTACTGATTATAGTAAAAATGTCCACTGCATTGTAACATTTATATCCTCAGTAGTAACATGTAACTGTCTACTGAAGATAGTAACATGTCACTGCATTGTGACATTTATATCCTCAGTAGATAGTAACATGTCACACTGCATTGGTATATGGCTATCTATTGAAGATAACAATATCCCAATGCAGTGACATGCTACGGTTTACTGATGATTGTAACATGTCACTGCATTGTGACCAATATCCGAATGCAGTGACATGTTACTGTCTACTGAAGATTGTAAAATGTCACTGCATTGTGACAATTATATCATCAGTAGATAGCCATATACCAATGCAATGACATGTTACTATCTATTGAAGATAACAATATCCCAATGCAGTGACATATTACTTTCTACTGATTATAGTAAAAATGTCCACTGCATTGTAACATTTATATCCTCAGTAGTAACATGTAACTGTCTACTGAAGATAGTAACATGTCACTGCATTGTGACATTTATATCCTCAGTAGATAGTAACATGTCACACTGCATTGGTATATGGCTATCTATTGAAGATAACAATATCCCAATGCAGTGACATGCTACGGTTTACTGATGATTGTAACATGTCACTGCATTGTGACCAATATCCGAATGCAGTGACATGTTACTGTCTACTGAAGATTGTAAAATGTCACTGCATTGTGACAATTATATCATCAGTAGATAGCCATATACCAATGCAATGACATGTTACTATCTACTGAAGATAACAATATCCCAATGCAGTGACATGTTACTATCTTCTGAAGATATCAATGTCCCAATGCAGTGACATGTAACTATCTACTGAAGATACCGATATCCCAATGCAGTGACATGTTACTGTCTATTGAAGATAGCAACATGTCACTGAATTGTGACATTTATATCCTCAGTAGATAGTAACATGGCTATCTATTGAAGGTAACAATATCCCAATGCAGTGACTTGCTACTGTCTACTGATGATTGTAACATGTCACTGCATTGTGACATTTATATCTTCAGTAGATAGTAAGATGTCATTGCATTGGTATGGCCATCTACTGAAGATACCAATATCCGAATGCAGTGACATGTTACTGTCTACTGAAGATAGTAACATGTCACTGCATTGTGACATTTATATCTTCAGTAGATAGCCATATACCAATAAAGTGACATGTTAATATCTACTAAAGATAACAATATCCAATGTAGTGACATGTTACTGTCTACTGCAGATAGTAAAATGTCATTGCATTGTGACAATTATATCATCAGTAGATAGCCATATACCAATGCAATGACATGTTACTATCTACTGAAGATAACAATATCCCAATGCAGTGACATGTTACTATTTACTGAAGCTATCAATGTCCCAATGCAGTGACATGTTACGGTCTACTAAAGATAGTAACATGTCACTGCATTGTGACATTATATCTTCAGTAGATAGTAACATGTCACTTTATTGGTATATCCCAATAAAGTGACATGTTACTATCTACTGAAGATAACAATATCCCAATGTAGTGACATGTTACTGTCTACTGAATATATTAATATCCCACTGCAGTGACATGTAACTACCTACTGGAGATACCAATATCCCAATGCAGTGACATGTTACTGTCTGCTGAAGATAGTAACATGTCACTGCATTGGCATATGGCTATCTATTGAAGATAACAATATACCAATGCAGTGACATGTTACTGTCTACTGAAGATTGTAACATGTCACTGCATTGTGACATTTATATCCTCAGTAGATTGTAACATGTCACTGCATTGGTATATGGCTATCTATTGAAGATACCAATATCCCAATGCAGTGACATGTTACTGCCTACTGAAGATAGTAACATGTCACTGCATTGTGACATTTATATCCTCAGTAGATTGTAACATGTCACTGCATTGGTATATGGCTATCTATTGAAGATGCCAATATCCCAATGCAGTGACATGTTACTGCCTACTGAGGATAGTAACATGTCACTGTATTGTGACATTTATATTTTCAGTAGATGGCCATATACCAATAAAGTGACATGTTACTATCTACTGAAGATAACAATATCCCAATGTAATGACATGTTACGGTCTACTGAAGATTACTATCTACTAAAGATAAATATATATCACAATGCAGTGACATGTTATTGTATACTAAAGATAGTAACATATCACTGCAGTGTGATATTTATATTTTCATTATATATCTACTGAAGATACCAATATCCCAATGCGGTCTACTGAAGATAGTAACATGTCACTGCATTTTCACATTTATATCTTCAGTAGATAGCCATATACCAATAAAGTGACTTGTTACTATCTACTGAAGATAACAATATCCCAATGTAGTGACATGTTACTGTCTACTGAAGATAGTAACATGTCACTGCATTGTGACATTTACATCATCAGTAGATGGTAACATGTCACTGCATTGGTATATGGCTATCTACTGAAGATAAAAATATCCCAATGCAGTGACATGTTACTATCTACTGAAGATATCAATGTCCCAATGCAGTGACATATGTTACTACCTACTGAAGGTGCATATATCATAATGCAGTGACATGTTCCTGTCTACTGAAGATAGTGACATGTCACTGCATTGTAACATTTATATCTTCAGTAGATAGCAATGTAGTGACATGTTACTGTCTACTGAAGAAACAGGTCACTGCATTGTAACATTTATATCTTTAGGAGATAGTAACATGTCACTGCATTGGTATATATGGCTATCTACTGAAGATACATATATATCACAATGTTGTGACATGTTATTGTCTACTGAAGATAGTAACATGTCACTGCATTGTGACATTTATATCTTCAGTAGATACCAATGCAGTGACATGTTACTGTCTACTGAAGAGAGTAACATGTCACTGCATTGTGACATTTATATCTTCAGTAGATAGTAACATGTCACTGCATTGGTATATTGCTATATCTACTGAAGACATCAATATCCCAATGCAGTGATATGATATACCGAAGATAGCAATGTCCCAATGCAGTAACATGTTACTATTTACTAAAGATAGCAATATCCCAATGCAGTGACATGTTACAATCTACGGAAGATAGCAATATCCCAATACAGTGACATGTTACTATCTACTGAAGATATCAATATCCCAATGCAGTGACATGTTACGGTCTACTAAAGATAGCAATATCCCAATGCAGTGACATGTTACAGTCTACTGAAGATTGTACCATGTCACTGCATTGTGACATTTATATCTTCAGTAGATAGTAAGATGTCATTGCATTTGTATGGCCATCTATTGAAGATACCAATATCCCAATGCAGTGACATGCTACTGTCTACTGAAGAATGTAACATGTCACTGCATTGTGACATTTATATCCTTAGTAGTAACATGTCACTGCATTGGTATATGGCTATCTATTGAAGATCCCAATGCATTGACATGTTACTATCTACTGAAGATATCAATGCAGTGACATGTTACTATCTACCGAAGATATCAATGTCCCAATGCAGTGACATGTTACTATCTTCAGTAGATAGTCACTGCATTGGTATATGGCTATCTAATGAAGATAACAATATCCCAATGTAGTGACATGTTACCAATGCAGTGGCATGTTACTGTATACTGACGATAGTAACATGTCACTGCATTGGGACATTGATATCTTCAGTAGACAGTAACATGTCCCGGCATTGGGATATTGTTATCTTCAGTAGATAGCCATATACCAATGCAGTGACATGTTACTATCTACTGAAGACATAAATGTCCCAATGCAGTGACATGTTACTATCTTCAGTAGACAGTAACATATCACTGCATTGGGATATTGCATTGAGATATTGGTATTTTCAGTAGATAGCAATATCCCAATGCAGTGACATGTTACTATCTACGGAAGATAGCAATATCCCAATACAGTGACATGTTACTATCTACTGAAGATATCAATATCCCAATGCAGTGACATGTTACGGTCTACTAAAGATAGCAATATCCCAATGCAGTGACATGTTACAGTCTACTGAAGATTGTAACATGTCACTGCATTGTGACATTTATATCTTCAGTAGATAGTAAGATGTCATTGCATTTGTATGGCCATCTATTGAAGATACCAATATCCCAATGCAGTGACATGCTACTGTCTACTGAAGATTGTAACATGTCACTGCATTGTGACATTTATATCCTTAGTAGTAACATGTCACTGCATTGGTATATGGCTATCTATTGAAGATCCCAATGCATTGACATGTTACTATCTACTGAAGATATCAATGCAGTGACATGTTACTATCTACCGAAGATATCAATGTCCCAATGCAGTGACATGTTACTATCTTCAGTAGATAGTAACATGTCACTGCATTGGTATATGGCTATCTAATGAAGATAACAATATCCCAATGTAGTGACATGTTACTGTATACTGACGATAGTAACATGTCACTGCATTGGGACATTGATATCTTCAGTAGACAGTAACATGTCCCGGCATTGGGATATTGTTATCTTCAGTAGATAGCCATATACCAATGCAGTGACATGTTACTATCTACTGAGGATATAAATGTCACAATGCAGTGACATGTTACTATCTTCAGTAGACAGTAACATATCACTGCATTGGGATATTGCATTGAGATATTGGTATTTTCAGTAGATAGCAATATCCCAATGCAGTGACATGTTACTATCTTCAATAGTAAAGGTGTTGTTTATTTATTTATGCATTTATAATTGTTGTACCATGTAATATGAAGAGCCAGAGGCCTATATATACAATAAATAAAATGAATGAATATAATCCTAATTTTCTTTACTCATTTTCCATTCATCGGCATTTTAATTACCAATTCATTTAAACTTCATTCCTAGACCTATCTTCCCTGGCGTGGAACAAATTGCACTAACAAGGAATGAATAAAATAGATACTTATGAGACAAATTGATATTTTAATATCTTTAGGCTTCGGTGGGGGGGGGGGGGGGGGGTACTCGCGTATAAAAGATCATGTCTGATTTTTGTTGTAAATATTCCCGAAACATGGGGTATGATTTGTGCTGGCAAATCCTAAACATGGGTCCCAAATCGCTAAATTACAAATATGGATCCCAATTGCGAAAAAAAACCCTTGTCAAACCAGCCATTTTTAAGGTAAAAACCCTGTAAAAGAGGGTCAGGATTTCAAACCTCCCACAGCACATTTAAGTACCACCTCTCCCTTGAGGATTTAATGCATTATTTAAAAGCATGGTGTAAATGCTACATTTTGGTCTAATAAACTCAAACATTTGAATTCTAGTTTTCAAGTTACAAACAATATAACCAACTGTAAAACATAATAAAGTACACATTTGTCACCTCTTTTTGATCACACTACTTTTAATTAAAATGATACATGACTCAAATCCAATTCTTTCTTTTTCAACTGGATTGTATAATTTCAATTAATATAGTTTTCAAAATCTTTGATTTATTCAGTCTGAAGTTTCTTGATGAAATTGCATCATATATTATGGTAAATCCATGTGGCAGTTCACCTGTTCTTAACAATTTTTAAATATCTGAGTACATCATGATGCCCAACAACAATGAGTGAAGTCTTAAACCCACAGGATCATTATATCCTTATGCTTCCAGTGGCACTTGCTTGGCATGATTGTAAAAAAGAACTTGACACTGGTGCGGCGAGTTGTGAGGAAAAGAAAAATAATGATGCTATATCATTACCCCCCCCCCCCCCCCATAATAAATGTTGCTTCCTTTAAATGTTTGGACAAGTATTAAAGCAACTGTGTTATTATCTGTCTCATTTGCTGTCACCTTTCTCAATTTATGAGTTGTCATCATCACTATCATCCATTTGTTGTCAACTTTATTTTGAAACTGTGTCGACAAGCCTATTCACTTCTTATAATTCAATCAGAATTGATTTGATGCATCAAATATTCAATTCTGAAGTATGTTGTAAAGGGTTAACTATTAGAATTATAGCAGTAGAAGGTAAGGAGGTAATGTTGAGTGCCTGCAGCCTTACACGTATACCCCCTGAAAAAGGAAATGGATTGTCCCTGAAATGAATTACTTTCATTGATTCAGTCAGTAAAATATCCTTGTGTGATGATCAATCTGATGTTCTTCTTATGATGTGACACACTTTTATAAAGAACTTGTTGATTGTGACTTTAAATTAATTAGAAGGTCATGGATGTAGAGCAAGAACTGCATCGGTCCAGACTGAAGCAGAAGCTATGTTTGCGACACATCAGATGACACCTTGGCTTGGCTAGACTTAGACCTCAATCAGACCATGCACCATGTTTGAGTTACCTGAAAAACAGAGCAAGAGGAAAAATAACAACATTAGATTAGATCTTATTATTAGTCATGTCTAATACTTTTTATCCCAGCAAATTTAATTGTTGCTATTATTGTACCAAATTAATTATTAATTATTTAAGGTGAAGAAAAAAACCCTGTTCAAACGAACCTCTCCGGTGGGTCGGTCGGGCGTTTGTTTTTCCTAAAACAATCTGGGAAATGTGCTGCCGAGTCAGAAATTTGAGTGGGGGTGTAGGGCAAACAATATTATGCTAAGTTTTACACACATACTTTCGCGGCAAATCTCAACCCGGAAGTGCCGTTATTTGCTTAGTTTGGCATGAAGCGGATGTCGGAATTATATGATATATTGGATTTGAGCTATGTTGATGATTATCTTTACCTTATTTGCTCATTTAGTATATCGATACATCTCTCAATGCCCCTTAATCTTGTAGAGGGCTATAAATGAAGTATACTACTACTGTACCAATATTGTCATGTAAGGAAGGTACCGACATAGGCCTACTGGAACTTTGAGTTATTTTTAGCAAATTTGCTTGGCAACCAGTGTTTCATTAACAAAACATTCCATGCACGCACTCAACGCTCGCTCGCTGAGCGTTACGCACTTGATTCGCAGTAGGCGCACTGTGCGGTTGCCTTATTAATTGATTGATCTGCGCAAGTTGTTTTTGTTTTTGTTTTCACCGGCGTTTGATTTGTTTTCACCGGCGTGACGTAGGTCCGCCCCAACCAATACTAGTTGGGTCATACATGTTTAACCCCATGGGTATGAGTAGGACCAAATGTGTTGTCTTTTTTACCACTATCTATAACCCTACTAGTTCTACTGTCTAAAAAAAGTAATATAATCATGATAATAAGCTTACTTACTTTCATCCAGCCCGGGTACATACATCGATGTCTGACTCTGAAGCAGTGAGTTACTCAATTTCCAGATGTTATTATACCATGGCATTGACTTGAGCTAAAGATTATACCATTCCCTGACTAGATTATTCCCTAAAAGATATCGTTGACTCACTTGACTGCAATAATTTGAGTTTTAAATTACCAAAACACCGACGTAACGAATACGGAAAGCCTGTATCCCTAGCATACTAGTAGTGATGAGCGATCACGGTATAACGATTTTATGAGGACGAGATTTCGCTATTCAAAATGCGAAATTTCGTGATACAAAAACTCGAGATTTCGGGGCGAAACACGAAATTTCGGGGCGAGATTTCGGGGTCGCGATACGAGATTTCGGGTCGCGATACGAAATTTCGGGGCGCGATACGAAATACGCGACACAAGATTTCGGGTCGCGACACGAAATACGCGACACGAAATGATACCAATAAAGCTTCGTAGTTATAATATATATTATTATAAACAAATGATTGATGCTAAATCGGCTGGAGTAGTGAGTTGACCGGTGAGTGACTGAAAGGGCAAGGAGATCCTGTCCTGCTTTATGGATCTAGAGAGATGTCTAAATTGTCTACATTTATCAAGTGGGCTCCAATCTATCCGGGAATATATCTATCTTTTAAAGGTAGATGTTCCGATTGCTGGCCCGATTTTCAACTTGATGTTTTCTATTTTACATGAAGGTCATCCTTAAAATTGTCGCATTCCAAAGTTTGAGTTGCATTATAACTCCAATGGTCCTATTTTTAGAATCACAAGGTCACAAAATATTTGCCCATTGAGTAGTACACAAACTGGTTGGTGGTTAACCACCTTGGCAGTAATTCACCACATTTTAGCCTATAATTTCTAAATGCAACATTTCTGGCCCCTAAGATTTTACAGACATAATGAGAAAATATGGGGATTCTTCTGTTATCAAAATATCTTGATGTGAAAAAAAAATCATAGCCCCCAAAAAGTGATCGGAACATACACCTTTAATACTTTGTCAACACTAGAAAGTTTATGCTGATTGTATGTCACAAACCCGGCGCTAAGGGCAGCCAGTCTGCATTATGCGTGGATCCCATACTAATAGTTTTTATATACTGAGTCTGAGGCCTGAGAAGGAGTAAAAATCAAATATATAAAGGATGGACTACACGAGCATGGGCTATCTCAGATGAAGCCCTGTGATTTGCTATCAAATTAATTAATTTTGATTGTATGTGAAAGATCATGAGGTTAATTGTGATATGGACTCCAGTCCAACCCAACAATGTATTGAACCTTACAATGTGTGTCTGTAGGCGCAGGCAGCATGTTCATCATTATGGGAGAGCTATAGAATGAAAGCATGAGTTGACATCCCGGATAGTTGAATATTAATATTATCATCATGTTCACTGTTTTTCAACTTTTCTGAATGAGATTAGTAAAACTTTTGCTTCAAATATCAATTTTAATGTTCAAAACTTCAAATATTAATATACCTTGGTTAAATATCTCAACCGGCAACTATTTCCAAAGAAATACTGGCTTGAATTTTGACCACCTATTCCTAAATAATATGTGGACTGTCTGAAAATGTGACTGTCTATGATTCATCATGTAATCATTAGGGCAATTCCATGTTACTCACGTTACGCTTTTTCACTACGTTACACTTTTGAAAGTGCCATATTTTTTAGAAGAACAAGCTTGACAGAATTATTTTTTCTGCAGTAGTTATACAAGACCCAACACTAACTTTATATGCAATTAGAATTGCAGGACAAGACATGACTTGCGAGTGAGAAGGAAAACACTTTTGTTACTCACGTTACATTTGATTGGCCATCATAAAATGGCAACAAGCCTTCATTCACAAAGTGTCCTCATACAGGATATTTTTGGAAACAAGTTTAACATGGTTGATAAAGCTAACATTAAGATCTACAAATGCAAGGTGAAACTAATCTGATTAGACAAACACTTTTCAGAAAATTGACCAAAATAGTTGTTACTCACGTTACGTTACTCACGTTACTTGTTTTTGTAAATTCAAATTGTATTTATATAGCTCATGCAGAATTAGCTCAAAATGTTATGAAATAGTCTTGACATGATGTATTTCATTTCCCAAAATGTTATTATGTCTCCAAACAGTCAATTATGACCGCTACACAAGTTCACAGGACATTTTGCAAACTCTCTACCTGTTACATCAACAATATATTGATGAAAATGGTATCATTTTGCATTAAAACAGAAACAATTTGAGAGCTATTTTCTTTTTTGAAACTTAACATTATGTTTAACAAGTGTTAGGTGAAAAAAATTGCATATCATTGATGAATTACACCATAGTTATCAAGGTTGCCGAATTCAGCACCTTTGCGCAAAATCAATATTTTTGAACTTAGGAACGATGAACGCAAGAAATATGCAGAAAATGTTCTACAATATTTGTGTACATAAGCTAAGCATGTATATTTAACACTTTGTAACCAACTAAATTGAATATTTTCCTTCAAAAGTGACTTTCAGAGGACAACGTTACTGTTTTACTTGTTGAAAAACTTGGAAAGACACACAATGATCCCTGGAAATAGTGTGTACGGAGTGATGGAAGTGCCAGACTGACATAAGACTAATAAATGAATAAAACTAAGTGCAGTAAAAGCAAAAAGAGATCCATTTCTTATTGCTACAATGCATTTTAGGCCGTTACTCACGTTACATTTTTGTTACTCACGTTACAATTGTTACTCACGTTACAGTTTTCAAACCTCTGCCATTTTAATAAAACTACACATAGCCCATTATATTTCCTGTTTTCAAATTAAGTACCTGGAGCATGATTATTATTCCATTTGGCAGAATTTAAAAGCAAAGAACAATTGAGTAGGACAACTATTTGATGTTTATCGTTACTCACGTTACATTTTCAATTACCATCGGACACACAGGAGATTCCTCCCAACTTGTGTCAATGCATAGGTATTTTTCATAGTTGGTAACTTGAAACTAAGGTATTATGCATTTCAGAAATCAACAAATATTTATATTTACAGTTAATATTAATATGTAAGAGGTCAACATAACCTGAAAACATTTTTTCACTTATTTTTTATGAAAAAAACATTTGTCAACTTATGACGATAATTTCTTGAAATTTACAAACAAATCATTCAAACATTTGATTGTCCCATATACCTACAAGTGTATACAATAAAATAGAATGGGTAATAAGCATCCAAATTGAATTTAAAATTGTCAGGTCATATCACCAATCTATGGAATTGCCCATTAGCTTAATTTACATGTCGCCATTTTACTGTAGCGGGAATAGGCCCGCAGCCTATAGGGCGATCGAGATTGAAGCCAGTATTTCTCGGAAATCAAATCTATGTAGGTCAAGACCAGGGCTGTACTTAGTACCCCCGCCCGCACGCCCGTGGCGGGTAACTTTTGCGTCGGGCGGGTAACTTTTCAAATATACACGCTCGGCTGACCGGTAAGAATTATGAAGATTACTTGTTTGGCTGGTAAGTTTACAGTCGGGCTGGTAACTTTTACATGCTACCATACCAGCCCGGCTGGCTGGTTGGAGAATGAAGGTACACCCCTGGTCAAGACTAGAGTTAGAGATATTTAACCAATGTATTGTATACATTTACTTTAGGGTATTATTCAAAAGTCGCCAGTTTCGGTCAGCGCCTATTTTCGGTCACTTCGCCCAAATCGTGTAATGAAAATGACCTCGTCGTTAGACAGCTAGAAAACCGCCGCAATTTAGTTGATGCCAGGCAATGCTTTTAAAATGGCGACGACCGATGCAATTACACGATTTTGGCGAAAGTGACCGAAAACTGGCGACTTTACCCTATATTAAGACAAGGTAGGCCTATTTATTATATACATTGTATATCTGAAACTGAAGCAAATGTTTTTCTAATTTTATTCAGAAAAGTTGAAAATATTTGAATGATGGATTCAACCATCCGCGATGCCGACTTACAATTACATATGCTTTCATTCCATAGCTACATAATACATGTAGTCCATCATGTTGTTACATTATTGAGCAAACAGTCACTGAGCACTGTCTGTCTGCTGAAGTGCTGACACTGACACTCTTTTACACTGAGTCTGAGCAAGGAGTTATTATTAACTATTATAATAACTCCTTGGTCTGAGTGTGACAGTCACAGTCATGACAGTGGCAGTACAGAAAATGTGTTGCAAATGAAGGCCTATTTTTTTTTAATACTAATATTTCATGATTTACTATAATCAAAACGGAATGAAAATTATGTTTTCTTCTTGTGACTGACTGGGCGTAGACTGTAAATTGTAGTAGTAGGGCAAAGTAAATTTGAGTGAAGCTTACATTACATTTGCATTAATTTCCGTGATCCATCCATGCATACACGAACCATGGACTTGAACAGTCACTACAGAAAAATTCTAAAATATTAAACTTCGGTAAATTTCTGATAGATAAGTCCATGAATGATTAAATTAAACCAATGTGAAAAGGCGAATGACCTCGGTCCGACCAAGACCGTAAATCAGAAATTGTCATACTACTTACAATTTCTTCAATGAGATGTTTATGTCATGTTATTTATTACTTCCATCATTTCGCTTCGTTGATTTTTCTAGACAAGTTTATCAATTAATCGATCTATTTACTGCAGAAGATTGTTCGCACATCATTTTCTCTCACGATTTAATGTTGCTACGGTAAAAGAAAATAGTACCTAGTCAAATTTAGAGATTTTATGATGTTATCTCTCAAAATATTGAGCTTTTTTTCTCCCACATTTCTAAAAAAGTGTAAAAAAGGCGCGTAGCGCCTTTTTTACACTTAATAAAAACCCAAAACTTCTTTTTTTCTCTTTTTTTTTTTAAATATTCGCACTTGCGTCGATTCTCACTTACGTCGATTCTCACTTTCGTCACGACAGACGTCCGATTATGGAATGCACAATCTGTTCGTTATTATGTACTCCTCTCTCTGACTATATCATGGAATATGACATTGATGTTATGGCTATTACGGAAACATGGCTGAAGGAAAGTGACAATGTTATTATTGGCGAGTTGATTCCTCCTGGTTATTCTTTCCTTAATGTGCCGAGACCATGTGATGAGGATGTTACGCTAAACCATGGAGGTATCGGCTTATTATTCAAATCTCCTCTACAGTTTTCTATTCTGTCATCTGGGCCTTATATTACATTTGAACATGCTATGTTCTGTGATAAGAAGAAGGTTATTGTTTATATTGTTGTCTACAGACCACCACCATCACGTTTGAATGGCTTTACAACTTTACAATTTCTCAATGAATTTGATTCTTTTCTGGGTAGTTTAAGCCTACGTACAGGCAAAACTATCGTCCTTGGTGATTTTAATATACATGTTGATCTACCATCTAAACCTAGTACAACAAATCATACTTAGTGATATTTGTCATCAGTTGGTATTATTCATCATAGGGTATTTTGCATGTTTCACTATCTGTCCCCATCCTAAGTATGACTCCTTCTAAATATGATTTTCGTGTTAATTTCTGTATTGCTTACCAGAGCTCAAAAACACACTTCTTTGTGCTTGTTCTTATCTACTCTTTCTCATCTATCTTGCCATTCGTTTAATATTTTGTACAAATGCAATATTCCCTTGAAATTTGAGGTGAAATTCTAAGCCAATTCACTTTAACGGCACTCGCGATGTTTATCGAAATCGGCGCCATGTTTTATTATAATAGACTCGTTTCAATACATTCGTAAGTTCGTAAAAAAGTGATGTGCGTATAAGATGTTGGCGATGGGAATGAGACTATAATTCACCGCGCAAATCATTTTGAGATGCACTCCATTCACTTCATACAGCAAATGAAATTGACAGTTTCTCGCAATACAATTTCCCCATACGTTGGTAGGGGGAAAAACCACCCCACCAACGTATGGGTTTCCTGTACTAATCTAAACCTGAAGTATCCACATTTCTATCATCAGTGACCAGCACTGGATTTCAACAAAATGTATCTGGGCCTACTCACCGAAGTGGTCATACCTTGGACTTAGTTATCTGCCATGAGGATGACTCTTTTTCAAATCATGTTGGGTCCAAAAAAACTGAGCTCGGCACTGAATCTGATCATTATGTTGTTTGTTGTACCTTGAATATGTTTAAACCTGAGTATTCCAGCTCTGTTGCTGAGATTCGTGATTTCAAATCAATTGATTATATGTCACTTTGTACTGATCTGTCAAAACAGTTTGAAAATGTGCTCGCTGAGAGTAATTTGGATATGCTTGTAACATGTTATAATGATGTATTATGTCGTACTCTTGATAATCGTGCACCAGTCAGAAAATGTACACGTCAAGTTAGGCTTCGTCAACCTTGGTACAACACGGGTATCCATGAAGCACGTAGGATACGCAGAAGATATGAGAAGATGTGGCGCAAAAGTGGTCTGGAAGTTCATCGCATTCTTTATATTGATCAGCGTAAATTTGTCAATAGTCTTATTGAAAGTGCAAAAAGAGAACACTATGCTGACAAACTACACGCTGCTGATACCAAAAGTGTGTTCAAGACAGTTTGTACACTTCTTAATAAGAGTAGCAAGTGTTTGCCTACTCATGAATCTGCACAGGTACTGGCTAATGAGTTTGCAGATTTCTTTTCAAATAAGATTACAACCATACATACCAAACTCATGAACCAACAACATCCATACAATGGTGTCTCTTCTAAATCTACTCCGCATAAACTCAGTGAATTCAATTTGGCTTCGCAAGACGAAATAAGAAAACTTACCAGTAAAACTCCAGCCAAATCATGCAGCCTAGACCCAGTGCCAACATGGTTAATCAAGTCTAACATTGAAACTTTTCTACCTGTCATTACACATATTGTCAACACATCGTTATCTACTGGTTGTTTTCCCGACTCGCTGAAACACGCGATAATAACACCTATTCTCAAAAAAGCTTCCTTGGATCATGATATTCTCAAAAACTATCGTCCGGTGTCGAATTTGCCTTTCCTCTCCAAAATTATAGAAAAAGTTGTCACATCTCGTCTTGCTGATCATATGGACCTGCACCAAATGAATGAACCTTTCCAATCTGCATATAAAGTTGCTCATTGCACCGAAACAGCTTTATTAAAAGTTAAGGATGACATTATGTATGCAATTGGCAAACAAAAAGGGGTCTTCTTGGTGTTACTAGATTTGAGCGCCGCTTTTGATACAGTGGATCAACAAATATTGCTTCAAAGACTAAATCAATGTATTGGAATTAATGAGACAGCTCTCAATTGGTTTAAAAGCTACTTGGATGGAAGAACGAGCCGCATTTTTATTAATGATGTACTCTCCAAGTCGAAACCTTTAAATTGTGGTGTACCACAAGGATCGGTTGTGGGACCAAAAATGTTCACTATTTATACTCTTCAACTTGGACAAATCATTAAAAAACACAATCTCTCGTATCATATTTATGCGGATGATACGCAAATTTACACCACTTTCAATCCCAAAGATCAGACATCTATCAACATTGCACTTTCGTCAATCATGTCAATTGCTTCTTGTATTACGGAGATAAAATCATGGATGACCAAGAACTTTTTGAAATTAAACGAGGACAAAACTGAGTTCCTGGTTCTTGGGTCACCTCATTCCACACGTATTATGCCTACTGTTGAACTCAACATTGGAGATAGTTCCATAAAACCGACAACAAGTGTGCGTAATTTATGCGTTCTCTTTGACTCTAACATATCTATGTCAGTCCATATTGCCAATTTCCGTCGTAATATAAGCTTCCATCTCCGCTACATGTCTAGAATTCGCCGTTTTCTTGACTACAATTCATGCCACCACGTAGCTCGTGCACTCATACTTTCTAGACTTGATTACGGAAATGCGCTACTTTTTGGTTCAAATGAATCTGATCTCAACAAATTACAATCATTACAAAACTGGGCAGCGCGCCTTGTCTGTGGAGGCAGAAATGGAGACTCGGCATCTCCGTTGCTCAAAGAACTTCATTGGCTCCCGTTGCGACAGCGTATTATCTACAAATTGTGTGTTCATATATATAAATGTATTAATGAAACTGGACCTATCTATCTGAATCAGTGCATTGCTCATTATGAACCTGGTCGACCTGGTCTTCGATCTGGGTCTGATCGATCTCTCCTAGTTGTTCAGCGTACAAAAAACTCTGCCGCAGATAAATCTTTCACTGTTGCTGGTCCTAAACTATGGAATGATCTACCCAGCAACATCAGACTCTGTAAATCCTTACAAGTTTTCAAAAAACAACTGAAGACTCACCTGTTTCCTATTTAATTGTTCTTTCTGTATACATGTAGTACTAGTTTTTATTGGTACATTTTGATTTGTTTGTTGATTGTACCTTTTTGTTTTGTTTGTTTGCTGCCAGCGCCGTGATCTAAATGAAATAGAGCTTTATAAAATCTCATATGTATGTATGTATGTATCCAAGAGTAAGTTGGAGCATAACAGGTTATGCTGTAACTAAACGACAATTTTTTATTTGCCGATGGATAGATATGATGATCAGAGGGAGAATTTTATCATGCAATTTCTTATCAACTTGTGTATAATAATTGTACTCAATGATACATTTAAGACCAATTTATTATAAAATATTTAAAAACTGTTCACAATCATGCATACACAGTTGTAAAAATTAGTTCAAACAGTCAAGCATCCAATCAATCAATCAATCAATCAATCAATCAATCAATCAATCAATCAATCAATCAATCAATCAATCAATCAATCAATCAATCAATCAATCAATCAATCAATCAATCAATCAATCAATCAATCAATCAATCAATCAATCAATCAATCAATCAATCAATCAATCAATCAATCAATCAATCAATCAATCAATCAATCAATCAATCGAGATAGAACTTGTGCGCGCGCAAGCCGAGTGGTGCTGGCTGTGCGGTTTGTGTGAGACGTAGTAGGGTTAGGGTTAAGGTTTGCAGCTAGTGTCTCTTAAAGGTGAATCGCCTCAATATAAACATGAACGTGATAATGCATTTTTAAAATTACACGTATGCATACATACAAGTTTGTTTAATGCAACCATATTGATAGGGCTGTTTTCTTCTTCATTTGAGACACATACACAGTCTATCAGAACTAGCCGGGGAGACCTAATCCGTATTAAACTGTATTGTTGTCTATTGAGGCGGTATTATCTCTATAAATGGCAAGACGTAAATTGAATCTGATAACTGATGGATTTTTGAGTGTCCCGGTAGAAAAATGGTCCGACTGAACTCGGACTAAGCATCATGTTTCCCCCTCACGGTCACAACTTTACCCTCTATAAAAAGAGTTCCCCAACAGTAAATATGTGTGCATTTTTTGGGGTGGTTATTGAACACTATTTTAGTATTTTAAACAAACAAAAACACAGCTTATAGGCCCCGTGTCTGAGTTTAATAAAATAAAGGGCAATTCCAACAGGTCTATTTAGATTATAAACGTGTATAGATTTCACGCACCCCCTCAACTTATACTCTGCTGAATGTTTTAACAAATGAAAACAAAACATACAGATTTGAGCAGTGGTGTCCATCATCACTTGCTACTTGTTTTACGGTGGAATCTACAATGGACTCGTCAGCTTAGTCAAGAGCGCGTTTGTTATTTCACTTGGCATCATATACATGTATAACACTGTAGCGTTGTGCGATATATTGAACGTAATCATGTAAAATGGCGATGAACATCCAATTAAATATTTCAAATGTATCAGGTGTTGCCACCGATGATTTTAACATGTTAACAAGCCAATACCACAGTGTCATATATGCTGCTATTTCTGTTGCTGGCTTTGCGGCTAATTCGGTGGTCATCTTTATTGTGTTTCGATACCCCGACATGCGAACGCCAATCAACTACACTTTTTGTAATCTGGCAATTACTGATTTTATGTTTCTACTATTATACGCTATTCCGGCTACTTCAACTGGATTTCTTAGAAATGCGGGTGTGTGTAAGATCTTGTACTACATACGTGGGGTAAGTGATAACCCACAAAATGAGCATGATACACTACTAGCTCTACACCCATAGAAAAAACTACATTATTGATGAACTGAGAAAAATACAATGATGTGTTTCTTGCAGTTGATAAGTATGAGTAAAGATGTTTGTAATACCAGTACTTGTACCATAGTTATGTTCTTGAATTAAATAAACTCTTCAGGGGCACTGCAAGAAACACATAATTGTATTTTTCTCAGTTCATCAAAATTGTAGTTACTGTGTTTTTCATTTGGGAGCGGTACTACAGCGCTATCAAAAATGCGGGTATGTGTCAGATTCAAGTTCAACTACAGGCCGAGTCAAAATAGTCAGGTCCCGATTTCACCGATTTTTTTAAACAAGTTAAAATGCAAAAATGATTTTTTTTTTAAATTACTTGCCTAGCAATAACCTAAATTTTATTTCATTCAAATTTGTTATTCGAAACGGGAGATATGTGCATTTTCCCGTGAAATCTGTGAAATAAAATCTGTTCCAACTTATCTAAGGATAGTATTTCTTAAAGAATATAACACAACCTTCCTTGCGCCTTTGATCTGTCTGCTTCACTAATGCAGCCATCGAGAGTACTACAATAGTTCTATTGTTGACTGATTGTTAACGCCAGATAAGTAGAGAGGTTTCTAGTTAATCACCGATCTTTTTCCGATGCTTTTAACAATAGAACGAAATACCGTTGGAAAAGCGCTTTTAAATCGCTAGAAAAATGCTTTAAAAGCACTGAGAGTTTGGATATGGACCCTAAGGGATCCCTATGGAAGTAAAAGTTTAACGCGCACCTTTTGAATAAGTCAATCAAAGGCGTGTTGGTATTCATTCATATCACTTACAATAGGAAAAGAGATTCGATTGTCTATGCGATTATGTTTTTAATAGTTTTCATGAAATCAGAGATAGCCTATAACAAACATTATTGAGTGTTAACAAAATGTTAACCAACGTATTTTCAAACTTGTTATTTTAATCGAACTGATATGAGATAAGTCTGAGAGAAAACAGATCTTATATCTTTAAACAGTGTGTGCTTTGACAACTTAGCAGGCCAAGTTCATAGTCCATGTTATGAATATGTTTGTGCAATACTGAGTATTGAAATATTTTGCACGCAACATCGTTTTATTTATCAGAGATTCAATAAAAAAAACATGTTCATTTGGTATAAACTGCATCATTTATACAGTGTGTTGTGTTGTATGAATAACTAATATTACGGTAGTGTTAACATCCACCACCGTCTTTTCGTAAATATGTTATAAATCTGGCGTAAATAATGATATTTTCGTGAACAAATCACCAGGTATGAGAAATATGTCTACTCTCATTAACAATGAAACATTTACCAATTTGGTACAAGAAGTATTTTTCCTGATTTTTTGAAAACGGGACCTGACTATTTTGACTCATCCTGTATACGTGCAGTATTAAGTGATCACATGGCTTAACGCAGTCCAATTATAAATAGTATTCAGACTACGAATGGGTCTACCAGAAGGTCTACAAAATGAAACAAAACAATAGCAAATTTCAGCGCGTTGCGCGTATAATATCAGGTTTAGACCCATTTAAAACCAAAAGCCAGATTCGGGTGCAAGGCTCAAGATAAGCGGGCGCTGGGCGATTTTTACCCCTCGGTCCTCCTGCCATAGCGCCCGGTAATGCTGAAAAATAAACAACCGAGCGCTGATATTTTGTCCAAACCAGCGCAAAATGGTGTCAAGTCATCGGGGGCGGGGGGCTGACAACCTATCACCCAATTCCCACGCCGCAAAAATCATGCTCCGCCATATTTATGTCTTGATGGCACAATATTAAAATGCCTATATAATTAACAAATCATTTCACCTTCTCATACTCAAGAAAGAAGTTGGTTTCCTTTGTCTCTTCAAGAGTATCTGTATTTTTCATTGTAAAAAAGTGTTATTTGAACGACTTTCCTTAAAATATGATTAAAAATTGAGAACAAATTATGAGAAGAAAATGTCTTAATTGAAAGAAATATGTGCCTGAAGAGCCCACCAAGTGTTTTCAAAACGGCAGACAACCTACAGCTAACCCTAGCCGGGGCTTTCCCCTGGACCCCACGCCTAGCTATGTCGTGCCCCGGTAACAAGGCGCTTGGCTACGCCCATGGATATAATGAAGGCTAGTAATGAGTGGTGTTTCAGCAGACCGTCAGTTAGTTGATCTGGTTTTCGACGTTTTTTCTGTGATCACTCGTAATTTTAGACCGATTAACAATATTGATTACATTTTCGGAAGTAAAACTGAGCGATATACAAGAACTGCCTATTCATATTCAAAATGACTAGAATCTTGTTGTAATAAAAAATCTGATCAAAACTGTCAAAGGTCAAAGACCCCTACCATATAATCCGTATTCATTTGTCAGCTACACATTTTTGATGTTGAGGACCTTTGACGGTGCATTTGATAATTTTGACTAGATTTCTATCGGGCATGATATCTTGTCATTTGACATAATTATAAAAAATATTTAAACTGTTTAGGCCTATATAACACCTAGCGCATAAAGTTCCGGACCAGGTGCTTTGAGGTTGGCTAATTTAAAATAGATAATCGCTACCAACAATCTGCGATACACATTAAATGAGCAAATTTCTTCTCCGCAGTTTGATACCTCATTCAACAAAATCGAATGGATGCTTTTAAAGTTATGGCGATTTCAATGACCGCGCATACCAACAGCAATATAGGTATAGAAAACCAATATATATATATATATATATATATATGAAGAGGTATTTTGCAAAAGGGCTATGGTGCATTTTTTCAAAAAATGAGTTTGATATAGAAATGTATAGGGAAAAATCATATGTTTCAAGGAAACAAAGTCATTTTTTTCAAAAATACCTACATCTCATTGTAAACAGCCATTGAAATTGTTGTTTTGTTGCAAAAGAGCCTGTATCCAGAATTAAATCGGGATACAGGCCCTTTTGCAACAAAACAACAACTTCAATGGCTGTTTACAATGAGATGTAGGTATTTTTGAAAAAAATGACTTTATTTCCTTGAAACATATGATTGTGACCTGTACATTTCTATATCAAACTTATTTTTTTTAAATGATTAAAATAACAGATTTTTTGTGTGTTTTATTTTTTCTTTATGTACAATCAAATGGAGTTTTGTTGCAAAAGGGCCTACATCCAAATTTTCAAAAAATGTAAACATGATTTTAGAAAAAATTAAAACTAGCACATTTAAAATTTATTTCAATTTCAATTAGTATGTAGTGTACCTCTTTCATAATCCATTCAGTTTTTCAATTGCTCAACTTGAATATTTAGAAACAGTTTTTTGACTTTTTCTCAATAAGAGCCAAAGTGGATGTAGGCCCTTTTGCAAAATACCTCTTCATATATATATGCAGCAATGGAAATACCCACATGACATGACGAGCATATGTGTGTCGCAGCTATATTAATACTATTGTATGTACTGATCATAACAGTAGTATAGCTTTATTCCGTAATAATAAGAGCAATTAAAATCATGTCTTGGCCAGTTCACCCCTCGCTAGTCTAGTGGTTGACTTACACGCTTTACAATACAAGGTCCATGGTTCGATTCCCACAAGGACCACTTTTCAAATATAATTTAGAATGAATATAGTTTCCAAGGTGTTTTTAAAACAGTATTATGGTTTATTCCGCGAGGGCGCTATTGTAGTCCACCCAGGGTTGGTCGACTTAGGGTTGATCAACCCCGGGTCGGTCTACCCGGGTCGCTCTACCCCGGGTGGAAAGTCATGTGGGTATTTCCATCGCTGCATATATATATTGCTATATGCAAAGATGGAAATGCTCATACACTTTTCGACCTCAGGTTACCTAACCACAGGTTACCTAACCTTAAGTTACCTAACCTCAGGTTACCTAACCTCAGGTTACCTAACCTCAGGCTGTGTTCACTTTTGGATTTTAAAACATTTTGGTAGCCAAGGATATTGGAAAAATGTAAATAAATAAGAATACTGCAATAAATAAACCTGAGGCTGAGAAAATATTTAATACAACAACCCCAGGTTGAAAATAAATATAATTTAACAACCTCAGTTTGTCAAGATATTCAATGTGAAATCTCATTTGATTTTGATTGAAACGTGGTAAATTATAGCCCAAATAAATCAGTAGTTACCCAAGGTAATAATACAAAAATCAAACACGTCTAAATTCCAAAATGTGTATTCAATATAATCAGAGTAAAGGTCTGTAAAGAATTAAGGAGACCAAATTCAATAAAACAACCTCAGGTTGAAAATAAATCCAATTTGACAACCTCAGATTGATAAGATATTAACTGTGAAAACCTGGGATTGATTTTGACTAAAAAATCACAGTAGTAACCCAAGGTAATAATACAAAAATCAGTACAATCAAAAATGTGTATTCAATATAAACAGAGTAAAGGTCTGTCTAAAAAGCCCAAGAATACGGGAAAATGATGATACTAAATTAAAATACTGCAATAAGTAAACCTGAGGTTGGGCATTTTTTCAATAAAACAACCTTAGGTTGAAAATAAATCCAATCAGACAACCTCAGGTTGTATATTGATTGAACGTGTGCACGCAATGCAAGCCTGTACACTTTGTGAAAAAATGCTAAGTCTGAAAATGAATTCGACCTGAGGTTAGGTAACCTCAGGTCGAAAGGTGTATGAGCATATCCATCTTTGCATATAGCAATATATATATATAAAATCCATAAATACACCGGCTATGGTATTATGTGGTTAATTAACAAGATAAATAAACCTATAGAATATCTAATGATTAACACTGATACAATAATTTGCATATGTATAGTGATTAGCATGGGTACTAGCGGATGATTCAAATTTGATATAACTTTGGCAAAAACAAAAAGAGATGAAATATACACTATCTATCTGCAGTTGACGACTCTTTATGGCGTTTTCAAAACATCTTCCATCGCTATTAATTATTCTGGCATTTATACAATTATTTCTATATACTATGTCTAAAGGGTTTTCTTTTCGTCGCCTTACTGGCTACGCTACCTTTCCCCCTTCGGTAAAATACAATTCACAGCGCCAGATGACGAGCGTGGGTTGTTGCCGTCCACTGGCGTTTTTGAAAATAATACACATACAGACCGAGTCAAAAAACGATACAATTTAAATCAGTCATTTTTCTGACAAAGGAAGGATTGTTCTTGAAGATGAGCTTAATATTATAACAGAGTAAGGTTGAAGCTGCTCGAGGAAGTTTAGATGGTGTAAGTTGGATGTCGTGAACAAAAGTTAATGACCCTAATGCCCTAAATCGTGTTGAGCCTTTGAGAGTCTGATACGAATGAATCGTGTAGTAGTGTAGCGGATCTTTTTCATGGAACGCCCTCTATTTTGATTTCGTCCTCTAAAGGCAATTATTTTGTGTCAAATTACATTTATTAACATAAACTAAAATAAGTTACAGAGCAATACGTTTCATTCATGATTACTTCAAAATCAAATTTTGAAAATAAGTTGACGGATAACCCAACAGATTATTTTCTGAGTGGTGTTCTTGTCTTAAATAAAATTCCCTGGTTTGACACGGATGTGTTTACGCCGTTGTTTCCGGAAATGATCACGAATGTAGACAAGTGAAAACAATAGTAGGGAATACTTTACTATGAAAATCGAAAAAATAATACGTTGACAAATTCCCCAAATTGGAAGCAGAATTCTTCTATTTTATCTCCTGTAGAACTATTCTAAATTACAGCTTGATACATGCCTCCCATTTTTGAAGAATGACACCGGGATTGATGGAAATGACCGGCGGCAATTTTAGGCAAACGTCATTTTCTTCTTCGTTTTGTCATTGATTTATGCACATTTTGGTCATATTAAACTTTGACCTTGATACGGATACTTGACAATAAATTTAAAAATTGGATGCTGAGATTAGTTTTCTTTGTTCCTTGTCGTATTGGATACAGTATTGCATACATATTTATAAATGCAATTTCATTAAAATCAAGCATTTACAAAACTCTTCCAACATATAGCCCCAGTGCAGTGAGGGTTAAAAATAAGTGAGCTTCAGTGTAATAACAATTTGCACACAGTCAACAATTCAAGGCCAAAAGCCATAGACCCGGAGGAACAACAACAAATGATTCCATTTATATCCTTATGAACTTAGGCAAAAATAGAAAGAGAGGAAATGTACAATATCACAATATCCACTGTTAATGACTGTACACGGCTGTACACGGCGTTTAGGCGTCGGAAAAATGGCAGTTTGTTTTTTGAAACAATATTCGAAATGTCTAGACAATATAAAAGAATTTATTTGTCAAAAACAGAATTCAAAGTTTATAAACCAAAGAAATCTTAAATTTGAAAGTATGGGTAGGTACAGGTGGGCCTGTAGAATTAGAACAGGTTTTTCCACTTGGCGCTCATACCCGTTGCGCCGAGGCGTATTCAAAGGTGGACAAATGAACTTTCAAAGGTATTCAACTTTGAAATGTTTGGAAAAAATCTCCTTTTACTACATATTTACACGCAAGACAAATTGTTTAAACGCTTACAATAACAAAAGTGATGGAATGGACAAAATCTTACATCTTTTAACTGAATCATATTATACTTATAGATGTTTATCAATATGACCACAACGCTGTCCACTATGCCTTATTGCCCTTTATAATGTTTTGGCGTGAGTTTTAAAAGCACGGGTCCTAATCAAAACAGGATGCGCGCACACTGCCGGGTAAAAAACAATATGCCAACTGCCGACTGAATGCCTGGCATGACGTCACATGTCACCCCATTTTTCCTTATCAAACCATTGCATACATTTGTTGGCTAGCCCAATTTCTACAAAAAGACAATTAATCATCCACGATCGACAACCTTGCAACGGTTTATGAAAAACCGATACATCAGTTTCATACGTGGCAAATTACAAGAGTGCTCACGCCATTAATAATAACGGTACTGGTCTGGTGCAGAAGTCTCAAGTTTGCAAATAATCTCACTGAATAAATGTCATGCACTACCACACAAAACTAACACAGTACTAAATAACTGAAAATCTCAAAATCCTCATTTCTATTTATTATCTATGAATTGAATCGGTCAATGTATCTATGTTAACGGAATTCCACATCACCCTGCTTCCAACTTGATTTATGTGTAGTAGCTTTACTTTACCTGGTTTTAATGCCTGAATTGTTCTGTATTTTAAATTTCTTTTTACAATGTGCAAGAAAATGATTTCGAGTTATGCTCTTTTTGTGATGTCGATGAGCATCAAAGTTATTAACCATTGCATGCATTGTAAGACATGCAATTGTAACCCAATAAATTGGGCCACAATAAATTGAATACCTATTAAGTGAACGCACGATCACTATGGGGACGAGATTTACGGAGTTTAAATTCGAGTTTTGTTGAACACGACATTTAAAAGATAAACTCGCATTTAATTTAGACACGAGTTTATTTCTTAAACGGCGTGTTTAACAAAATCCGAATCTAAAACCGTGTTTTAGTTAGTACGAGAATACGACCCTTATGGTTTCAGTTCACATGAGTCTCCACATTTCCAGTAGCTCTCTTACTTGATAATAAGTACGTTCCAAAGCCATGTTTTCTGATTGTTATTATGGTAATAGGTATTTCAAATGTTCGTAGTCTAGAGTAGCAACCAATATTTAACAATGAATGGACAATTTTAGGTAAATATTTTAAGTTTGTCTTCGTTTTTTTTATTGATTTATGCAAATCTTGGTCTAATTGACCTTTGACCTAGATACGGATACTTGATTTTTTTTTATTGGAAGCTGAGAATAGTTTACTTTGTTCCATGTCATATTGAACACAGTTTATTGCATACATATTTTATTAACTACAATTTCATTAAAAGCAAGCATTTTAAAAACTCTTCCAACCGATGGCCTCTAGTGCAGTTAGGATTAAAAGCCAGCTTCAGTTTAATTACAATTTGCACACAGTCAACAATTCGAGGCCCATAGACCCGGAGAAACAACAATAAATTATTCCATTTATATTCTATTGAACTCAAGCAAAAATAGAAAGAGACGAAATAGGCAATATCCAGTGTTAACGACTATAAGGGGACGAAAAAGAATTGGTCATTTGTTTTCAAATTTTGAAAACACATTTTCAAAATGTCTAGAATATTTGTTTAAAAAAGTGGTTTTCAACAACAAAATTCATACGTTAAAAAACTAAAGAAATCTAAAATTGAAAAAGTATAGTTAGGTGGGTCCGTAGATTTAGAAGAGGTTTTCCACTTGGTGCTCATACCCGTTGCGCCGAGGCGTATTCAAAGGTGGACAAAAACAACGCAAGAAAAGAAACCCTGTTCTACGGGCAAACGGGCCTCTTAGGATGGGTCGATTGGTCGAAAAATATTCCCTTGAAAAACACCATAAAAATCAAATAAATCTGTAAAATATCCCTGTCAAGCCAAACAAATTATTTGGGTCGGTATTCATTTGCACGTAAGGATAATTTTACCGTTTTCTGTATATGGTTCGATCTGGCCCGTTGAACAGGGTTTCTCATTTTCGTCGCCTTAACGTTACGTATTAACAATTTAACAATTTGTAAGTCATGCAAGCATACTATTTTATAAATACAATAATATGAATACATTATATTAAATGTTAATAATGAATTTTAACTTCAATCGATTTTCTCCAAACTGATATGTCATCCTCCTTATATTGTTGATTGTGTCATTTATTTGAAATAGGGAACATGGATATCATTCAGTCAATGTTATCCATGTTACCGTTAAAAGAACACCAAATGGTTCTACCCCGACAACATTTAACGTCATCTTTCCCATTCCAGCACCACACGACATGACGCATGTTATTGTGTACTAATGGTATTACGAGATTTATCGCTATCTTTTTAATGAATCTGGGCATTCCATGATAGACATTTTTCCATTGACTATTTTCAATGCGCAACCGAGCAAAGATTTTCTAATTCAAGGATGATACTAGAACGTATATATTTATGTCCTGCACAAATTCATCGATCGGCTTTACAGAAAGGAATCACCGTGTGCCATTCACCAGAATTATGGCATATCACAGTCCAATCAGTTTATTCTTCAAATTAATGCGGGATTTTTGAACTCACATGATTATGAAATGGGATTTTAGCTTCATATAGCTTTGGTGAACAAAATTCAGTAGTCCGCCATGATTCCGGTAAAATACGTCATATGCAGGGTCTCTATTATATGTGAAGCTTTGTCAGTCAGGTATACGGAATATATTATTGCGAATAAATTTAATAAACACGTGACTCATGTATCCTAGTCCAGCGAGTGCAGCGGAGAAAAATCCCCGGGTGTGGACGCTTCACTGTATAACAGCATAGGCATGTTATTAAGTAACTTAGTGAGATGTATACATGTCTTTTTCAAGATACTTCTTGTTGTATGGAACAGAATTATTTGACCCTGACCTATGGCCTATTATATGTAATACAATACAATGTTTGTGTGTGTTTCAGATCAAGATAACAAGACCATGTAATATTTAGCCCTGTCTAAAAACTCAACAAATCATCAATAAATGTTCACTCTCGTTCCCTGAACTATTTCATCTAATTAGTATCGATCTGAACAATATGATCTCATTATCCACAGTGTGCGTGGGTGGGTTCGAGTATAATTGTATAAAATACTAGATGGAGCAGTTATGGTCAACACCTTAAATATAGTTACATCGATCGGACAAGTGAATGTACGTGTATGTAATATTGAAATATGTTAAATTTTAAAAGTATTTACACTTTCACCATGGAATTTCTTTGATAACGTTAGAGTTGTCTCACAATAGCCACTACAAGAGGCAGTTTTCGCAAGAAACTACCATTGTCAATACTATAAAAAAATCAGCGCTCTTTCCAAACATGTCAGTCATAACAGGTGCTCTTGAAAAACACATAGTATCAGTTCTTCAATAGAGATTATCATCCCATGTGATGCCCTTTGTTCAAGCATCCCGTGTTATGTTTGCTCGTTTGTTCTCAAGTCACTATCTTGTTAATTTTCTTACTCTTAAAGATATTTAAGCGTAACCGAACACGTGGTATTAGTCAAACAGTATTGATTTTTACGGTTGTTGATACCCAAGATTTTCTCCTAAATTGTAATCATTTTCTTTTAATCCTTGCAGATTATGACTCAAGAAACAGCCCTAACCCTGGCATATGTCTCATACAATCGGTATCGAGTGCTCGTTTTTCCAATGGAGAATTTGACTCGTGGTGACGGGGCGCGGACTAAAGACGTTATTCTCGTCAGTGGAGCTACATGGACAAGTAAGATCAGTAGTCAAGAGTTGGTGCGCCACAGTGTCACCGGACACGTGGATATTTTTGTTTGATTTTGATTGTACGTATAATGTAGGTTTCTTCTACAAGTAATAATGAATCGACAAAAGGTGCGTTGATGAAATCGTGGGTGATACTGATACGGTTGTGGTAGAGTTCACCGATTTTGCATGCCATCACTCTACTGAATAAATAATTAACCCTAACCCTAACTCTATATTACACAGTGTGAGAAGTGAAAGCTGAACGTAACGGGTCTTTTGCAATTTACTCGCGGGTAAACATAACTGGGAACTTAACGCATCATCATTAACATATCAGTATTTTGGACTGCCATTGATCAGGCGCGAGTCTGCAAGAAAATCTGCTTTCGTAGTAAAAATCAATGATAGAGGGCGCTACTTGGAAAAGATCACATAATATGCCTTTAAGAAAATCCCGCTGCAAGTAGTACAATTGATGTGACTATAATTACGTCCTCTCTTGTTTTTCTTAAAGACCCTTTATTTTTTGAATAACATATTTTAGGTGAGATTCAACTTCTTTCCATTTCTGTGGCCAAGATGCGTATATGTACTATATATCATGAAGGTAGAAGTCAGACGATCTCTAACTGTCAATTACATTAACACGTGCGCACGTGCTTTGCACTGTTTAATTTGGGGGCAATTCCTGTTGGTGCATGCAGGGATAAAGGGATAAGAAACTCCCAAGACAAAACCCCGATTCTCTTGACCTTAATAGTTTGTCGCAACTGGTATAGGTGGCGCGCTATCATTTCCAAATAGTTTGGGGGGGGGGGGGGGGGGGGGGCTAAGGGATTACTTGGTTCACATTCTTCTAAAAGCACCAAATTGGACCCATATGTTGCTCATACCATATTTATGGTCCTGGTGCTCAGACAAACAATTTTCAGCTAAATTGAAGCAATTTGAATTTTTGATTCCCCCAAAATAAACCTCCCCTGTGATGCCCTAACAGCCCCAACTATTATTGCTTAATCGCGTGTCGCAACTGTTATAGAGTGCGCTATGATATGGGCCAAATCTAAACAATGCACAGATTGTGAGATTCAATCGCCTGGTGCATGGTACCGTAGTGGTGCTAAGAAATCTTCTTTGGTTCTATAGCTACACCACTCTGCATATAATCAATGGATCCCTTCGGAAAATTCAAAATAAGTAACTGTTGCTTTATAAGCTCGTTCATACACATAATTTTAATCCATACCATTTTTCTTTTCAATTTTTCTTTCAGTTTCCCTGGTGCTTACTTCCCCATCACTCGTGTGGTCTACTGTAAACCAGCATGGCCAATGCACCATGGATTTCTTGGCCTACAATATTCCTCCATGGGCTCATTTCACCGCTGTCACTATCTTCACATATGCGATTCCGCTATCGGTGATAGTTGTGTGTTACAAGAAAATTCTGGTCCATCTGCGCAACAGAGCTGTCGCATTCGAATCCGCGACATATGCAAGTAGATCTGTGAAGAACAATCGCAGATCGACGAAGATCGTTATTATAACTGTGTTACTTTTCGCAATCTGCTGGTTGCCTAGACATACGGCCGTGATGATTCTTGCAGTGTTTGGTCGCACTGTAAGTTACGGCACAGTCATGATGTTATATGAATTTGTTAATTGGTTCAATATTCTAATATTCATTAACAGCGCCCTCAATCCGTTTCTTTATGCGTTGGCTGGGACAGGTTTTACCAAACACTTACCAAATTGCATGAGTTGCTTGTTGTTGTCGGCAGCCAAACCAAAACAAAAGCAGGTACCACCTGAGACTAGTATAACTAAATAGGGGGAGCATGTTGGCGCAGCGGATTGTTCCCTCGCCTTGCACCAATGAAACCCGGGTCAATTCTGTGCACGACCGCGGGCTTTATGTGCATTTGGTTTATCACGATCCATGCACGCTTTCGCAGGTTTTCTCCGGGTACTCCGGTTTCTTCCTGCTTTCAAAATCAGTGATTAGTTGTTTCGGTTATCAAAAACTTCCTTGACCCAAAGGTATTTGGAGAGCTGCATTGAAAAATGGTGGATGTTACAATCTAAGTGCGGATAGGTTTGCGCCTGAATTGGCTGCACCCTAGTTGATGCGATCTGATTCTGATGATTCACCAGCAGCGAAATTACAGCGCTTTGAACCCTTTGGAAAAGGCGCTATATAAATCCAGTTATTATTATTATTATTATTATTATCTTGCTAACAGGTACCTTAGGGCGAAACAGGTTTTTGTTATTCACTCATTATTACGTTAGGGCGAAAATAGTATTTCGCCCTAACGTAGTTTCTTTCATAAACTAATAATGCGCTTTATTCCGTTATAAATAACAAAGTAAATTACTATTCATGAGCTAATTAATTATGCAAATTTGGTCAAATATTCAATAAATGTGCATATTTGTACGACGGGCTGTCTCTAACAAGTGACTATAAGACAGCCCGCCGTACAAATTATGCAAATTTTGTGAATATTTGAATAAATTTGCATAATTAATTAATTTATGTAAATGAATGTTATTGTTAGTTAATCTCATGTATCATTTCTACTTAATGTTATCATTAGTGATATTATTATTATTATTATTATTATTATTATTAACTAATTAATTTTAGTTATATTTGTCTCGGGTACCACAGACCGGAATAATGAGATCTAAATGTGCTGTCACCCATACGGCGATCAGGCCTTGCGCTTACTTGCGGCCCTCCGCCGCACGCAAAATAGTCGGCAAATTTGTACATGTAGTCAAAAATGTATGCAGCAGTCGGCTAAATATAGCCGACTGCCACCCCACCCCCCGCAACCACCATATTGAATTGTATGGATCACAACAAAAAAGTGATAGTTGTGTGGCAGAGAATGTTTGGCTTATAAAATGTAATTGTCTTTGATGTATTATATCTGGAAGGTAAAGTCTGGGGCACTCACATGGCAAATTTGATTGTGTGGTTTGTCAATTTAGCCATGATTTGCGAGTAATTTAATTACCCGCATGTAAGCGGAATATTTAATATTATTAGTTAATGAAATTTCATAACATTCAATTTGTCAAAACAGGTCAATGTTATTCAAATCATCACCCCAAGTTCCCACTGCGTCACTGAGGGGTTCGTAGAGATCTTGATGCGTTTTGCTTGTCGTTTGGATAATGTTTTAGCGTAATCCATGCGCCGGCCTGATCGCAGCAGATTGGGAAAGGTTTTTAGTGACCTTGATTTAAAAAATGAACAGTTTCGCTCCTATTGCGTGTTATAGATATGTTGATACTTTTTTGAGCGCAGTGCAATCGCTGGTCTGATCGCCGTATGTGACAGGGGGTATAAAGGGGGTGGCTTTTTACCATACTCCACAACGCTCGAACTCACACATGGTCGGGTGCCTTTAGTTGGGACCCCTTTGTGTGACATATGCTAAAAATGGGGAAATCACATGGTTTTTGCTTAAAACAGTTTTAATACATAGGAGTATAATAAGGAGAGTATACATTTCCTGAAAGCATACAGATTTCACAATGTCAATATCAAGGTCATTATACTTGGTGGGTAGACAATAAATAGGGTGCAAACATGAAGAAATGCACTAAATATACATCATTTTCACTGGCCATTTTCATACCTTGAAGTTAAAACTATAATTTATTAAGCTGCATAATTCAAAGTATACACTATTATTACAAAGAAAAATGTTGCCACCTTTGTCTTTAGTTATAAAAGATACCTTATACAGGGTGGTCACAATTTGTAATAATATAAGTATGTGAAAACGTATTTCTGAAATAAAGTTAACCGTTATCATAATTTAGTGTTATAATTAATTTTAAATTGACGTTTTATAATAATATTGCACCAAACACAAACATAATGACCAATAATCACCATGTTATACAGGGTGTAACAAGCGAAATTCACATGTAAGTATAATATCGAGTCCTCAATCCATACTTTTCTTCATTTTTTGCTTCTATTTTGATGAAAGCAATGATAATGAAATGAAATAAAACTCACATGAAATGATCATGTTACAATCAGAAATGTTGCCTGGATATACATACTAAATTTAATATGGCCAATAATATAATTTACAGGGTGTTACAAAATAAATCACATGCGATCTAACGGAGCGATTATTTTTGATAACAATCTATTTTCTTCAGTTTACTGCCATAACAAATTTTGAGCATGGGTAAAAACAATTGGTATTCGGTAATAGTGGAAGTACTTTGTCCGACAATGATCAACAGACTATTAACAATGACACCGATGGACTCAAGCCCTAACCAAGGCTTCCCACATCTCGCTACGCGCCGTAAATTTTCCAAAATTGATAAAGATTAAAAATGTCTATAATCTTATAATTCTTATAATCTATAAGAATATCATTCTATTAAATAAAATGAAAAGTATCTGGGATCAAAATAATATTATGATTGAATTATGATATTAAAATAATCTCTACATTTACTAAATATAACGGGAAAAACAAAACATTCTCTGTGGGATTCGAACCCACGGACTTCAGATTATAAATCTGACGCTCTACCGATTACGCTAACGGAGCACTGAATGACAATAGTTGAACAGACATAAATTCAAATGATGGTTAAACACTATCCTATAAATAGGAAGTTAAAATGCTTTATATTTCTATTTTTGTATGTATTTAACATAGGGTTCTCGCCCAATAAATGATTTAATGTTGTTTCAGATTATAATCGTGGTTTCATTCAAATGAATAGAATGACTTTTCGAAACATTTCTAGACATGAATTTTGTTCGTACATTTTGCTGTTTGTAGCCAATCTTTCGGTACGCGAGCTATCAACATTACATCATGGGGTTTATATGATGTATACGCGGATCTCGGGTATTAGCGAGTAATGTGACTTTTGCCCAGGGCAAACATTTGAGATTCGGAAGTGCCTTTAAGATTAAACTTTTAAAAGACGTTTTGATCGCGAGATGGTGCCCTGTTTATCAGAGATAAAAACGTGCCAAATGCTGGTTATATACGGTATGCCGACACAACATTATCGTTTACGCATACGATCGATAATTATTGTTATAGGGCTTTCTTTCTTTCTTTCTTTCTTTCTTTCTTTCTTTCTTTCTTTCTTTCTTTCTTTCTTTCTTTCTTTCTTTCTTTCTTTCTTTCTTTCTTTCTTTCTTTCTTTCTTTCTTTCTTTCTTTCTTTCTTTCTTTCTTTCTTTCTTTCTTTCTTTCTTTCTTTCTTTCTTTCTCTCTTTCTTTCTTTCTTTCTCCTTTCTCTTTCTTTCTTTCTTCTTTCTCCCCTTCTTTCCTCTTTCCTTTTCCTTTCTTCTCCCCTTCTTTCTTTCTTTTTGTCTTTCCCTTTTCCTTTCTCTTTCCTTTCTTTCTCCCTTTTCATCCTCCTTCCTTTGATTTGCCCACAGCACCATGATTTTGCCGACAGATTTGATGAATTGGGGCACCCCCCCCCCCCCCTCTTGGGACGCCCTTGGCTGTACACCTTTATCCATGACCATTCGAGGTAAACAATGGCTCTATCTAAGAAAATAAGAGCATAGCCTACAAGCCTAGATGGAAGAACCGATTTAAATGGAGAGAGTTCGATGTGGAGAAGATGTGGTGCGCATCTTGCACCGAGGCAGCGTCCAGGGGATTCAAATCAAACGGGAGAAATGCGTTCCTTAAACAAAAAGGCTGCAGTAATTTCCAGCTCTCTGCGCTGAACTGAACCTCTAATTTCTCTAAATCGGTTTTTGACCATTTTTAAAGGCTCAAACTTCAGGACCCCTTATATTTCTGGGGGACCCCTTACATTTAGTTTTTGTATTCCTTAAAGGGTCCCGAAAAATGTAATGGGACTCCTCATATTTTTGAGCCAGTGCTACCCCTGATAGTAGCGATTGGGACGTTGATGCACGAGATGTACACGCGGGCTTTTTGAACTCACTCATACAGTAGAGCGTGCATACCTTGTAATCTTTAGGCTGTTATTTGTCTGGTTATAGCAAAGTAAACATACCACACGTACATAATGTAAAAGGGACTTGTTGGGCTGGTATCGCAATATTTATACTGTTTCACTCCATGAAGTGGTAATTTATTTTAAGATAAATTTATTATGCACAAGTGTATGAATTGTTATCAGTATAAATAAATTAATCGGTTTACTCCTAATCGGTATACAACAACCAATCTCTCTGACATTCTACTCAGCATGTAATTGTGTGGTGGCATGGGAAAATTCTTCACATGGTCATTTTCTGGCAACTTGGTTTTTTTCTTTGGCGGAGAGCTTCATACTCTACTGAGTATAGGACTGTTTAAATTTTTCAGAAATTCCATCTAGAACTATAGTTATAGTATTTTAAAGTCGGCAAGTTTAAACGCAACACTCAAAATTGAAACTGATAATTCCAATGTGTACACAAAATCTTTTAAATGCTCTAATAATAAAACTACATTGTTATATCACACAGAATAGCTTGTCATATGAAAAGGACTTTTGATATGAACCTAGTTTTTTGCGATATTATTAACAATTGTAAGTTCTTCACTTTCAAAATCTTTACAATGCATTGTCGGAATTCACAAGTGGTTACCATAGTAACAATGTCATTTTACGTAAACAGCATTTTACACATAAAATTTGATAAACAAGGTTCAGAAAAGTACAAAATAAACTTCACATCTGGAATTTTGCATAAAAAACTCCTGGAGACTAAAGTTCAAGGTATAATCTCTATCTCCGGACCGAAGTTGGAAAATTGACTTGGAACTCATTTGTTAGGAATATTTTGGTATGACCCAAATATTAACACTAGCGACTTCCGACGGGTTTACCGATACCACCATACATGTCAATGAGTGATGTATGAAGTATTTCATTGCGTGTCTATTAGATTTTGCTTCTCATCCTCTGCGGCTCTCCATCAGCACTCCTATTACCTCCTAATCGGTACACAACAGCCCGATCTCTCTGAAATTCCACCTAGTACGTTGTTAACATGTATTTATTCGTTATTACATACATGTAGATTAAAATTATGCTAGAATTGTGAATTTTGATTTGTATAGTGTATGTATGAAAGATGGAGGGCGTTCCAAGAAAAAGGTCGCTTAAGTAATTGTTAGTTTTTATTCATTCGGCCATTGACGTGCCCATGAGGTGGCTTCAGGGGTTCAACGCCCTCTGGGTTTGAAGATAAAAATATAAAATCCTTTAGTTAAAGCCCCTGTGTTGTATACGTACACTTGTGTACAATTGTGATCGTGGCCGGAAAAGATGTAAAACGACGTTTACAGTGTCAACCCAAGGAATTCTATTTAAGAACGAGAAAACTAATAGTCGGAAAATATACTGTCAGGTTATCCGACCACTTCTTTTCAAAATATGATTTTGAAGTAATCAGGAAACAAATTGCTCTGTAAATTTGAAGATAATTGCATTTAGAGGACGAAATCAAAGATGGGGGTTGGGGCGTTCCAAGAAAAGGTCGCATAAGTAATTGTTAGTTTTAATTCATTCGGCCATTGACTTGCCCATGAGGTAGGTGGCTTCAGGTGTTGAACGCCCCTCTGGGTTTGAAGATAAAAATATGAGATCCTTCAGTTAGAGCCCCTGGGTTGTATACACTTGTGCACAGTTGTGATCGTAGCCGGAAACGCCGCCTGTAAAACGGCGTTTACAGTGTCAAACCAAAGGAATTCTATTTAAGAACAAGAAAAGCAATAGTCGGAAAATAAACTGGCAGGTTATCCGACAATTTTTTTTCAAAATATGATTTTGAAGTAATAAGGAAACGTATTGCTCTGTAACTTGGAAGATATGTTTAGAAATGTAATTGCATTTAGAGGACAAAATCAAAGATGGAGGGCGTTCCAAGAAAAAGGTCGCTTAAGTAATTGTTTGTTTTTATTCATTCGGCCATTGACTTGCCCATGAGGTGGATTCAGGTGTTGAACGGCCCTCTGGGTTTGAAAATGAAAATATAAAATCCTTCAGTTAGAGCCCCTGGGTTGTATACTATTAGTTATTAGGTGAGGTTGGGTCGGATACGGATTATATCTAGCCGAGGATTCTGTATCGGGACGAGGGCGCAGCCCGAGTCCTGATACAGACTCCGAGGCTAGATATAATCCGTATCCGACCCAACCTCACCTAATAACGATTTTATCCTACTAAAGTCTAAACCACTATTAAAATTAAAACAAAACAAGAACAAATGCCAATGTAGTAGTCACCTAAAACCCGAGCAAGTTCGACGTTCAGAAACGCCATATTGTTGATCGTCACGTCGGCGTAGCAACCCTAACGCATGCGCAGTTCCTTACTGACCGGATACGGGATACGGGGGTCGGATACGGAATATATCTAGTCAGCGCTTATCCAATAGGAACACGAGAATCGTCGCGATGGTAGGATAAACTTGTGTACAGTTGTGATCGTAGCCGGAAACGCCGCCTGTAAAACGGTGTTTACAGTGTCAAACCAAGGAATTCTATTTAAGAACAAGAAAACCAATAGTCAGAAAATAAACTGGCAGGTTATCCGACAACTTCTTTTCAAAATATGATTTTGAAGTAATCAGGAAACAAATTGCTCTGTAAATTTGAAGATATGTTCTTTTCATGTTTACAAATGTAATTGCATTTAGAGGACGAAATCAAAGATGGAGGGCGTTCCAAGAAAAAGGTCGCATAAGTAATAATTGTTAAGTTTGTATTTATTCGGCCATGAGGTGGCTTCAGGGGTTCAACGCCCCTCTGGTTTTGAAGATAAAAATACAAAATAAAATCCTTCAGTTAGAGCCACTGGGTTGAAAGGTTTCTTGGCAGTTGCAATCATTATAAGAAAAAGCTTAAATTTGTTGTAGATCTTTGCAGTATACTGATCTTTTTGCTCATACAATTTTTGTATTCTAGTCAATTCATTATATTGATGAATTTGTGATCCTTAGATAGAACTATATACTTGGAAGTATCTTATCCATACTTTAAATCATATCAGTAGCAGTGGGCTATACGGGGTCAAAAATGTATTTTTGGTTATTTTTTCCAGGTGACGATTGTGATAGAACGCTCAGATTTCTTGAGTAGGTGAAAATTGTGATCATCTCTGTAGCCGTAAACTTTAAAATAGCAAATAGCTGATAACTTGCGCAAAATCTGCCCTTTTCTACTTGAAAAGGTCTTTATTATACCACCCTGTATACACACAGTATATATTACATGTTTTATGTAAACTCTTACATAATAATTATGGAGTTCTATATTTACATAATTTTTTACATAGTGTTTTTTGTGTGTAACAAGGCATTATTTTATCACCCTGTATAGACACTGTAAAAGTAAAAAAATCCACGGGAAATTAGCGATATTCGATAATCGATTATTGATAGATATTTTAATATCGATTGAATCGGCACAACCTTTGCTCTCCACCCTTCATTTATGAATGGAATCTCCAAGAAATCCACCCCTGTTCCATCAATGGTATCACTACCTGCTTCATATGCATTTTATGGTTTTTACGGTTTTTACGGTTTTTACGGTTTTTATGGTTTTTACGGTTTTTATGGTATACTAAATATATTACCACCCCTTTTGCTGATGATTTCAACCTCATTACCACCAACAACAAAAACTCACCAACGTATTTTGTCTGAAATATCTTCTTTCTTGGTCACAGGTCACTAATAGGTAGCCTATATCAAATAAGGTGGGGCCGTTTCAAAAAATACTTAAAATCGTGATACGTGTCTCTATTTTAAATAGAAGTTGTCAAAAAAACATAACATTTTTGGTATCATATTAAAGACAATTTATCCAGCTACCGAATAAAAAATAGATTAAAGCCACATGTTTAGCAACAGTGAAGTTATCAATCTAAACGTCGAGTGAGTCAAGGGTGGAGCCGGTGGATGAGGCGCCGGTGGATGAGGCGCCCAAAGGTTTCTACACAAAATAGCGGAAAACTAGAACTTTTGAAATTGAGACCATTTTAAAAGTATACATAGGAAAGTTTTCAAACTTCTCATATGTGTTCATAACATGTGCCTACTACTATGAATACTAATATTGAATTGTTATCTAGACATTCTCTACTAGAATATGATGTTCAATTCAGTGTTTTAATGTAAAAAATACACAGTTTTATTCATTTTATTGATTAAACAATGGCCAAATCGCAGTCTCTCTATTTCATTTGTATGACTCTTCGATCCTTTTCTACCCTGGGTAGTAAAACATTTAACTAAAAAAGCCAGAAGTGTTTCTTCACAGAATTGTTCATAGATTGATGAAAAATTTGCTATTTAGACCTATTTTGGACCACCCTGTATTCAAAATAAAAGGAACTTTAATGATATTCATGTAGTTCATTTTGATAACTATTTTCCTTATTAAATTAAATAGTCCATGCTAACTAAATTTCATAGAATATTATATACAAACCTTCATTTTATGTGTTATTTCATCATAATTTTAGACACCCTGTACTTTTCCTGTGTACATTTTGGGCAGGTGATTCTTAGCAAATTTGGTAGCACCTTCTGCGGTTGTTCTGATTTTGGTGACTATCTTCAGCTAAACCCTAATTGTACAAACTATCAAAATATTTTGTGAGGAGCAAAAACGATCAACTGTTTTATGTTCCACCCTGTAAAAATGTTACACACCCTGTATAATTTGATTCTTTTTTGCCAAAATGAAAAACCTTGAATCATAAGCTTTCCAACAATATATAGTTTGTGGGTCATTAAGTATGTAAAACTTATGTTATGTCCCGTTTAATCAGAATTGGTGCATTTCTCAACATTATTAGAAGTGAAACATTTTTTTGGGACCAGTTTGTGACTTCTGACCTCGTGGACCAAATCTATGAATCTCAAGCTCAAGCCTGTGAAGTGTAAATCCCTCTCTATTGTCAGTGGCAAACCCACCCCAATTATTTTTCAATTGGGCGATAATGAGGTTAATTCCATCAAGGATGATCCCCATAAATTTCTGGGTTCACATTTATCATTCTCAGGTAAGCAGGAAGATGTGTTTGACCATGTCAGGACTCATATCTGCACCCGGCTTGAACGGATCGATACACTTTTGGTTAGAGGAGAGTACAAGGTTAAGATCTACAAAAACCATCTCCTCCCATCTTGTCGCTTTATTCTCACAGTCCATGACATCACTAAAACACATCTTCATGCTCTCGATTCAATTGTTCACAGGTACTTGAAGAGCTGGTGTGGGATTGCTAGATCAGGAGCCCCCGATATTTTACACATTCCCCACCTCACTGACATAAAATCAATATATCAACTATATCTCGAATCCCATGTTTCTGCTCACTTATCGTCAAGACGTAAAGCTGATTCAAAAGTTAACAATGCTCTTGATTCGTGTCTCGTCAGAGAAAAGAGCTGGTCCAACAGGTTCTCTGTCACAGTTTATTCTCAAAACAAGCTTGATAACTCTGACCCAGCTGTACCTTTCAAAAAAACGAAATCCATCTTCTCCAAATCTATCAAAGAGGAAATTACTGAAACCTGGATTAGTCACATCAAAAACCTCGTTGTCCAAGGTGACATGCTTCGCATTGCTATTCTGGAAAAATCTGACCGCCTCTGGAAGTCATATATTTTTAATCTTCCAAAGGTATCATGAAATTTATGCTTAACTCTTTTCTGGATTCACTCCCTACCAAAAACAATCTGAGCCGCTGAGGTAAAAGAACCAACATTAAATGTGACCTCTGTGGCTACAAAGAAACACTTCACAATGTTTTAAATAATTGTAAAACCATGTTAGACCAAGGTCGCTACACCTGGCGTTATAACTCTGTTCTCCGCATAATCCTGGACACCCTTAGTGAAGTTAGTGATCCCTCACGGAAGTTTTTCTGTGACCTTCAAGGGGCTACAAAAATTTCCGGGACCACAATTCCGCCCGACATCCTCCCTACTAAAAAAAGACCGGATCTTGTCCTCATCAATCAAGGCACAAAGTCGATTATTATTTTTGAACTCACTATTCCGTTCGAGCGTAACATCAATTCTGCTCATGATCGCAAACTCAATAAATACTCCGGCCTTGCCAGTGACCTGCGAGAACAGGGTTATGACACCAAGCTCATATGTGTTGAAATTTGTTCCAGAGGCCTTATTTCAAATTCAAATAAGAGTTCCCTACAATCCATTTTCCCCCTTCTTTCCATCAGCAAAAAAATGAGGACACGGGCGTCAACAAAAATGTTAAAATCCTTGAGTCAGCGTGCAATAACATGTTCCTATTCTATTTTCTATTCTAAATATGACAAACAATGGTCATCGAGCATCAATTAATTATATCTTGCTTATTCAGTGCAATATCCTCAGTCCTCTCAGTGTTTTTCTGGGCAAATTTCATTGCTAAATTTTTATATTTATGTTTAGTGCAATACTCTTATTATGGAAAGCAGGCTTTCCTAACCCTTTTGGTCCTTTTATCCCACAGTTTTAAATTGGTATTTATTTCCAGCTTTGAATGTTTTCATTTGTATGTGTCTGATTGTAATGTATTTTGTGCAATGCCTGCGGATGATGGTGAAAGGCCCTTTGTCAAATCCCTCTAGTCTGGCTTTATATGTATACTTGTCAATGTTTTAAAATAAAATTGGAATGATTTAATAAAAAAAATTAAAAAATGAGTAAATCTCATTATTGACTAGCTCGAATGAACGTGTGAAGCCGATCTGTGTCATACAAAACACCGACTTTCGCGTCATACAAGTCGCCCAGTTCCCTATATGAACATGAAACTTTCTAATCATGACTTTCAGGCCTACATTGCCCTAGACAGTTTCACCTTTTCAGGTATCGTATACATTGTACTTTTTTATATTCCATTAAAACAAGTAATAGGTATGTTTTTTGCTGTTTAACCCTATTGTTGTCAATGTAGCACGCACAACATACCGCCCAAATGCGCCTTCCTGACAACGCAAATTCGAATATAGACCGCCTTCGGCCTTCGGCTGAAAAAACCCCGATCTGTTTCGGACTTATCCGCCAAAAATACGATTCAATGTAACCCTAATCTTCAAATCTTACACTATCTTCCTAATACATCACGAGTTCATATATCCATAGCATGATATTGATAGCCTTCAAACAGCCCAACGTTAAATTCAAACCGGGAAGAGTTGTCGACAGAACGACATTTCTGGTCACTAAAGTAATCTCTTGAGAAACAAGAAGAGTGTTAAAAACACAATCCTCGCTTAGAGGGGGTGAATTTTGAATGCACGCAGACATAAAGGAATAGTATTTTAAAGAGAATTGTGTCATACCAAACATGCACTTTCAGTTTCCTTGAAATCAAGTTTCAAGATCTGTTTTATAACATACATGTAGAGTCTTAGTACATGATTGTTTACATAAACAAACTATATCCTGAACTTTAGAGTCATAGTTTTATTGTACATGATTGTTTACATAAACAAACTCCCTGAACATTTGAGTTAAAAGTCCCAGTTAGGAATATTTTGTATCTAATTAAGAATAGACTTATCACATCAAAGTCAACCAGGGGAAAAAACAACTGTAATGGATAATTAATTAATGATTAATAAATAATTAATTATGATTCATTAATGATTAATTAAGTATCAAATTAATTAATTATCAATGATTAATTATCAAGTATTAATTAATAAATAAATAATAAATCATATATGAATTATTAATACTTATCAATCATCAATTTATTATTGAGTAATTAATGATTTAGGGGTTCAATAAGGTTTCGGAGTTGTTTATCTTGAATCGACAACGGTAAGACGGTTTTTTGCGATGTAGCTGCCCGAGCAAAATAAACCCGTCTTACCGTTGTCGATTCAAGATAAACAACGACGAAGACCTTGTTGAACCCCGTTCAACAACGACCAAACATATTAACATCATTCATATGTGAATAGCGTTTTGGAAAATTGATGAAAACAAGTGAAAAACGTGGTTTAATAGGCTTAATTTGACATTAAAAAAATCGCTGCTCTTCAAAAAACGGAACAAAATGTTTACGCTTTATTATAATTAGGCCCTTATTTGGACATCGTCCGTTTCCTGTAAATGGGCGAGGGAACTTCGGAATGGGATGGGTTACAAAAGGTAAACATTAGAGAATACAAATTATTGCGTAAGTAATTGGGGAATTTAAAATATTTTGTAAATAACATTTTATTCACACATCACCTTTAACATTCAGAGAAAAATTAAATCAAGAATGCGTTTAATTTACATAACACATTTTGATATATGTTTACAGAATATTTGTATCAAATTAAACACACCCCTCCATTTCAATAGTGGTACGGTCCAAATAGATCTGAGGAATGTAATTTCACCACCCGATGATACAAAATGGCGATTCTCTTGTGCTGGGTAGCGACCGTTTCGGCTAAAATTGTGGCTTTAGGAATGATCCGTGACATATGACCCTCGCCAAAGATATTTGCCTCAGGGATATAGCTACATTTTGGTATATCAAAATACCAAAATATTCAAAATCAAGCTGTTTGCTAGGTACTTACCGTTTGCTAACTTTGAGGATAGCATGGCGAAATGCATTTATACGCCGAAAAAACGGGAGAAAAATGAACACATTTTGCGAACATTTGTTGTTTGTTTACAATTTTGCATCGATGCATGGTTTCCAAATAAGGTTCGCCATCCTATTAATTTGCACATGAAGAGTGGGTTTATCTCAAATCAACAATGCTTTGTTACTGTACTTAAGGTATGGGGGAGTTGTTGAATATTAAATAATTAACTAATGATTAATGAATGATTAATGATTAATTAGTAATAAATTATTTATTTTTTTACTAACTTTCCAATTGCAATCTTTAAGTTTGAGCCATAATAATGTGGCACTTTAAATACACAAACCAGTCATTATTATTAGTTGCTACATGGATACACCATGAAACACTAATGCATGATCCAGGGACAATCCCTGATTTACCATGGCATGTGTAGTTTTCCATTATTAAAATTCACAATTTATTGTATTGACCGTTGACCCTTCCTTGTACATACAAAACTAGTTGGCTGTACCAAACACTCATCAAAACCAATTACCTTTCCATTTGTACTATTTCAGGTCATTGTGTCAATACCGTGGTGAAAAATGGGACTTAAAATAAGTTCAGAAAGACGGTGATGTGGTCCTTGCGTGTTAAGTATATCTGCAAAATAGTGAACAGGTTGCGTATGGATAATTGGAAATAGTTATAAATCAGCTGTTATGATTGGTTGACAGGGTTGTTTGTTAACTTGTATGGGTGAAAGTGTGAACAAATGAAATCAAGGGTACTTGACGGTTTAGGTGGCCTTATTTTAACACTGTACCTAGAGAACCAAACCAATATATCCAATGATTTGACCTTGCCAGAAAATAAGTTGATCTCTGCAACGAGCGTGCTGAACTTGTACCAGTACAGGTTATCTAATATAGTATCAAACTCACTTCGCGAGAAAAATGGTATATATCCACACAGGCCAAATCAAAAATCCCAGTCCGAGCGAGTATAAAATGTGAACGTAGTTAGAAGTGTCACGGAGGAGCAAGTCTAAGAGATATTTAAAAGCCGTCCGCGCGTACTGTGTCGTAAGATACCGGTCAATAAGCCACCACCTAATCAGGGATACTATTAATTTTGGGATAGGAAAGTCCTATACTAACGTCAGGCGCCTGACACTGTATTGTCAGGCGCCTGACACTGTATTGTTCGAATCGCCGAAAGCATAGACGGTCATGAATATACAATGAATAATCATATCAATGAATATACGTCATTTGTGAAGTCGAAAATGAAAAGTACCAGACCATAGTGGACACGAACGGCCGTAATCTTTGAATCTCGAGCGTTCCCACATCGAATATCAACATCGAAAGTCAGAAATATCATCGTTCCCTACAGTCCGAGCGTTCCCACATCGAATTTCACCTAGAATATTCGTCACACGAACCTATGTCCGCCATCGTCTGAATATCGAAAAGGCCCTCTGGAGAGTCAAGGGGACAACATTTTATTCTACGCATGCGTCCGATCGCTTTGGATTTGTCCACTAAAATTTTGGACAAATGCCTAATGAGTATGTGCTGCATGGCAAGTGACAGAACTTCTTGTAATGCGCTAATCAACCGTAGATCTAACCCCCGGGCTCCGGCCAGTTTGGGGTGGAAAAGCCCAATCAGGAAACATATTAACCTTGGAGGATATACCGGGGGGTATAGTATGGCTGGTGTTTTTATAACAGATGAGCAGTGGTTAAGAAATGGAAGGGTGTTGGACTGTGGGAAGTGTTTTGGTATACGAATTAAAAAAGTAGGAGTGGGCCTACATAGTAATTTATGGTATAGCCTCGACACGTGGAAGGAAAGCAAAGCAATACATGCAGGTAGGTATATGACCGGCGTCGGTAGCATGAACGATTCGTATTAGAGAAGTAAGGTTTTGCATTATATACATATTATACATAAGCAAATATAGACTCTTGATTGTTGATGTATTTAACATGGCTACATATCTGAGCCAGATGAGTTACAATTGGTAGGTCTATTTGGGGAAAATCAAGATTTTTAACTTTGCCACACTGCGGGTCCTTTAAAATGAAAATCTAGTTTCAGTTTTCAACTTAATTTCGTATTAATATGGTCTTCTCAAACCCAAAAATGTCTTTTCTTTAATTGAACAATATTCGTGTATGTGACGGTCTGTTAGCGTATTATAAATACTAGAGGGTGATCGTTACTTCCTAAATAAATGTCGTTATAAAATAGAACAATTCAAACAACAAAATCATGTCAAATTTGTTGGCTATAATTTGAAGATAACCGCATTTAATTCGGTCCAATAATCACGCAAAAATGAGTGATTACGTAAATGTAGTCAAAGAACCCTTTCCTCCAAGTTTGCTCATAATAACACTTTCCTCCAAGTTTGCTCAATATTATTGAGTGATTCAGAAAGCACGGACAAGAAATAAATCAATTCATTACTTTTTTGCTTATTCTCTTTTTTTCTTATTCTGTTTCATTATGGCCTAATTTAATCAGTTTTCAAATGCTATTGCTTTTATCCCTTCGTGTGTATAAATCATTATTACCATAAGTAGTGACAGTTATTTCTTTTGTTGTTTTAATAGAATACCTAAGTGTTAATTTACTAAGCCTTATCCACTCCGTATACAACACCATCAGGCTCTGAGCTCAGCAGTCACTCCACACACCAGTCTCAAGAAAATCTTCGTCCACCCAAAAGTCAAACTTCCAAACGAGGACAATGCTGGTCGTGTATGAGATTCTGCAAAACTTAAGACCTACATTGGTGAAACAGGCAGAACATTTGGCACGCGAAAGAAGGAACACAAAACTGAAGCTGAAAGAATGGGCGCTCAAAAATACACTCGGTCCACAAGGAAGGAATCCGAGAACACAGAACTAAAATCCTCGGTAGCCGAACACGCAGTGAATGAAAGCCACATCATTAAATGGGATGACTCAAAGATTATTGCCAGAGATGACACTAGAAATACCAGATGGATGCGTGAATCCATTTGGATTATGAGGAAAGGCGGCTCAGACCAACAAAAGCACCTGATGGCGACGAGGGGGCTTACCACCTCAGTTACCTTTACGACTCGGTGACCCAGAGGGCGTCATCATCAACTTCCGATGACGTCATCAAGACACAGACTAGAAACGTTAGCTCTGGATCAAACACAATATACTGAGAAAGACAACAGATTTGTTGTCGAAACCCGTATTGAAAATAAAGTAAGTTTCCTATTGGAATTTTCTAACGAAAATGCATATAACATTCTTCTGAATTCCTGATGAAACCATTCCTTAACTTTTCAGGACCATTTAGATAAACTCCCAATACATTAATACCGTTCGCATTTCTATTAAAGTGGTATATTTATCACACACATATGCAAAACATTGGAGGATATCCCCCCTCCCCTACCCTCTCGGGATTTACGCCTATGGCAGATCGTTGACTAGAATCTTCAATGGAATTACTCCATGCTTTATTCCTCTTCAAAGCACCATTCTCGAATGTTTGCGTACTTTGATGAAATTGATGAACAGATAAGATTGTCTTGTCACTAAAAGAATTTTCATCTTCACCGTCTTCAGAAATAAAAGAAATTAGCGCTCAAACTAGCTAAATGATAATGGTTGCGTATCAGTTGTTTAGAAAATTTCTACTCGAAATTTGCGATGCGAATTGTTGTTGGTGTTGAGTTTTAGGTACCCTTTGTGCGCTCCGTGGTGCGCAAACGTAAGCTCAGTCACAACGCTGATCGGTTAGCGGATTTCTGTGAATTTTTAAGCATGCTCGATGAGCTGATCGTAACGTAAGTGCGCCCGCGGGTTTTTTACTGCGGGAGAATAAAGTAGGAGGATATGTGCCGTTTGTCCATACGTTAATGCATATTTGGGCAGTGGTGTTCATTATCACCTTGCTACTTGTTTTAGGGTGGATGGAATCTGCAAGGACTCGTCAACTTTTAGCTCATCATAATACTGTTGCGCGATTTTGAAAGGAAAGAAGCTGTTAAATGGCGATGAGTAACCAATTAAATATTTCAAATGTGTCAAATGTTGCCGGCGATCATGTTTCGCCAATCATCCATTACCTCCATGGCATACAGTTTGTATATGCTGCTATTTCTGTTATTGGCTTTGCGGCTAATTCGGCGGTGATCTTTATTGTGTTTCGATTCCCCGACATGCGAACGCCAATCAACTACACCTTTTGTAATCTGGCGATTACCGATTTTCTGCTTCTACTTTTTTACGCTATTCCGGCTACTTTTAGTGGATTTCCAAAAAATATGGCTATTTGCAAGATGAGATACTACATACGTGCGGTAAGTGACAAATTCACTGACAACCCAAAAAATGCACATGATATTACAGCGCTTTACCGGCTTCTTTTTGTTTAGGTAGATATTTCAAAAATGCGAATATGTGTAAGCTGTTCTATTATCTACGTGCGGTATTAAGTGATCATGGCTGAAATCAGTCATATTATAGTGTCATGAGTAAAATAAAAGTTTTCCCTCCAGAAATACTTTTGACCAATGGGGATAAACCTTATTGATCTTCTAATGGATCAGGCAATGATCAGTGTTATGTCATAACACAACACTGTCATTGTTAGTAGGATTCAGTGGTCAGGAAAAGCTATATTGATATTTAAATTAGCTGGACCCCTTCTATGTGTGTAGAGAGTCTCTCTGTGCAGATAATTTTTGGATAGAGAAGAGTGCACATCACTAATAAAATACATGTCTCATGATGTGCTCTGCATACAAATTGAGCAGAGTAGGTGAGAGGATGCATCTTTTGCGCACACCTTGGCCGAGGTTGAACCAGTCGCTGTCTCCCTAAACAGTGCGCACACAAGCCAATTGGCCGTCATAGAGGCTTTTTAGTGATTTAACTAGGTGGTTGAGGACTCCTAGAGCTTGTAGCGCACTCCAGAGAGAACCATATCTCACGCAGCCAAAGGCTTTGGCATAATCTATAAAGCAAAGGTATGCCTTTCGCTTGTATTCCTTGCATTTTTCAATGATGTGGCGAATATTAGCTATATGTTCTCTGGTGCCACGGCCTCTTCGAAAACCAGCCTGTTCTGGAGGAAGCTCTCTGTCGAGATGAGGTCTCAACCTTTCATTAAGGATGTGCAGTAGAATTATGCAGGCATGTGGAATAAGAGCTATCGTTCTGTTGTTCTTGTTCACTGACAGCTCCTTTTTTTGGTATGGTGAGGAAAACAAAAATTTCTCCCCCAATCTTCAGGCCATATCCGAGTGTGCCACATCTGTAGAGAGCTGTAGCAGGATTGAAACTCCATGTTCGTCAATGTTTGTGGCAACGATGCATTTCCAAATATAGCCGTAATTTAGCGTGACAGGAAAAAAATCTTTAGGGGTTTGCAGACGAGGGTTAAAATTTAAACTTTCCTTTTCTTTCCCCTCTTTCCTTCTAAATTTTCGAGATAGCAGTAGTACACCGGTCTACACAATTTAGTAGATATGCTAGTAATAATTATGTTTCAGTCATGTATCTACAAGATAGCAATACACATGTATATATATTATATAATTCATTAGATATGCTAGTAATATATTTTTCAGTCAACTAGATAGTGTCTAACTGAAAACGTTTTTTGGATAGAGAAGACTTGTAGAAATATTTTGAAAACAAATATTGTCTCTTTTTCTGAGGCCCCATATATATAACATACGCTGAAGGTTATTGTCACAAACCTCACCATACCATATAATTGTTCAACCTGCAGGACACCATGTGTGTGTAACAGTACTGTGATCACGTGCTACAGGTTCCTCACATTATATTCAATCGCAAGAAACGTTATGTCCACAACATTAATAATATTTATAATAAGGATTGTTTCTATCACGATGGAAGCAATATTTTTCTTTACTCCCTCCCTCGCTCTCTAAATTCATTACATAGCTCAGTATAGGCCTACTTACGCGTTAATATGAAAGTGCAGTTTTACAGTTATGAAACTCTTCTTCTGTACTTTGGCAAAGCTGTTTTTGTAAGTTTGATGTCAAAGTAATTCTTCCAAGTTTTCTCTTTCCAAATATGTTTTCAGTGTAATACTGTGAACTATTTTACCGGAGACATTGGAACCTTTGGGACACCCTGTACTTAGACCAAGGCCTATACCTTTATAATGTCATGTTGTATCTCAGTAGTAACTAAATGAGCTTCTGGGCACAAATTTGGTACAATGATGACCAATGATCCCCATTAGATCTAACCATAGATCATCTGACTCCCCCAGTCCAGTGTCCATACAGCGAGGCGCAGTCAGTCATGACTCCAATGTGCCGTACATGTACGATAGTTTCAACACCACGGGTCAAAGTTATTAGAAGTTTTTAAAATAGTTTCTCGCATTCCCGGAGTCCATAGTGGTACAAGGATAGTACACGAGTCCTATACTTAATTAGTATACTGCTAAAATCAAATTGAAGTATGTCTTGATATGTGAACTTGTGAAGTATACTTGATTGTCTGAACCTGTTATACACGTTATGCCTTTACCCATGGTCTGCCAGTTTAAAATGTTGAGAAAGGAGCCATGGTCCCTCTAGAGCCATATAGTCCGGCATCCATAGCCATGCACAAAATGAAGCGTGAAACTAGTGTTGGGTGTAGAGATTAGTGCCCTATTCCAACCTATATTCCAACGCGGACTATGGCTCCAGGGACTGTATTTCCTACTACACCATCATAACACATGCACAAATACATGTATGTCTTCACAATCCATATACACAATACATTTAAATCATTTGAATCCTATTTTTGAGTAGTATTTTTTAAATTATTTTGAACCAAAAAACTCTTTTTCTCAAAGTAAGCTTATCAATATATTAATAAATATACAGTTGACACTTGTATAAAGAGATTAAACACAATTTAAAATTCAATACAATGATTTCTCTCAACTTCTGTTATTTTATGCAGCTGTCGGTCATTGTCGTTGAGACTATGTGTAACATTATCATACAGTTGAATCGGGTTAAATTGCACCATCAGGATGAATGAATTTCCTCATTTCTATCGAATTTCAAGACGAAATTCGGAGAAATATAAAGTAACAAATATAGAAATAGCGCGCCTATTTACAGAAATATATTTTCAAAGCCTGCTTAAAACCAAAGGGAATTTAAGGACTTTTGATCCAGTTGTATCCAATTTAAGGATTTTTAATCCAGTTGTACCCAATTTCCGAAGACGACATTCGGAGGAATTAAAATCACTACATATAACAATTTTTCGCGCGCTATTTCTAAAAGTATAATTTTAAAGCCTGTTTAAAACCAAAAGGTATACCAGAAATGGCATGTAGGGCCAAATTCATAACAAAATTAGTTTAAAATAGCATTTGAAGGGCCCCCTTAACCCCCTCTGCGGGCTTTGACCTGGACCTCACCGGGGCCCTTAGGTGTGCCACTGTACCCCCACGCCAATTTGTCAGTCTACTAGCAACAATACGAGGTCTTTTACAATACCCATCCCATGTAATGATTTCCGGTCAAATAACCTATATATATATATATATTTGTTCTTGTTTGAAGTTATATAGCCATTCTTACTTTTAAAATGTTCATTTTTGGAAAAAAATGATTTTTTTTTAATTAATAGAAATGTGTAAATTTGCGACACAAATTATAAAAGGGCTATGCTATTGTGTCAAACATGTGTATACGAATATTCCGGAAGGAAAAGGGAAAAGAAAAACAATATGCCCGGTCCTGGGAAAACCCCGGGATAACAAAGCTCTAAATATCCAAGATGGCCGCCATTATTATACAAATGAGTTGACCTTGCATTTTGTTTTGCAATTGTTTAGTTTGGTCACAGGTGTCGAAATATCCAAATATAAACTTTCTTAGACCAATAATAATATTAAAGAAAGTTTTTAAGGTAGACCATTACCTGGAAGCAGTATTATGTGATATTTCTACACTCATTTTTCTCTCTTATAATAATGAAGTTTGACTTATCAGGAAAGGCTTTCCTGTAATCTATCTTAACTGTATTTTCTGCAAAAGACAGATAAGATAAGAAATTTCTTTTGTGATTTACTTGAAACTAAATCATAAAAGAATTCTGCTTCCAATTTTGTAATAGGGTAAAGTATTCCCTACTATTGTTTTCACTTGTCTACATTTGTGATCATTTCCGGAAACAACGGCGTAAACACATCCGTGTCAAACCAGGGAAAGTTCTATAAGACAAGAACACCACACAGAAAATAATCTATTGGGTTATCCGACAACTTATTTTCAAAATGTACTTATTGATTTTGAAGTCATCATGAAACGTATTGCTCTATAACTTATTTTAGTTTATGGTTATAAATGTAATTTGATCAAAACATTGCATTAAGAGGACGAAATCAAGATAGAGGGCGTCCCATGAAAAAGATCAGTTACAATTAGGGGGGTGGGGGTGGGTACCGCGCCATTTTGTCCCGAAGCAATGGTTATGACGTCATATTTGTGACGATTTTCAGAACTCTTGTATTGGATTTACCACATACATTAGAAGTATAAATTGTGCCCCCTGCCCTCTATCGCCCTTAAAAAGTTAATGGGAGTTTCCAACATATTATGGGATTGACCCCAATGTTATATAACCAGTGATAACCACTTGCCAACAACTAGCAACCGTATGTTAATGAGTTGCTGACGGAGGTATTGATTTTGATAGATTATGTACATGCTAAACAGTCAGTCTTTAGCACACACAAAAGCGTTCACTGTGAAATGAAATATGCACGATTTCTTGCGGAAGACACGCACTCCGATTGGATGTGCATACCAATTAGTTTAGGAGCGGCTTATTTCAAACCCTTCTCATTTCGTCATGGTATTGTCTAATAGGCTCAAATTTGAACTATGGTTTAGAAAACCCATGAACTCCAGGTAATAAAAAGGATAATGGATATAACAATATATTTCTTATATAATAACAGTATTTCCTACCTTTCGATAAACCGGCACAATTACCACATATTATCATCGTGTTTGATAGCAAATTTCTCCCAAAGAAAAAATAACACATTTGTAAATGTAAACTCGTCAAAGGTTATAAGGTTCCCAACATTAACATGTGAAACATCTTGGAAATAATGCAGTTATATACTCTGGAGGTAGACGATTACATCCATGAATGAAAATTTGCGGAGTAAAAATATACGCCATTTTCCAATACACAGACCAAATCGCTTATTGTAACAAAATTTCGTCAGGCAGGATTCGAACCGGCGCGGGGAGAATCCAATAGATTTATAGTCTATAGCCTACACCGCTCGGCCATGACTACTCATTGAAACGACCGTCGTGTTCAATAGATAATAAGCCAGTGGTGAACTATCGATTCAATCGACCAAAAATGAGTTATTTGGGGGAATTTTGGGGACTCATATGTTATTTGAAATAAAAATAACAATAATGATCGAGCATCTAATGTAACAGAATGAACTACGAGAATCTACGGGATTCTCATAACAGAAAGAGCTCATCTCTCTCATTAGTGATCGCGCTAACGACTGACTGTCATTTAACTAAAAAAAGTGATGTTTTCAAGAACTCAGGATTTTTTTTAGGGGGGGGGGCGTATTTTTGGAAAAGGTACATTGGTACCAAAAAACTCGTAAAAGGTGGGGGGGGGGGGCGGGGGGGGGGGGTTACGACATATTTTAGTCCAAAACGGTCCGAAAAAATGCTTTTAAAGGGGGGATTCTTAAAAAATAGGGGGAGGGGTGGAGGTGGGGCGTTTTCACAAAAAAGGAACATTAGTACAAAAAAGTACATTGGTACAAAAAAGGTACACCCCCCCCCCCCCCCCCCCTCCAGCCCCGCCCCACCTGGTTACGGGCCTGGAGAACTTGTTTATGAATTAAAGTATAACATTTGTTTCTCAATTCATGTTAAATATAAACACATTACCATGAACTTTGTTATCATAATACCTTGTGTATATGCCCATGAATGTACCCAATAGGTTTTAATTGTCATATCTCTTCTGAAATGCCAAAAATATAGCGATATAAATGTATATTCATTTTATCACGTTCTGTATGTCGGTAGCCATCCCATGCTAAAGTGCGTTCAGGTTATTTCAAAAATGTAAGGGACCGTTCATTATTTATGGTGGAGGGGCGGGGGGGGGGGGGGGGGGGGGGCGGTTGGGACAAATCCGAAACTCGTATGTCAACATTAGCTAACCCCCCCCTACAGCTGAAACTGAAAATCACATGACCCCCCTACTAACCAGTAGCTTTTTACACCCCCCCCCCAAAAAAAAACCCCAAAAAAAAACCAAACAAATAAACAAACAAACTTTTCACATACTTTAGGGGCTGTCTTTTCTTC
>CM069445.1:53368095-53433025 GCA_035610835.1 Ophiura sarsii | reverse complement strand
ATACGAAAAAACACCCGAAAACATGTGTATATTTTTTTAAGGTAATTTTCTGTGTTCGTTGTCCAAAATCTCTCTGGCTTTGACCGCGTCATAAAAAAAGTAAAACATATATCAATCATCATTTACTACACATTTGTAGCTATGATTCAGAGCTATACAGCCAGTATGCAAGCACACGAAAAGTCGTTCCTTTTCTAACCCAGCAAAGCGACCCGGAAGTACTCATCCGTAGCGATACGGCTTTGCAGTCATAGTTGACCTCGTAATAGCACGATGTAAATGAGCTCTTTTCATGATTATAATCACACATTTCAAACACATTTGCCATGAAATTGTAAAATAAAAAGGCATATTATGCGAATAATATTATCTAATATTAGCTGTGACTTCATGACATGTTGCATTTTCGGTGCAAATTATTGTCATCACACACATCCGAATTCGAGAAAAACTTGACGAAACTAAAGCCAAATTCACGGTAAATAGTCCCTTTTTGAAGAATTAGGCATCAATTGTATTGATGGTATCATAATATTCATAGTCTTTTGTAACTAGAAACATGCTTAAAATAGTATGACATTACTTAGTCCAGTCAAGTGAATGGATAATAAAATGGGTGTCCGAATCTGGTTCGAGCTATATTCATTTCGTACCGTCGTTGGGTTGTTGATGAAGTGTTTAAATCTCACGAATAGAATTAGTTTCGCTTGATAGCTCAGATGGTAGAGCGCTAGACTGAAGAGCGAGAGGTCCGGGGTTCGAAATCGATCCTTCTGCTCTGCACAATTTCGTATGATTTTTTTTTTCTCGTCAAAATCATTTTTCACAATTTCATCACACAAAATACATAAATTCGGACGTTTTCATTGCAAAAACGGTATTTTTCCCCAAAATTTCTAATGAATTCAAACGCGGGCATGAAAATGAAGCGCGGGCGGGTTATAGGAGACTAAAAATCAAGTTGGCGAGGCCTAACGGGGGATCGTAAGTTTCGTTTTCTGACCGAAAATCGCTGAAAATTAAGACTCGATTTTCTCATCAAAAAAGAACTCGGGCATCAATGATTTTGATATGAAATTAAAGCTTGAACTTCCGTTAGTATGAAAATTGCTCTTAAAATATCGTACGATTCTTAGTCCAGTCAAGTGAATAGATACAAGAAGCAAAGTCACAAAAGTTGTTAGATTCTAAAATAAGCGATAAAATCACTGTTTGTGGACCAAAAATGGTCAATTTGGTCCCATATTATTAAGAAAATTACGGTGATTATACCTATCTAGCTATTTGACTGCAAACTGATCCTATCGCAGTGTATGCTGGTAAAACTAACTTGTCGTAAGGCTGACATAGGGTATTTAGCTAAAGGGAGACATCCTGAAATCGATCATTCTGCGGGTTAGAAATCGGCAAGGTCACGCTTTAAAAGCGACTGTTGCGTACTGGCTGTATAATCATGACAAATGTCATGAGGTTGACATTAATATTAGCGATGTTATGAGGGAGGAGGTAGAACTTATTGAACGACCCTCGTATATGATATTGTGAGTCATGCGACCAAGCCTTTCAGCACGTGGTTTAAATTGAAGGGGGGCGATACTGCGAATTATTTGAAGAGATATACAAAGCTTTAAAAAGGTACGATCAGCTCATCGCGCATGCTTGCATATTCGCCGAAATCCGCTAAACCGATCGCGCCGTCAGGTCGAGCTGGCGTATGCGCATACCTAAAAAACTGGACTTGCAAGTTGCAACACTTCGCATCGCAAATTTCGAGTTAAGTGGCTGAGATTTGGTAGTGTGTTTAAACTCCATCTAATAATTTAAAAACAAATATGCCTACTGTTAGAACTAAAACCGTTATTCGAAAATCAACTGTCCCGAAGGCAACACCTTACGCCTGCCCTCTGGCAATGTCGTGTTGTTTTTGCCAAAGGGCCAGGGGCCAAAAATTGTATAAAAAGGTGACAAAAATAAAATATCCTTTAAGATTGCACCATGGTATGCAAATAGGGTAGTTACAAAACGTCATTGTTTTTGCGCTTAAGGACTCAAATTATCTAACGGTGTGGAATCTTTTGAACAAATTAAGTGCTTGTATATATTAATAGCGGGGTTTTCAAAGGATTGATCGTTACAAACTTAACAAAATGGTCATTTTTGACACACATGCATAAAAGGCCATTTTATCTCCTGTAGAACTATTCTAAATTACAGCTTGATACATGCTTCCCATTTTTGAAAAATGATACCCGATTGATCGTAATGACCGGTAAAATGTTATGTTATATTAGTAGGCCTATTTCAATTAAACAAAATCTTCGTTTTTTTCATTCATTTATGCACACTTTGATCAAATAGAAGTTGGAAGTTGGAAGCTTAGATTAGTTTTCTTTGTTCCATAGTATATTGCATATTTTTTCAAATGCAATTTCATTAAAATCATACATTTAGGTTGATATTATCCCATTTTATGGAATTTAACAATTCCAGCAGCAACTTCGGGAACCATTTTGGGGGCCATTTTGGATTTTGACCTATGTTAACAATGCAAAAATACTAGATATGGGTTACTTGTGGTCTAATACATACATCCCATCATTAACACTATATTTATATCGTACATTTAGGTTGATATTAATATTATCCCATTTTATGGATTTTGACAATTATTGCAGCCACTTCGGGAACCATTTCGGGAACCATTTTGGAGGCCATTTTGGCTTTTAAACTGTGTTAACAAAGCAAACTGGATATGAGTTATTAGTAGTCTAACACATACATCCTATCGTTAAAATTATATTTTCATCATTCATTTCGGTTGATATTATCCTATTTAATATTAATATGGCGGCCATTTTGTTTTAAAGTATTTCAACAAAGTAAAAATACTAGATATGAGTTTCTAGTGGTCTAACACATACATGTACATCCCATTGTTAAAACTTTACTCTGATTATACACGTTGGTTTATATATATATGCCAATATATGGAATTTTACCAATCTTGGATTTAGGCGTGTTAACAAAGCAAAATATCTGTATAATGAGTGTCTATAGTGGTCTAATACATACATCCCAATATTAAAACTATACTTTCACCATACCATTTAATTGCTATATGTCATTTTATGAGATTTGACCATTTTTGGCAGCCATTTTGGCCGCCATCTTGGATATCTGGAGAGTATGGCGGTTTTTTTTTCACTGTTAACAACTCAAATGTGTTTAAGGACCATAAAAGACACCCAAAAAAGTTGGTTTGGTTTAGTCCTGGGGGTGCACGTGACATAGGTAAAAGTCCGATTGCTGGCTGATTTAAGAGTTCTGATGGTTGAATGCTGAGTTAGTTGGGTAGTATCCAAAGCCGATCGCAGGATGACACGTCGTTCAGAAATTTAAAAGAAAAATGGTTTTCAACAACAAAATTCATAAGTTAAAAAACTAAAGAAATCTATAATTTGAAGAAGTATGGTTAGGTGGGCCCATAGAATTAGAACAGGTTTTTCCACTTGGCATGCTTGGTGCTCATTCCCGTTGCGCCGAGGCGTATTCGAAGGTGGACAAATGACAACCTTTCCCTAATGGGGCCCTCACATGTATCCGTGTGAGCTGAGCGGCCCTTTACCGTGTGAAAAATGGGTGCGGACGGCGGCACACACGGTGGGCCGTTTCCCGTCCGTTGAACACGTTCAGGGGACTTTGCCGGCCACCGGAGTTTTAAACATGCTCAAAACTCCGGGCGGGTGAGTAAAAGCGGCAGCGAACGATGAGAGCCCGGTATGAAGACGGTATAAGGACGGCGCACCCGTTCGCATCCGTTTCGCACCCATTTTGCACCCGTTTCGCGCCCATTCGCAGGGCGGTGATTGACGGTGGTGGACGTCGACCATCTTAAGCGACGGACTGCGAATGGCCGCATGCAGCCTAGTAACCGTTCGCGGAACGGGCTCTCAGCAGGCATGTTGCAACTCTCTAAATGTAAAAGAGCTAAAACTCACTCTTTCGAGAGCTCTAGGAGGAACAGATCTTTTTTGGAGTGAAGTTCACTCTTAAAAGAGCGATTTTCACTCTAAAAAGAGTTAAAATCACTCTGAAAAGAATGAAAATCACTCTTATAAGAGTGACAAATCACTCTGAAAAGAGTGGAAATCACTCTTAAAAGAGTGACAAATCACTCTGAAAAGAGTGAACTTCACTTCTTAAAAGAGCCGTCCCTCCTAAAGCTTTCGAAAGAGTGAGGTTTAGCTCTTTTACATTTAGAGAGTATTATAATGTGGTTCGTACGAATAACGGAATACAAATGAAGCGGCGAGCTTGAGCGCTCAGCTTGAAAAGGGCGATTTGATGATGTAATCAGACGTTTCGGCCGGTATCCAGGCGTTTCGACCGGTTAGGAACCGGTATGGAGGTGGTATGCACACGATGAGGACACGGTGAGAACGTTAAGCTAGAACTGTATGAGGCCGGTGATCCCGGGACAAGGCCGGTGAGAACCCGGAACAGACCCGGTGTAGAACGGTATGGACCGAGGACCCGGTGAGGAGGTGTTATGCACCCGGTAAGAACGGTAAGCTAGAAATGTATGAGGACAGTGAGCCCAGTACCCGACCGGTGACGACTCGGTATAGACCCTGTATATAACGTTATGGGCCCGGTGGCCACAACAAAAGATTAATGCGCCCGTTGACATTTTTACTGATTGTTTGGACTCTGTTGTTTTTCTATTAGACGGTAAGGTGGCCGCCTGCCATTACCGCCCTGCGAACGGGCGTGAAACGGGTGCGCTGTCTTTATACTGTCCTCAAACCGGGCTCTCACCGTTTGCCGCCGCTTTTACTCACCCGGCAGGACCCGGCAAGAGTTTTGAGCATGCTCAAAAGTCCTGCCGGGCGCGGATGGCCGGCAATTTCCCCGGCAACGTGTTCAACGGACGGGAAACGGCCCACCGTGTGACATCACCGTGTGCCACCGTCTGCACCAAATTGTCACACGGTAATGGGCCGGCCAGCTCACACGGATACATGTGAGTACAAATGTATTTTACAGACATTCCCGGAATGTGAGCGAAGCGGCGAGCTTGAGCGCTCAGCTTATACAGGGCAGTTTGATGACGTTATCAAGGCGGTTCGGTCGGTACCCAAGCGTTTCGGCCGGTGAGGACCTGGTGAGGAGGTGGTATGAGCCCGGTTCCAGGCCGATAAGGACCCGGTATAGAACAGTATGAACCCAGTGACAAAAAAATAAATCAATGCGGCCGTTGACATGTTTTGCTGATTGTTCACCGTGTTGGACTCTGTTGTTTTTCTATAAGACGGTGAGGGGCCGCCCAGCTCACACGGATACATGTGAGGGCCCCATTAGACAACCCTGCTCTACGGGCAAACGGACCACTCAGGATGGTCGGTCGATCGGGGTTTTATTCTTTTACTTTTTCCCCTTGAAAATCACCGTAAAAATCAAACAAATCTGTAAAAAAATGGCCAAGCCAAACAAATTATTTGGTCGGTATTCATTTGTACGTGAAACAAAATTCACCGTATCTAAATAAATGCGTCGGTCTGGCCGGTAGACCTTATTAACAATATAACAATTTGTAAGTCATGCGCAAGCAATTTTTATAAATAAAATAATATGAATACATTAAATTACAAAAAATACTGAATTTGAACTTTAATCGATTTCCTCCAAAAGTCATCCTCCTTATATTGTTGACTGTATCGGTTATTTGAAATAGGGAACATGGATAGCATTAAATCAATGTGATCCGTGTTACCGTTAATAGAACGCCAGATTGTTCTACCCAACAACATTTAATGTCGTCGTTCCCATTCCAGCACCACACGACATGTTATCGTGTACTAATGGTATTACGAGATTTATCGCTATCTTTTTTAAGGGGCGGCGTTGAGTCAGAATTAGCCTGTTAGAAAACGATTTCACACAACTTTACCGACGATAAGCCGATAAGTGTTGTATACCATATTGTAGCCCATGATGCCTAGTTTTGAACAACGCTTTCGGTTTTGCTCTGGTTGCCATGGTAACCGAGTAAGGCCTCTGATTCGTTAAAGATAGGAACACTGATAACTCAAAATCTAAATAACCAACTGGAGTCATATTCAGAGGATAGGTGCATGGGAACGATACGCACAAAAATGGGTTGCCATGGTAACCAGGCCGCAGCCAATCAGGGGATTTCACCGTAATTCATAAACAAAAGCAAAATTTAAAAAATCTTCATTGTTTTGTAAACAATACTCTTCTTAACATCTGTGCCAAAATTTCATTACAATCAAACGTTGCATTTTTGAGTTATCGGTGTTCCCATGATGCCAGTTACGCCTTTTCGCTGTTTTGAGATACAGGCCCTTATGCTTTTGCACATTAGTCAGACACATATGAAATATTGTTATTTTTAATGAAAGAATCATCAAAATCGAGCTATTCTTATTAATTTCTAAATTCATTTTCTTATATAGCAGGGTGAAAAACAATAAAATATGTAAGAAATTCATCGGTACAGCATCTGTTACCCCATTTCTGTTTTACATAAATCCTAAAACACATTTTAGACCAAAGACTATGCAACATATTTGTTTTAAACTATTTATTTCTAATTGTTTCAAAAAGCCTTATATATCACTAGGTAAGCGTGTTTGTGTGTAAAGGCGCACAGCACTAAATAACTCCTCGTTTTGTGTAATGAAAGAATAATTCATTGGTAGATTACCAGTGTAGTCACATTCTGAGCCGTAATTTCACCCTTATTAAGATGAGCACTCCTGATGTAATTCTCGTTGAAAATGACTATTGGGAAAAATCACCGTGTTGCATAATATAGCTTTTCTTCATCATCTTCATCTGTGTACATGTAAATAATTTTATGCTCTGAGGTCTCTGGGCTAGACTTTGAGGACCAGACTTTGGCGGGTTAAACCGGTTTTGTGAGCGCTCAACCGTCCCACTTCCCTCATGGCATATGGTTGGAGGTGGAATCAACTCCGCTTGTCTGAACGCCTTGGTGCTTCTGCAAAGCCAGATAATGTAGCTTGCTCGCAAGGCTGTTTTGGCTGCTGTGTCTAAGATTGGTTTTCTCTTCCCGCTGGGGATTCCTAGTGGGGCCAGACATTTGCTGATCGTGGTACTATAAATCCCCCTGCTTCCGACTTCAACGGGAAAGTAGTTTACAGACCATCCGTTATTTTCACATTCTGCTACAAGGTCTTGGTATTTACATTTCTTCCTGGCGAAAGCATTTGCAAGGCTTTCCTCTGCTGGGACTGTCAATTCAATGATGATGACATTTTTAGTCTGAGTTGAGAAAATAGTAATGTCAGGTCGCTTGGCCGTCTCAACAATTTCTGGAGGAAATACTATCTGCGAGTGCTCTTCATCCACCAGGAGTTTCCAGTCACTGGCATTTTTCAGGATGTCTGTCTCTTTTGGCTTTCTGTACGGCAAGACTGGATTACGGTATTTTGTGCCATCTGCTGTTTGGAATGCTATGGTAGGACTGAAACTTTGAGACTGGGATGTTGATGGTCTGTTGTTGTTTGCTTCATCGACATATGGTATCAGTCCTGATACAATTGCTCTCAAAGTTTGGTCATGGCGCCAATTGTACCTTCCATTTTCTAAGGAAAAGCTGCAACAGTTCAGGATGTGGAGCAGAGTACAATTTCGGTGGTGACATAACTGGCACAATCCCATATTTGTCTTGCCCCAGAGTCTCAGGTTAGTTGGTGTCGGGAGTTGGTCATGGATGGCATTTATCTGGAATGACAGGAGTTCTGGTGTCCAAACATACAGGAGTTTCTTCCATGATGTGTCCACTTGCATGGCAGAGTCCCATCGCAGCCACTGTCCTTGTTTCGCGCATCCATAAAGGTAGATCAGCATCTCATCCTCGTCAACTTCTTTAACCAAACTGGTCAGGCACTGCCTGTGTTCTTTCAGGGTCATGTCTTTAATTAGCTTCTGATTCTTCTTGAATCCCAAGCCTGCTTTGTCAGTCTGACCTCTGCCGATTTCATTAAGGATGAGATGTCGTTCTTTTTGTTCCAGCTCCTTTACCCCATTCCATCTGGACCTCGTCTTTTTCGACTCTAAACACTCTCGGTATAGTGTTTGAGTTTTTCCATCTCTGGGGTGCTTGTTGAGATGGTATTTGGTTAGCTGCATACATTTCACCGAGGTGGTGAGTCGCTTTAGTTGTAGGCCATGGCGTTTTCTGGATCTGTATAAAGCACTGTTGGTAGTGCTTCTGGTTACTCCTGCCCATCTCTTCAGATGTTTTGTGCAGGTTGCCTCCAGTTTCTCAATATAGGTGATTGGGAAGTTGTAGATGGTAAATTCCCATACTATTTTTGGGATGATCACATGATTGTAGATCCACATTTTCATGATACCATTCAATTCGCTTGTATCTGTTAACTCCAACATAGCAGACAACTTGCTGGTAAGTTCCGGCAAAAACAAAAAACGATTTTATGATTAATGGGGTCCTTTGGGAATCAGTTTGGCGTAAGGGTAGCATTTCATAATTAAAATGAAAGACAATCTCTTGTACTTTGATCAGAATATTTCAAAATATTGATTTTCGATTGTATCGAAAATTTATCACGTGGATGAACACATATACTCGGAGGCGTCCGGGATGAAAATAGGGGTGGCACTGTTTAAATGATCATATCGTAAAATCTTATTGGAATGCGTAGCGTGAGGGTAGCATTTTATAATCAAAATGAAAGATAATCTCTTGCACTTTGCTCAGGATATTGCAAAATTATGATTTTCGATTGTACCGACAATTTATCACGTGGATGAACACATATACTCGGAGGCGGTCAGAAGGCGAGCGTCCGAGCTGAAAATAGGGGTGGCGCTGTTTAAATGATCATATCGTAAAAGCCAGTCGCTTTAGGAGCGAGAAAATGGGCTTTTTGTAACACCCCTTTAACATGTAAACGTATAGGGAAACCATTTAGTGGTGTGAATCTACATTGATCGGACGTATGTTAGATATTAAAAGTATTTATACTTTCACAATGGAATTTCTTTGATAAAGTTAGAGTTGTCTCGCAATAGCCACTACAAGAGGCATGCTGTCGCAAGAAACTACCAATGTCCATACTATTACTATCATCCCTGTACTATAATATGTAATGCCCTTTGTTCAAGCATCCCTTGTTAGTTTGGCTAGTTTGTGCTCAAATCACTATCTTGTTAATTTACTTACTCTTAAAAATAACTAAAGTGTATCCGAACACGTGATTTTAGTCAAATAGTATTGATTTTACAGTTGAAGATTTCCAAGATTTTCTCCTAAATTGTAATCATTTTCTTTTAATCCTTGCAGATTATGACTCAAGAAACATCCCTAACCCTGGCATATGTTTCATACAATCGGTACCGAGTGCTCGTTTTTCCAATGGAGAGTTTCACTCGTGGTGACGGGGCGCGGAATAAAGAAGTTATTCTCGTCAGTGTAGCTACATGGACAAGTAAGATCAATAGTTAAGAGTTAGTACGCCACAGTGTCACCGAACACGTGGATATTTGTTTGATTTTGATTGTACATACATGTATAATATACATTAGGTTTCTTCTACATAGTAATAATGAATCAACAAAAAGTGCGTTGATGAAATCGTGGGTGACACTGATGCGGCTGTGGTAGAGTTCACCGATTTCTCATGCCATCACCATACTGAATAAATACTATTCCTAACCCTTTAAATCTACCCCTAACCCTAACACTATCACACGGTGTGAGAAGTGCAAGCTGAACGTAACGGGTCTTTTGTAATTTACTCGCGGGTAAAAATAACTGGTCAGGACAAATATCAGTATTTTGCACTGCGATTGATCAAGCGCGTGTCAGTCCCCCCCCCCCCCCCCCTGGGACCCCAGAAGAAAGGGAGAGAGAGAGGGGGGAGAGGGGGGCTATAAGAGATTGTTGATCACAATAAGTTCGTTGCACACCCAACAAAATCAGTCAGTAAATCAATATCATTATAATATTATTATTAAAAGGAGAGGCCTCCATTGGTGTCGCAAAAATTGTCATGGTTTTAGCCTTCAGGGTTTTAAATGGGCTTGCCCTTATGGGCAGCCTATATTAGGTAATTGATAATTGATTTATTTACATATCCGAATATATGACTGGCAATTGGAAGAACAATTTAGTCATTTGGCTTTTTATTAACATTCTCCAACAAAATTGTTCATGTGTACAGTTTTGTGTAAAGTAATGTTCTTACTTGCCATTAAATTATGAAATAATGCATGATGTGGATCGAATCATTTATCAAAATTTATAAATATGAAATCCATAGTGTTACGAAACCAATATAACCAAGCTCAGTGCGCATGCGTGGAATTGCCTGATATAACACCTGTGGGTCCCATGTGGTCGGCCATATGGGACCCTGATAGGTTTACCCAAACGTAATTATGACCCTTGTAAAACCCACATGGGGCCCATGTGATCAGCCTATATAGGATGATAGGTTTACCAAACCGTAGCCCATCATGGCCCATGTAAAACCCATATGGGACCCATGTGGTCATCCCGCACATAGCCCTTGCTCTCATTAGCCCTGATTGCCCACATGTAGCCCACATGGGGCCATGCATACGTGTTGGCTGGGGACTTCACAAGAAATCTTCTTTTGTGCTATAGTACGCCACTGCATAAAATCACTGGATCCCTTCCGAAAATTCAAAATAAGTAACCGTTGCTTTAAAAGCTCGTTTATGAACATAATTTGAATCCATATCTCTTTTCTCATATTTTCTTTTCAATTTTTCTTTCAGTTTCCCTAGTGCTTCATTCCCCATCACTCGTGTGGTCTACTGTAAACCTGCGTGGCCAATGCACCATGGATTTCTTGGCCTACAATATTCCTCCATGGACTCATTTCACCGCTGTCACTCTCTTCACATATGTGATTCCGCTATCGGTGATAGTTGTGTGTTACACGAAGATTCTGGGCCATCTGCGCACAAGAGCTGTCGAATTCGACTCCTCGGCATATGCAAGTAGATCTGTGAAGTCCAATCGCAGATCGACGAAGATCGTTATTATAACTGTGTTACTTTTCGCAATCTGCTGGTTACCTAGACATGCGGCTGTTATGTTTATTGCAGTGTTTGGTCGCACTGTTAGTTTCGCCACAATCAAGGAAATAATTGAAATTATAACTTGGTTCAATATTCTAATATTCATTAACAGCGCCCTCAATCCGTTTCTTTATGCGTTGGCTGGGACGGGTTTTACCAAACACTTACCAAATTGCATGATTTGCTCGATTTCGTCTGCAGCCAAACAAAAACAAAAGCAGGAATCACAGACCGGAATAATAACGATCTAAAGGCTTTTTAACATACCCGACTCCACAACGCTCGAACTCACACATACACACTAGTGAATTGACCTTTGACCTTCGATAGCGGCCATCCGTATAGGATGCGACACGGTAGCAATATAAAATAATGACTCTTGGCACCAAACTAAACTAATCACTTCATCAAACCTTTTGTACCTTCTCAGCCCTTCTCAGCTGATTAAACCTTCTGGGCTCCCGGCCGGCCTAGAACTTGCCCGGCCTAAATATAGTGTACATTTATTGGTGTAACGTTATCTAAAGGCAAAATGAAATGCCATTGGCCTGAGCTGTGTATGTTTTAGACAAGCGTAAATGTCTATACTATAAATTTAAACCAATATTAATTATCATCTAGTTTTAGGGCCCCAAAACAAGCTGATACACACCTCGACTAGGTGAGCATGATAGGGGTATGGCACCCTAGTAGGTCTTTCCTTCTAGGAGAAAATAGCGCTATACAACCTGCCCCTGTAACAACTATACCCGGTCTCCCCTAAACACTCCGCACACTTCATAAAGTGTTACGAGCGTATGGCCTGGGGGTCTCTCAGAGACTTTTTAATAGGGATGTGCCGCCAGCAAAATGAAAATTGACCCAATCATTTACCAATTTTCGGGGGAAATTGACACATTTGTTTACCAGAGATCCATCATTTTCCTACATATTTGACAGATTTTACCCCTGTGAAAAACAGCAAATGTAAGGATATTAGACCCATACATTTACCAAAAATGGCTATGAAAAGGGGTTATTCATTTTACACCAGACGGGTGAAAACTGGGATCCTATTTGACGGCACATCCCCTTGACATCATAGGGGGCTTAAGAGCTATGCTTTATACACTTTTTCATTCACAATGTTCACTAATAAATCACATCATTATTGAAATCACAGGTATTAGATATGTTTTGTATGTGTATGCATACACTGTCGCGCAAAAGTATTTGCCCCCCCCACCCCAAGCTTGCAAGTTATCACTGTGTTGACAACAAAGTATTAATTAAGCCATCAGACCCAATTACCATTTCATTGTGTTCATTGTACATGTAATACCAATAAATTCATGTTTCCTATTATTAAGATTCATGATTTTATCGAGCAAGTCAGAATTCCAATGTAAAATCGCCGTAGTAAATCACCTCATGAATCAATTAGCTCATTATCTGTAGCGTAACGATGGAAATGTTCAACTGAGATCAACTGGATTTGGGAAACCCATTGTGCAGAAGTTTATAAATGATTACTCAGGGCCGTAAGACACTTTTTTCAAAGGGGGGGGGGGGGGGGGGGGGCGTTTTCAACAACAACCAAAAATGTGAGTAAAAAAAGCGCGCGAAAATTTTCGAATTTGCACCTATGTTGTGCACGAACGAGGTACATTTTGGCTCTAAAAAAGCTTGTAGCAAAGAATATTGCATTTTGGGAAGATAAATGCGCGCGTAGCGCGCGAATTTTTTTCATCTGTGTACAAATTTTCCGGGGAAGATTTTCGCCACCATCGCCCCCCCCCCCCCTCCCCCCCCCCCCCCCCCCCCCCCCCCCCCCCCCCCCCCCCCCCCCCCCCCCCCCCCTTCTTACGGGCCTGTTACTGGCATGCGCAGTTTATTGGAATACCTTCATAATGAACCATTCCAGTTTTAAACATTTATTTTTGTGACGTCGGATTATGTTTTGCAGATATTCATCTTTTTTAAACCATATCATATCGGGCTGTAACAGCGCAAATTCGGCAAGTTAAAAAGCACCTGGAACCCATTGACTGACTGTACAGTTTACTATCAGAGGATGGACACGAAAAGTATCCTATTTATCAGATTTTAATAGGATAGTTTATATCCTTCATCAATATATTCCTGTTCATTAATTGGTTAAAAGTGTGTCACATGATCAAAAATAGTCTCACCATTCGGCAAGAAGACCAAAAATGCTATTGACGAGGGAGAGAGGTACTATTTGGAGAATGAAATAGTCTACTATTACCCTATGACCTCGATTTTTACTATGAAAGCAGATTTTCTTGCAGATTTTCATTTTTGATAATAAATCATAAAGATTTTCTAAGTTACAGATCGATACGATTCCTAATTACTTCAAAATCATGGTTTGAAAATAGATTGTACCGCTCCGGTACAATCTATTTTTCAAAATTTACTCTTAAATTCACTCTAAAACCATGGTTTTGAGGTTGTTAGGAATCGTATCGCTCTGTAACTTGGAATATATTTATGATTTATGGTCAGAAAAGTAAATCTGCAAGAAAATCTGCTTCCTATTTTTTTCGAGGATTGAGGGCGTCCCCTGGAAAAGATCAAATAATATACCTTTAATAGGGCGAACTGGTGTTCACCGGGAAAAAATACCCTTTGCCCCCCCCCCCCCCCCCCCCCCCCTCTGAATAAGACCCAGATACGGCACTGACTGGAATTCTTTACCCAATAATATCAGACAAATCAATGAGATTTCGAGGTTCAAAAAATCAGCGAAAAAATATCTTTCAAATCAAGCCCGGCTGCTGGAGCTAAACTAGCTTCTATATAAATTTGATATTTGGTCTGCTCTAGCTTTCATTATTTGTGTGCAATATTAGGCCTATTCCTTTTTGGGTCAACATTTATTTATTTATTTTAATATGTTTTCTATGTTTTAATTGTTGTTTCCGTCCTAGGTTCTTTGTCTTTCTTCTCGTATCTTCAAGGACCCCAATGTTAAAAGGCTTTTCGCCCAGTTAATCTGGGCATATAGTTTGGCTTTCACCTGGGTATGGGGCCGATTTTGGTTGACTCTGGTGGTATAAATGTACCCATTTTTGTGGCTAAACATGAATTTAGTGGCAAAAATGGCAAAAACATGTCTCTGTTACATCAGAAAATGCGCAGTTTATTGGAATACCTTCATAATGAACCATTCCAGTTTTAAACATTTATTTTTGTGACGTCGGATTATGTTTTGCAGATATTCATCTTTTTTAAACCATATCATATCGGGCTGTAACAGCGCAAATTCGGCAAGTTAAAAAGCACCTGGAACCCATTGACTGACTGTACAGTTTACTATCAGAGGATGGACACGAAAAGTATCCTATTTATCAGATTTTAATAGGATAGTTTATATCCTTCATCAATATATTCCTGTTCATTAATTGGTTAAAAGTGTGTCACATGATCAAAAATAGTCTCACCATTCGGCAAGAAGACCAAAAATGCTATTGACGAGGGAGAGAGGTACTATTTGGAGAATGAAATAGTCTACTATTACCCTATGACCTCGATTTTTACTATGAAAGCAGATTTTCTTGCAGATTTTCATTTTTGATAATAAATCATAAAGATTTTCTAAGTTACAGATCGATACGATTCCTAATTACTTCAAAATCATGGTTTGAAAATAGATTGTACCGCTCCGGTACAATCTATTTTTCAAAATTTACTCTTAAATTCACTCTAAAACCATGGTTTTGAGGTTGTTAGGAATCGTATCGCTCTGTAACTTGGAATATATTTATGATTTATGGTCAGAAAAGTAAATCTGCAAGAAAATCTGCTTCCTATTTTTTTCGAGGATTGAGGGCGTCCCCTGGAAAAGATCAAATAATATACCTTTAATAGGGCGAACTGGTGTTCACCGGGAAAAAATACCCTTTGCCCCCCCCCCCCCCCCCCCCCCCCTCCTGAATAAGACCCAGATACGGCACTGACTGGAATTCTTTACCCAATAATATCAGACAAATCAATGAGATTTCGAGGTTCAAAAAATCAGCGAAAAAATATCTTTCAAATCAAGCCCGGCTGCTGGAGCTAAACTAGCTTCTATATAAATTTGATATTTGGTCTGCTCTAGCTTTCATTATTTGTGTGCAATATTAGGCCTATTCCTTTTTGGGTCAACATTTATTTATTTATTTTAATATGTTTTCTATGTTTTAATTGTTGTTTCCGTCCTAGGTTCTTTGTCTTTCTTCTCGTATCTTCAAGGACCCCAATGTTAAAAGGCTTTTCGCCCAGTTAATCTGGGCATATAGTTTGGCTTTCACCTGGGTATGGGGCCGATTTTGGTTGACTCTGGTGGTATAAATGTACCCATTTTTGTGGCTAAACATGAATTTAGTGGCAAAAATGGCAAAAACATGTCTCTGTTACATCAGAAAATCGGTCGAACGAGGGAAAACAATGGGGTATTTCCAGAGATATCAGAAAGAAAATGTTACTTTTTACCCAATTCTATCACCAACGATCTATGCTTTGACTGAGTTATCTATAAATAGCTTCACAACAGTTTTGTATGAATATTGACATGCAGTGTACATTACTCTGCATCGAGGTAGCACTGGTATCGTGCCTACCCAATACCCCGAATATATAACCATGTGAACAAACGTAGTAGTGGATCCGCTCATGCCCCGCTCTACTCGTCAGATGAACTTTGCCGTTTTCCAACCACGGACAGTCTAAATTTCTGTTTTATGCTATATTGAGCTTATAAAAAAACGCCTCTCAAATCGTAAAGTTAGTTAATACGGATGATTAGTATAACTATCATGACCAGCTTCACAAAAATTGTGTTTAAGGATCCTTTCCTTAATACCAACGTTATAGGAATTAGTATGACCCTAACAAGCAATAATAATAACCCGAAATTCCTTAAAACTTTCGGGTGCCACCTTTGTATGTAAAACTTCACTAAACAACATGAAAAGGGTGATGTCTTTTCCTTTCTCAAATTATTTGTTATCACATTTTTTTTCACCCAACAAACTTTGGATTGACATATTGCAAATTGCAATTATAGATAACAGTTAATGCAAATTTGAAAGGGTGAAAGGGTAAATTTAAAAGGCCTCGTGATTACACGAATAAGGGGGTATATTTCAGTGGCTGTGTGATTTCTAGGATTAAGGGTATATTCGCTGTAAGAACTTGGAAGGGGCCAGTATTTTCAATTACTTGACTTGAGATGCACGGGTACTCTAAACGTGTTGGGGGTGGTAGTCAGTGGCGTGCGCAAAGGAGGGGGACAGGGGTCACAGCCCTCCCCCAGTATTGAACATAGTCGGGGGAAACTTACTGTCAGTCGGGGGAAACTACTGCCAGTCGGGGGCTGGGCCGTCGGTAGATTATTTTGGTGTGGGGAGGTGGTGTAATCCAAAGCCGACAAGTCGTCGGCAAATTTGTACATGTTGTTGACAAAATTATGCACCAAGTTGGTAAAAAACGGAAAACGGAATTGTTGTAGCTGATGAAAACTCTAATGATTGTTCATAAGTTGTTGAATGTGGTGTCTGCTGTGCTATTTCTTTTTTGCTGTGCGATTTTTTTTGAATGTACGACATTCTCCCCCACCCACCATCCCCCCACCCCCCCCCCCCCCCCCCCCCCCCCCCCCCCCCCCCCCCCCTCCACTTACGTGAAATTCACGAGGTGACTGCAAAAAACATTTAGGCTACCTTTTACTATTTTTTGGTACATCGGGGAATTGAGAAAATTGAGAAGAATCAGAGTCGGGGGGAATTTTCATTTATGGCTAGGTGCCCCCTCCCCCAGTTACAATGTCCTGCGCACGCCACTGGTGGTAGTTAGTCTACCAGGAGAATAAAGGGGTGTATGGCTATACAACAGAATACTCTACGAAGGTGAAATGAAATAAAATCTTCCAAATTAAAGGGAAATATATCTGAGTCTGTATTATCCTTAACATTGTGATTGAATAAAGTTGTTAACTCTTTGAATGATTTAAAATCGCATGATATTGATAGCGTTCTGAAATTATAACTCTATCACTCTATATTTAAAAGAATGATAATGATTGTTTAAAAAACAATCACAGCTTAATAATGTTAAGGATTCCAATAGTCCTCCCAGTCCTTAAGATTCTGTCAAACAGATTTGCATGACATCAATGTTGATTTTTTTCCACAAATGTACCCCTACCAACTTTACCAAGTGTATTAAGTTCACCTTGCAGTCAAAGTCCGATGGTTCTATAATCTGACAATACAATAAGTTCCATAATCCAAATTTGTACTTTGTATATTTTTACTAATCCCTACCGTAACTGATAAGGCTCAATAGATATAGTAGGGTCTAGAATGGCAATTCCGTGACCATTCTCTGGCTAGTAAGGTTTGACGATTGATTTGACATCTATGAACCATAAAGAAAAAAATAAGCTTTAATGCCCCTCGCAAAAATCCCGGGTTTTTTCGCTAGAGGCGAAAATCCAAAATGGTCGCCATACAGGAGGTCTGAAAATTCAAATGACTTCAATTAAGCTTCTTTAATAGGTGTTTTTTTTACCATCGGGAATATTTTGTGTGGGTCAAAAGGTCAGAGTATACTGACCTATAGAAACTGACCTTTTGACCCCTTTATAAGTTACAACAGACACTCTAGGTGGTAAAAACTATCATTTCTGGAATCCTTGCAATCAGACGAACAATTTGAGATATCATTTTTCAAAATCGGAGCAAGTTTAAATTTTGACCCCATATGCAAAGGTCAACGACCTTTTTACGTTTGACCCCATAACTCGTTAACCAAACATCGGAAGTAGGGCAAACTATACTTTTTCGGAATCCTTGTGCTTATGCGAACAATTTGGTAGGCTTCTTAGCTTAATTGAAGTCATTCGAATTTTCGGACCTCCTGTATGGCGGCCATTTTGGATTTTCGCCTCTAGCGAAAAAACCCGGGATTTTTGCGAGGGGCATTAAAGCTTATTTTTTTCTTTATGGTTCATAGATGTCAAATCAATCGTCAAACCTTACTAGCCAGAGAATGGTCACGGAATTGCCATTCTAGACCCTACTAATAGTATGAATAATAGGATCTTAAATCCAAATATTGTACATTTTTATAGTCTGAAAGCTGAAAAGGGTTTCCATCAAACACACGAACATGGTTCTATAATCCATTGTGAGATGAAAGGCCCTACAGTTTTTAAATAAGTTCTGCAGATCGACTAAAAAGAACCCATAGTAAGATTCAGACTAAAGAACACTTTTCTTTGATTCGGAATAAAGTCAAACAACCCTATTTCAAATTTGTACTACAGAACCTGCTTTAATGTTCGGATTGCAGACCCTTTCTTCATAATCAGATTATATTACATGATCATGATATTGGGACTATTTTCAGATTATTGAACCCTATACGTTCAGACTATAGAACCTTTGTACTATAGAACCTTTTTTTTTGTATTATAGAACCTTTCGGACTACGAACTGTGAGTCGATAAACATAAAACCGCGAATGCGAAATGGTCTTCACCTCATTGCAAGGGATTTTACCTGATAAGTGATACTGGGTTTTCCCTTTTAAAGGGAATTTTTATTGGTCTATCCTTGGTACTCCAGTTACTTTCCATACCTCATATTATTGCAATTAATCGGTGCCACACGTATACTTTGATATAAATTGTGCTGATTGTACATGTACACCTAGCACATAATGTCCCTGACCAGGTGCTTTGAGGCTGGCCAATTCAAAATATATAATCGGTACCAAAAAATCTGAGATAAACATTATATGAGCAAATTTCTTCTCCACAGATTGAAACCTCATTCAACAAAATCGAATGGATACTTTTAAAGTTATGGCGATTTCAATGACCGCGCATAACAACAGCAAAGTTGCACTAGGTATAGGAAATATTTGGTTTGTGTGTGATTACGCACTGAAAAAACTCACAGCTAATCAGCTAAGACTTTTATTCTTCACAGCTAGTCACACCCTTTGTCCCGCAAATTGCGGTTATCACTCCAGACCCATTCATCTGGCTCGTTTAGATAGCACACAGTTATGACAGTATCAAACTGCGGAGAAGAAATTTGCTAATTTAATGTATATCTCAGATTTTTGGTACCGATTATATATTTTGAATTAGCAAACCTCAAAGCACCTGGTCAGGGACTTTATGTGCTAGGTGTATACCTGTGAAATTTAATATTATGTATTTTAATTTTATGTGTTTTTTAATAATTGTCTTAATATGTGTGTAATAAGAGTAGTGAATAAATATGAATGAATGAATGAATGAATTTCTCCTGCGTTTTAATGTTGTTTTCCCGCCCACCCATTCCCAATTACATGTTTATTGATTATTTGGAGTGGCTGGTTTCTGTTTTAAGTATCATCTGTTTACTTTCAAAATCAGTAGTGGTAGTGTTATAGTGTAGCCTAGTTGGAGAGTTTGCTACATGTCAATGAGCAATTATAAGATTAAATTCTACTGTTTCAAATCATGAGTTCCTCTCTTTATTTGAGAACTGTGCATTATTAAAACTACAAAAAACACCGGTAGTGGTTAGTGCGTTAACGTTAACTTCGACAAATTAGTGCCCGTCTGGACACACTCCTAGTTAAGGGGGTGTTGATCCTTAGGTAGGTCCTATAGCCTCCGTAAACCTGCCGTAACTTCTTCAATATTCATTTAATCTATACATATATCATTTTTGCAGAAAAGGGTTCAATGAATCCAACCATGATCATGAAATTGACCATTTTGGAGAAAATTATAAAAAACACGTTTTTTGACCCATTTTAGATTCTGCAAAGATAATTCAAAATATATTTTGTCAAATGTTGTCATACTATAATCAAAACAATAATTTGTCGATCACAGCGTATTGATTTCTTGCGTCCCATGCGCCTAGTGCGTATTCTGTGTTACCGCGTCATTCGTACAGTTCACACGCATCGACAGCGCGACTGTTTTGGAATGCACTGCATGCAATTAAACACGCTCAACCTTTGTAATATCGCGAGCGCTCGGATCTTGGCGCTGTGATCGACAAATTATTGTTTTGATTATAGTGTTAATTCCTAATACAATTCCCTAAGAAGCTTATTTTTTTGTTGTTGAAAATTTTATTATTTTTAGAATTTTTGACCAAAATGTGCCAAAAATTTGATTTTCATGATTTTGGAGGTAAAATAAAATTACATTTTACGGAGGCTATGCTGAGGGTCCACTGTGGCGTACATGGGCACGATTTTTGAAATTTTCGTTAAAGGTTGTTCCACATTTTTTTGCAGTCAGCTCATAAAATGTGAGAGCGGGGGAGGGGGGATGGTGGAGAGGGGGCTAAGATCAGCACATTGAAATTATTGAATGCGCGATTTAAATAATTCATTTCGTGGTTACGAATCGTTGTATTTATCGTGTTTATCGAATCAGTTAATCGAATCTGTTTAAAGTATTCTTTTCGCGTTTTTATCATCGGCGAACCCGGGGGGGGGGGGGGGGGGGTGAGGGAAGGGGGAGAAATTACTACATCATATACCGTAGATTATCAGTATATGGCACCTTTTTATCTCTGAAATACAGGGCGCCATCTCGCGATCAAAACGGCTTTTAAAAATGAAAAATGTTTGCCCTGGGCAAAAGTCACATGACTCGCTACATATTACCCGAGTTCCGCGTACACGTATCATAAACCCCATGATGCAATTCCGAAGAGTGGCTACAAACATCAAATGTGAACGAAAACCGTGTTTAGACATGTTTCTAACAGTCATTCTATTTATGTCAATGAAACCAGAGTTACAATCTGAAGCAGCATCGAATCAATTTTTAAGAGAGAACCCTATGTTAAAAACATACAAAACTATAAATTAAAGCATTATTAACTTCCAATTTATGGGATAGTAATAGTGTTCACAAACGATATTTGAATCTATTTATGTTGTAACAACAGTGCGCTGTTGGCTCAATCGGTAGAGCATTGGGTTAATGATCGAAAGGCCGGTGGTTCGAATCCCACCCAGAATGCTTTTTGTCTTCGTTAGTATCATATTAAATTTAGTAATGTTATGTGGGTTTGTTTATCGTTCCCCATAATATTTGTGAATCCACGGACAAGATACTTTTAATTTGATTTGGAATGATTGTGATTTTAATACCAACAGACTGGTGCCTCCATAAAAACAGGCTGGTATTAACTAACCATAATAAATACACACTTAACTGGAAAATTGTCATATTCAACCCTTTTTCAGTTGGTGCATAGTTGAACCCTGACAAGGAGTCATTTTTAATTACTTATTTTTAAGTGTGTAGAGGAGAGTCTGTTACTTTCATGACCAGACATATCTGTCATCACTGTCCTGCCCCTTGTCTGGTGGTTTATCTGGCTAAGATTATAATTACCCTACCATTGAATTCACCTGGTATAAATTGTATGAGGATTGTTTGTTTTTTGGTAGGGTATTCCATGTAGTGTTTGTTTGACAGCAACACTGGTACATGGATCGTGTACAAGTGAACATGGCCAATATTTCCACTGTAAACAAAGTGTCTCTTAGCCGAAATCATAACATTGAGCGTACAAAGCTTGTTATTCGCTATACCACCCCAAACTGCAAGCAAAAACCTGGACTATGGATTTTAAGATTCCTCAATAAGCTTATTTACCATTGCTAACCGCATACTCACGCCACCACCACAGTATACACCTAGCACAAAAAGTCCCTGACCAGGTGATTTGATGTTGGCTAATTCAAAATACATAATTGGTACCAAAAATCTGAGATATATATTAAATGAGTAAATTTCTTCTCGGCAGTATGATACCTCATTAAAAAAATACGAATATTTTATACTTTTAAAGTTATGGCGAATTCAATGACCGCGCATAACAACAGCAAATTGCACTAGAAATGGTTTTCTATGAGACATCATTGATTTGTGTGTGATTACGCATTGAACTGTGTGTGTACCGACTCCCTGTTGATGCCTTCTCAAGTGATACTAGGGTCATAAAGGCAAGGGATAACATCAGGGATGCATATGATAAGTATCAGAACAACACCACTGATGATAGAAGAGAGGGTCACAAGTCTGCAAAAAAGAAACTAGAGGACACCTACAACCTAGTTATGTCAGAGCATTTGAATGGCAAGATTCAGGAAGTAGAGACTGCACATATCAACTCCAAGCATGGCTTAAGTTGGAAACTAATCAATGAAATCACAGGCAGAAAGGCATCAACTAAAGGTCAGCTGAAAGGAGACACGCAAAAGGAAAGGGTCACCAATTGGTTCAACCACTTTCAGAACCTACTGGGAAAGCCACCTGATATATGTGAAGAGGATGAAGAAATAACACCAATCTTTGTAGATCTTGATATCAGAATAGGGCCTTTTGACCAAGATGAATATGACAAGGCTAAGAAGTCACTGGTAGAAGGGAAGACCTGTGGAGAGGACAATATACCGCCAGAAGTATTAAAAAGATGTGATCTAGATGATATTGTGCTGGGTTTCTGCAATGATGCAATTACAAATAGAGAGAAGCCGAGCCAATGGTCCATCCTCAACATTGTGCCCATTCCAAAGTCAGGAGACCTCAGCCTGGGCGGCAACTATCGTGGCATAAGTCTTAGCTCTATCTTAGCGAAAACCTATAACCGGATGATCCTAAATAGAATTCGTCCTGAGCTGGATAAACATCTAAGAACAAACCAAAATGGCTTCAGGGTAGGAAGAACTACTATAGGGCATATACTGGCACTGAGAAGGCTGATTGAAGGGGTGAAAGCTAATAACCTACAAGCAATAATAACATACATAGACTTCAGGAAGGCCTTTGATACCATCCATCGTGGCAAAATGCTAAGAATTCTGCACGCTTATGGCATACCAGGACAGATCGTCGATGCTGTTGGAGACATGTACAAGGGAACTATGGCTAAAGTGATTTCTCCAGATGGAGAAACAGATCTGTTCGAAATCTTAGCTGGTGTACTTCAGGGTGACACCCTTGCCCCATATCTGTTTGTTATTGTACTAGACTTCGCCCTGAGAATGGCTATAACAGGAAAGGAAGAAGAGCTTGGATTCCACCTTGAAAAGCGAAAAAGCAGAAGGATTGGACCTGTAGCAGTGACAGACTTTGACTTTGCAGACGATATTGCCCTGCTGTCTGAAGAACTACACCAGGCACAAGATCTGCTTCAGAGGGTCGAGACATCAGTGGCTAAAGTTGGCTTGTCTATGAATGCAAAGAAGACAAAGCTCATGGCATACAACCAAACAAATGCGGTGGAAATCAGAACAAATGATGGAACCAAACTAGATGAAGTAAACGATTTCAAATACCTAGGTGCCTGGATGTCAAGCACTGAAACAGATATCAAGCAACGCAAGGCAGCAGCTTGGAGAGCCTGTGGGAAGCTGAACAAGATCTGGAAATCCACCCTACCAAGAAAATTCAAACTTCGCCTGTTCGCCGCAACTGTTGAATCTGTGTTACTATATGGCTGCGAGGCATGGACCACCACCCCTAAGCTAGCAAAGCAACTTGACGGCTGTTATACTCGTATGCTGAGGGCTGTCCTCAACATTCACTGGAAGCAACATACAACTAACACAGAGCTGTATGGAGACCTCCCCAAAATCACCCAAAAGATCAGGGAGAGAAGGACAAGATTCTCAGGCCACTGCTTTAGGAGTCAAGAATGTGTGTCAAAGCTGGTTCATTGGATACCAAAGCATGGGAGAAGAAAACCTGGAATACCTGCCCTAACTTACATCGATGTGCTAAAACAGGACACTGGTTTGGATGTCGGAGACTTAAAGACAGCAATGCAGGACAGGAAAGTGTGGAGAGCCATTGTAGATCGAGAACACAACTCGAATTAAGCAAGTAAGCAAGTTGATGCCTGCCACCATTCATCTCATACCTAACTGGTTGAGAATAGCACACAGTGGACAAATGAATCAATGATGCAAATCAAGGATATCCCATAGGAAACCAATTCTAGTGCAACTTTGTTACTTGTGCACTGCAAAAACACCGGTGTTAAAAATAACACCATTGGTGTTGTGAGAGGTCCACATCAAAAAAAAATAACACCGGTGTACCGGTGTTAAATTTTTGGTGTTATATCAACACCATGTAGTGTCATTTTAACAACTGCAAGTGTGAAAAATAACACTGTAAGTGTTAATGTAACACCAAGATAGTGTTAAAATAACACCAATTGGTGTGGACCTCTCAGAACACCGAACGGTGTTATTTTTAACACCGGTCTTTTTGCAGTGTGGTTATTGAAATCATCATAACTTCAAAAGTATTAATTCGATCTTTATGAATGGGGTATCAAACTACGGAGAAGAAATTTGCCATTTAATGTTTATCTCAGTTTTTGGTACCGATTATTGAATTTGGATTAGCCAACAACAAAGCACCTGGTCAGGGACTTTTTGTGCTAGGTGTAAATGTTTATCAGCTCTAAATTTCACAAGAGAAAATGCCATCCGACAATGACACATGAAATTTACCTAAATCATGAAATTTGAGCAGTAGTAATTTGTTCTCCCAGTCAAAAATAAGCCCCTTTTTTTAAACAGGTCTGTCAACTCTTCCGCATTTGGCGGGAGTTTCCCGCTCTCCAGCCAAGCATATAAAATCGCCCGCATCATGAATTTATTAAAAATACAGTGTGTGGGCTGTGGGCGAGGGCACCAATTTGAGTCGAGTGGGGTTTGATATAACACTGTTTGTTAGTTATCGAGCCTCGATTTTTCGCGCAGTTTGGGGATCCCACGTCACGAGCTCGATCCCCGCTCTCAAAAATGTGACGAGGAGGCTGCTTCGCACTTGGTATCTCTCCCTCCAAGCAAATCCCAAAAGTTGACAGCCCTGCTATAAAACCTGAAAATAACCGTACCACGAGGTGCACATTTCACGATTAAACAGAAATGGTCACGGTTTTTTACCTCGGCACCCATAAAAAGTGGTTTTGTTACATTTGAACAATTGTTTTGTCTTTAGCTGTTGTATTTGTGTAACCCTTTATGAGATTTACTTGTGTCTGGGCTTATCCTAACGGCAATTTAATACCCTTTAATAATCCGAAGACAGAAGGAGGAGATAATTGTTTAATATAGAGGTGAAAATGGACCGTTGTCCGGTAATAGAGCTTTTTAATTCTTAGTCTTATGTCAGTTTAGTTCTATATGATGATTTACATCATTTACATAAAGTATCAATTAAGCTAATTAACTAATTTTCAAATCTGATTAACGAAGTAGGATGAACCAGGTGCATATAGTCACAAATCTGTTTTTGTCTAGGTTTTAAAATGTTACTTACAGGAAAATTGGAAAGAGTTATCAAGGCTCTGATTTTGATGTAAAGGCAATTAGCCATAATTTGTATTAGTTATTTTTTCCAGTATTTAATACTTCGTATTTGATCGGGCGTTTTTAGTTGTGTTATGACACTAGTGCGTACGTGTGAGTTCGAGCGTTGTGGAATATTATGTTAAAAAACCTTCTTTTTTAGACCGTCGTTTTTCCGGTCTGTGGTGCCTGCTTTTGTTTTGGTTTGGCTGAAGACGAAATCGAGCACCTCCCGCAATGTGGTAAGTGTTTGGTAAAACCAGTTCCAGCCAACGCATAAAGAAACGGATTTGTGGCGCTGTTAATGAATATTAGAATATTGAACCAAGGTACAATTGAAATTAATTTAACGAATGTGACGTAATTAACAGAGCGATCTAACACTGAAAGAAGCATAATAACCGTATGTCTAGGTAACCAGCAGATTGCGAAAAGTAACACAGTTATAATAACGATCTTCGTCGATCTGCGATTGGTCTTCGCAGATCTACTTGCATATGCCGAGGAGTCGAATGCGACAGCTCTGTTGCGCAGATGGTCCAGGATTTTCTTGTAACACACAACTATCACCGATAGCGGAATCGCATACGTGAAGAGAGTGACAGCGGTGAAATGTGTCCATGGAGGAACATTATAGGCCACGAAATCCATGGTACATTGGCCATGCTGGTTTACAGTAGACCACACGAGGGATGGGGAAGTAAGCACCAGGGAAACTGAAAGAAAAATTAAAAAGAAAATGATATGGATTAAAAATTATGTTTATAAACGAGCTTTCAAAGCAACGGTTACTCATTTTGAATTTTCAGAAAGGATCCATCGATTATATGCAGTGGTAAAGCTATAGAACCAAAAAGAGTTCTTGTGTAGTCCAACATGCTTAGCACCACTACGGTACCAACAGGAATTTCCCCAATACAAACAGTGCAACGTAATTAACAAATGGACATCGCCTGACTTCTACCTTCATAATACATGGTACAGATAGGCATATTTGGCACAGATATGAAAAGAAGTTGAATCTCAACTAAATGTGTTATTGAAAAGAAAAAACAAGAGAGGACTGAATTGAAGCCATGATGGGTGATGGCATGAGAAATCGGTGAAGTCTACCACAACCGCATCAGTATCACCCACGAATTCATGAACGCTTTTGTTCTTGATTCATTATTACTTGTAGAGAAGAAAGCTTAATTACACGTACAGTCAAACTCTAACACAAATATCCATGTGTTCGGTGACACTATGGCGCACCAACTCTTAACTACTGATCTTACTTGTCCATGTTGCTACACTGACGTGAATAACGTCTTTAGTCCGCGCCCCGTCACCACGAGTCAAATTCTCCATTGGAAAAAGGAGCACTCGATACCGATTGTATGAGATATATGCCAGTGTCAGAGATGTTTCTTGAGTCATAATCTGCAAGGATTAAAAGAACACTATTACAAATTAGGAGGAAACCCACCAATGTAACGTAAATACTATTTGCCTAAATCCACGTGTTCGGATCATTATCTAGCAAGAGAGCACAAAAGAGCAAACCTAACAAGGGATGCTTGAACAAAAGGTCATTACATAATATGAAGTTAAACTTTCGATCTCAACACAAGAAATAATTACCTATTATTTATCACCAACACAGATGAACTTTCATTCTAATAAGGTCATTACATATATTATAGTGCGGGGATGATAATTATAGGTCAATAAATGCGTATGTGAGAAATTAGACAAATCAATGCACGCGCGCTGATGTTGATGTGTGAATAATGGCACGACCCCGCAGTGCTATTGTGAGCATATCAACATTTGCGCAAGTGCATTGATTTTTTTCTCCTTTTTTGAGAAACAAAACAGACGCATGTATTGGCCTCATTCATAAACGACACTATACAAATCAAAATTCAAAATTCAAGCATAAATTTGATCGATCTACGAGGGTCATTCAATAAGTTCTACCTCCTACCTCATAACTTTGCTATTATATAAGCCAGTCGTATGAAATATTCCACAATTGTAGCTTTGAATCTCAGCTACAAATTCATAATAGATTGGTCTGAATACTGGTTTTTTGGAGATGCAGTAAAATTCAAACGTCCATTTAGTGCGACGGAAACGGATAAAAACAGCCAAATGTATCATAAGTGCTATTCATTTGGCCAATTATAAGAGACAAAACGTACCTATCGGTCAATTAAAACCGTTCTAAATTACAAATAGCTCTTGAACAGAATATACAATAACAGTGACTGATTTCTTGGTGGGAAAATGCTATCTAATTAGCCAGAACTAGACTAGGACAGCTACTCATCTGCGTTAGAGAACCGCTGCAAAAGTCATATTTGCTTTTCATAAGAACTAAGAGATTTTCATTATACTGGACTAAATGGAGGGATTTCAAGTCTCTCGAAGAGATAATCTTCTATCACTGACTACCTAATTGACTATTTTAAAGGTTGCATACAAGGAAAACTCATAAAGTGACTATCATGTTAAGATTTAACATTCGAGGCATCACTGTGGCTTGACTTGTAACAACAAAAATGTGACTGAATAGTATGCTGAAGGCGTAGAAATACATTTGAGTTGATATTATACTTTTTGCACGCCTACAAAGTTTAATATATATTGCCTACAATCTGATTTATACATTACAATACAGTATTATATTCAGAAATTATCCATTGTTTTCTAGTCTCAGTATTTAAATCGGGCTGTTATATTCAATCACACAATAGGGAGGGGAAACGAAAAAACATGTATTTATCTTTAGGGTAATTTTCCGTGACCGTTGTCCAAAATCTCTTTATGGCTCTGATCGCATCATACAAAAGTGAAACAGGTATTAATTATCATTTACTATAAATGGGTAGCTATGATTCAGAGCTATAAGTATGACATATGTCATGAGGCTGACATTCTTATTAGCGATGTTATGAGTGAGGAGTTAGTACTTATTGAATGACCCTCGTATGAAAAAACGAATAAAAACATGAAATCAAGTTTGCTAACAACCGCAGTGAAAATCGCCGAACCCGCGATTCCTGTACAACGAATCAAAACTTCGAACGCGGTGCGCGTATTGAACGGCGCACACGCGGAGTGCATTAGACACATTCAATTTTACTTTCTGATTGGTTCGACACTACTAATAGTGTATGAATCTCTATTGAAGAACTGATACTATGTGTCTCTCAGGAGCACCTGTATGACTGACATATTTGGAAAGCGTAGTGATCTTTTTAATAGTATGGACATTGGTAGTCTCTTGCGACAAAATGTTCATTCTAGTGGCTATTAAGAGACAACTCTAACGTTATAAAAAAAGCCATGGTGAAAGTGTATACATACTTTTAACATTTTCTATCCACGGCGGCGAACCTGTTTAAAAATAGTTATAATTTGTTTTATACCCGTCGTATATGCCTATTATTTCTACATATATACTTTTAACAGTTTGAACATATTTAATTATTACACACATTCACTGTGTCCGATCGATGTAACTATATTTAAGGTATTGAAGATAACTGCTCCTCCTGGTGTTTTATAGAGCCCATCGCACGCACACTGTAGATAATGAGGTCATATTGTTCAGATTGATACTACATAGTCTACATATCTTGATCTGAGACTGAAACACACAATAGGTTCACATAAATATATACGTTCTATAGTAGATTCATAAACATTGGCTGATCGATCATTAATTTGGACCTATTCAATTAGAGGAACGTTAGAGGAACCACAATGGACCAATTACGACGATATCGGCCTCGTTTAGATGCTATTGGTTTTGCTGCTATATAATAGACTTCAAAGCGTTGAAGCAACATGTCTCCCCTCAATTGGAAGATAAAACCTATACTGAAATGATATACCGGCCAAAGTCTGTGAATCTACTACAGTATCCCTCAATTAGAATTTCTTTCCGCAGTTGCGAATCTGAAAATAGTCAATGGATAAAGGTCTATCATGAAAACTGACGAAAAAGTAAGGAATGGAAAAATCCATTTACGTTGAGTGCCCGGATTCATATAAAAGATAGCGATACATCTCGTAATACCCTTAACCTAACCCTACTACACTATACGACACCGTGACGTTGGTCTCTTTGTACAGGGTGTCCCAAAAGTCTATGCACGACTTTGAAGCTTTGTATTTCACAAAATATAAGTCGTATTGAAAATATTATTACATATTTAAAAAGAGGAGATGTGGGAAACAATTTTGATCCAAAAACATTGGAGTAACATCTGTTTGTAATGCCACCCTAGAAGTAAAATATATATTATTGCACAAATGTAATTTTATACTTCGGAGGAATAAAGCTCATAAATCCACACCTATTGAGATTAACGAAAAGACGGTTAGAGTTGGTTACACGGAAAGTGATCCGTCAATTGTAATATTTAAATTTTACATTATAATGACCGAGTTTGGTAATAACATTAATGTTGCAAGGTAATCAGTGAACTGTGACTAATGCGCAACGTTGCTCTCATACCGTTAATTTATGCGCACCTGATTTTAGCAACAATTTGTGGTACTTGGTATAGGTAGGTCTGGCACACGGCCACAAACTTTCAACCAGTTTTATAATGTTGTGGGTTCACCAAAATGATTGTGTTTGGTATCAAAATAATTCCCCAAATCTCGTCTATCAAAATATGGTTAAATGTATACCATATGATTTATATTTTATGAGATATGACTCTTCAAAAACGTGCATAGACTTTTGGGACACCCTGTATAACCCGGCGTAGAAGTTTTTCGGCGAAGAAATGGACACAGGCTCTATACTTCGCAAAGTATACTGAACCAAGTAGACTTGACACCCGTGGTGTAGAGGAAAGTCAGTCGGCCCGTGTGCTGAAGGTAAGTGGTTTAAATCCGGGGGTGGGGGTCGGGGTGACTTTTCTCCGCGGGAAAAATAATCTCAAAAATGTGGCTACCTCGAATTAGGGTTAATACACAATAACATGCGTCATGTCGTGGGGAGCTGGAATGGGAAAGATGACATTGAATGTTGTCGGGGTAAAACAATCTGGCGTCTATTCGGTGATGATAGTTAACTAAACGCTACGCATGCTCCCTATTTTATTCAACTGACATAATAAAAAACTAAAGGAGGATGAACACATCCGTTCAAATTCAGTATTTATTTATGTATCATGCTCATTTTGTGGATTATCACTTACCGCACGCACATGTATATAGTAGCCTACATGATCTTACAAATACCCGCATTGTAGGGAAATCAAGTAGACGGAATAGAACTATAGAGAGGCCTGAACTCATTGTTGTTCGAAACGTCATATTATAGGAAATATCACCCTTTCATCATCGTGTCAAAGTACTTTGAATAATAATTATAATAGGACTGATTTCAGCCATACTACATATATTCTCATGTTTTGGGTTGTCACTTTAATACCGCACGTATGTAGTATATGATTTTACAAATACCCGCATTTTTGGAAAATCCACTTAAAGTCGGAATAGCGTAAAAAAGTAGAAACAGAAAATCTGTTATCGCCAGATTACAAAATGTGTAGTTGATTGGCGTTCGCATATCGCATATCGGGGTATCGAAGCACAATAAAGATTACCACCGAATTAGCCGCAAAGCCCGCAACAGAAATAACAGCATATACCAACTGTATGCCAACGAGGTAATGGCCTAATGGCAAAACTTGATCGTCGGCAACACTTGACACATTTGAAAGATTTGATTGGTTGTTCATCGCCATTTTACATTGTTCTCTCTATTCAAAATCCCACAACAGTATTTTCGGTGAGTTAAAGGTTGACAAGTAACAGGGTGATAATGAACACAACTGCCCAAATCTACATTTAAGTATGGACAAACGGCACATATCCTCCTACTTTATTCTCCCGCAGTTAAACCCGCTAACCGATCAGCGCTGTGATCGAGCTTACGGATGCGCACCACGGATGCGCACACGGAGTACCTAAAATTTCGAGTAGAAAATCTCTAAAACCTGATACGCAATCATTATCACTAGTATGAGCTTTACTTTCTCCTCTTTCTGTAGACGGTTAAAGTGAAAGCACTTTAAATTACAAAACAATCTTCTCTGTTCATCAATTACTTTTAATAAAAGTACGCAAACAATACTCGATAACGGAGCTTTGAAGCGGAAAAGTGCACGGAGTAATTATATTGAAGATTCAAGTCAACGAGCTGCCGTATAGTACATACATGCCCTTACAGAGATAAGTGAACTTTTTGGGTAGATTCTTGCAAACCATGTTTATTCCACTTAATAATACATTAAATGATGTAAAGATGTGTTTTTCATTTTTCATCAGCCATCTTGGTATGATGGCCGCCATTTCAGACTTATTTTGACCATATCTCATCCAAAAATGTACTTAGAGTTATGATTTAATGGGATACACCCAAGTTTGGGGGTCGTGGGATCCATTGAAACAATCACATAGTATATTGAGTCACTGCAACTACAATAAAATCCCAAAATGGCCGCCAAAATGGTGCCGGAAATATGGAAAATATTTGCATCTATTAAGAGCTTCAATGACACAGCTCTCAAAACATGGGTTGACAAAGGCATCACTATATCAACCAAGGTACGTCTGGTCAAAGCACTCGTTTTCCCCATTTCAACCTCCGGCTTTGAATCCTTGACACTGACAACTGCAAGCTGCAACAAAATCAATGCACTTGAAATGTGGTGTTGGCGCCGGATGCTAAGGATCACCTGGGTCATGAAGAGAACCAACGCAAGTGTGCTTCAGGAGGTTGGTGTGAAGACAGGGCGTCTTGGGCGAATCAATTCCCAAACTCTCTCTTATTTCGGTCATATTGCCAGTCGCAAGGAAACTGTCTAGAGAAGGTGATCATGCAGGGCAAGATTGAGGATGCACGCGGACCAGGCCGGCCAAGGTCAAGATGGTTTGACAGAATAAATACTCTGGTTGGGCATCCTACTTCAGTTATTTATCGATTGGCTGCTGACCGACGGAAGTGGCGTGTCATCACCAATGTCACGAGCTGTCAGTCATAACAGAAGAACGTACCAACCAACCAAGGTGTTATACAGGTTATATTTTTGGTAGAATATTGCAATCCATACAATATTCACTTGGAAATAGCATATCAGTTTAAAAAGATATGGTTTCCATTTTTATGTGGCAATCTTGTATTTCAATATCTCAGCACAGAATGTACCGACTGTTGGGATTTGAGTGGCAACACCTATGTTTTCGGTGGTCATATAATCCATTTGAACAATCATTTATACAAAATTATATATTATATTGCAAAATTAAGTAAGCAAATTACAGAGAGGATCGTCAAGCAACTGACTGAAACATGTAAAGTAAACCTGTGGAGAAATACTAACGCGGTGCTCCAGTAGGTTCGACGGAATTCACAATCAAAAAGATTCCTCGTTCATATGCTTTGACATCGTAGAGTTTTACCCGTCGATCAACGAGAAACTATTAAATGACGCACTTGATTTCGCACCGCAACACACAGAGGTAAGCGTATTAGACAGAAGGATTATTACGCACGCCAAGCAGACAATTCTATTCAATCAAGATGAACAGTGGGCGTTTTTCACAATTCAATCGACTCATGGACAAGCGCATTTCTGATATTTGCTGCTGTCTATCTCAAAGCACACCCTAGTCGCACTCAACTGCTCAAGGGTTATTGTATGGTAACCTGATGCACACGGCTGCGAGTCGGTTGGGTCTTGGGGGTGGAAAGAATACGATTCACTGAAACGTATGCGGATGCAGTCACACCCGAGAGGTAATGGGCTTCAATTGATGGGGAATTATGGGCGTTTTATTTGGAAGTGTTCCGCATTCCGTACCAAAAGGTTCCAATATGACAAATTCTAATTTTCGTGGGCATCTTCGAGGGGGGTCTCAGTCGAGTCAGGTCGAACGTCAAGAGGGAGACGGCGTCAAAGTCAGGAGGGCCAGGGTTAAATGGGGGCTTCTGTTTTGAATTCAATGGGGAGTCGGGTTGCACCCGTACCCCCTGTAGATTCAAGCACATTGTGTAGTTAATGTCAAAGAGACAAACATGGGGCCAAGACTTGTAGGCCAAGGTCAAACTCAAAGAGGGGGAGATTCAGCACAAATTAATGTTAATAATGATTCTCCTCAAAACTGTTCAGGTTTTAGCACAAACTGTCTTTGTTGCATGTATCGCACTCCGGTTATGATTGATAAATTATTTCCTTGGTTAGCACGCTCCCCAACTGTATCAGCGGCAGCTAAGATTAGGGATGGTTTTGGAAAGGGTTCTGAATTGGCTTACGCGGGCAGCCGGGTTGGCAGGGACGCAGATAGCCTAAAATCGACAAGCGATGATCCGACAACTGAAGGTTAAATTGGGGCGGGTTGCCAGGCCTTTCAAATCATGTCCATTTTCTCATTTAATTGTTTCACCAATTGGGTTAGTGCCATAGTCACAGGTGGGTTAGTTTAGGCTAATTCAGCATTAATCCTTTCCTGAGGTAAATTCTATAATGGGATCAATAAAGATGAATGAAAGGTGCGTTATTCAAATTTCGATGACGCAGTCAATCTAGTGGTTCGGGTGGGGAAGGGCACCCTCATGGCAAAAGCCGACATCGAGTCGGCCTTTCAGATTGTTGCCAATTAATCCGAAAGATTTTCATCTTTTGCTGGCGATGAATACAGCGACGATGCAAGGATGTCTTGTCGCAGTGCGTACATGTTAATGTCCTGCAATCTTCTTACATTAACAACCTCCTTTGTTGCTTTCGGGCGGACAATGTTTATATTGCAGACAGTAGCAAAATGATCAGAAGGGAGAAATTGTAGTATCGTTATCACACCAACAACAGAGTCCTCTACAGGAGTTATCAGTAGATCAAGGGTATGTCCGCTTATATGTGTTGGACCGGAGACATGCTGACAAAGGTTTGCAGACTGTAAAAGATCAAGGAATTTGATGGCGTCGCGATCGGTGGTGATTTCAACGTGGAAGTTAAAATCTCCACAAATAAGCAGATTACCGTTGCTTGTCAGAGCAAGGGATTCCAGTAAAACTGAGAATTCAGTGATAAAAGTACCTGCAGTAGCAGTGTTCTTCTTGCTGGGAAACAATCTATAAACAATGACAAGGCGTAGTGAAGCAGAGTGAGATGAGATGGTAAAATCGCCGTATTCAAAAGAGGTAAAAGTCTGGCAAATGTTCTGTACAACACAAAAACCCTTACGCAACAGTAAAACTATTCCACCACCTGTGCGATTAAGCCGAGGAATACTGTGAAGTGAAATCGGGCAAGGTGTTATGAATATCTGCTAGGACATGGTTGTCTCTACTGTCACCATTTAGCCAAGATTCTGTGATGGCAAAGATATCGAGTTTTTCAGAGATCACAAAGTCACATACTGACGCAAGAATGATCCATCCTTGTTTTTTACCTCCCGGACCGCCAACCCCCTGAGTTTTTTAACATATAATTTAGAATGAATATAGTTTCCAAGGTGTTTTTTAAACAGTATTATGCGGTTTATTCCGTGAGGCGCTATTGTAGTCCACCCAGGGTTTGTCGACTTAGGGTTGATCAACCCCGGGTTTGGTCTACACCGGGACTGTCTACCCCGAGTCATGTGGGTATTTCCATCGCTGCATATAGCATATATATATAATATTAAGCCAATATGGTAAAATATGTATAATGAGTTCCTTGGTTTGCAGTTTTCGTTTCCGTGGCCAAATAATTGTCTAAAATTATCACTTTAATCAAATTAAATTAGCATTTTCAAGAAAAAACCCATACAGGGGACAACATAAAGTTGCAGGAGAGAAATTCCTAGGAGAAGTGTTATGAAAATGAAGACTAAAATTCAAATGTATTAAAATTGGCGTCGTCATTTATATGTAGTCGCCGTCCTGCCTTTGCCTATCATTAACGAGAATAAATTTGGGCTATAAATTAAATAATAAGGATATTAATGATACACGTTTTCATGATCAATTCCAAAAATGTCAGTGACCAGGTTAAATCTAGTTATCCAAAATGTATGTCATTTATATGCAGAAGTCCATCCTTACGTTAATGGTAGGTTGGCATTGCAAGTGTTATCGGAACAACCAATCACTGTTATTCTCATCATAATTGTGAATCATTGTGACAATATGACGCACAAGGGTTAGAGTCAAGAGTCATCATAAAAATAATATTGTCAAATCATTGTAAAGGTGGCCGTGGCCGATGTGCGTGCGAATTTAAATATGCTACTGAACGATATAAATAAATGATAAAAAAATGTTGTGGTAGGAAGCCAAATTGCTACCAATACCAGATCGGTGTGTTGTCTCTCCTCAAACTTTTCTGTGGGCAAACGCTTGCGGTTTGTAATAATTCAAATACGGACATTTTACAAGATCACAACAGATTTCTTTTCCATCTTGACAAAAATATCTATTGACAAGACCTAAAATTATTATTGGGCAGTATTCGTTGCATGAAAAACTTCTTAATTTAAACCAATTTCCATAGAACAGGATATTTTATTTTTTATTTGTGTGATTTTATTTTCAAAATAATGAGCGCAGCTGCTTTCTTAATGTTTTCATAATGAAAATCCATAAAGGCGCTCAAACTGTCAATAGCGATAATAGTATACAAATATATACTGCCATGAGGGACTCTGGTTAAATAAAACTATGGCCCGGGGTGACTGCAATAGTGCTATTTTGCTGAGGGGCGCAGGCCCGAAGCAAAATAGCACTATTGCAGTCACCGAGGGACCATAGTTTTAATCCAGAGACTCGAATAAAGGCAGTATATATTTGTTTTATATACGTCATTCATATATTTCTAGTTCCATAAAGTTCAAATTCAAAAATCATCCGGTATGTTCCAATCTTCATCAGTTAAAAAGTTTTAAAAGTTCAATTCAAAGGCAGTGCATCGAACGATCGTCACGCTGCGCCCGGGGGATCCAAATCGTGCGCCCTCTCGCGTCACGCGGAGTACACAACGCCGCGTGAAACTACCGGCGCACTGGTGCTCCGTATGCGCCGTAAATGGTCTTCTTGGCAGCCGTAAATAGTACTTTTGGGAGCCGTAAATAGTACTTTTGGCAAAATAGCGTGTTTATGTTAGATCATGTGACCCACTTTCAACCAATCAATGAACAAGAATATATGAATGACGTATATAACACAAATGAGCACTCAGGTGTAAGCGATAATGCGAGCAGTAAGGTAATCGCATTAGGAGCATATGAACGCGCTTTTTTACGCGAGCGACAATAGCACATAAGAGCATAGCCAAATCGTGGTCATATCGTCGTCTGATACACCGAAATTACGAATTATGAATCAAATTTCATAGTAAATGTAAATTCCATATTTATGATACCATTTTGAATATAGATATTATAATTACCCCCCCCCCCCCCCCCCCCCCCCCCCCGCCCCATTTAATTAAATATCACTGCTTAAGAAATATTACAGTTATTCTAATAATAAGAAACGTTATAATGTTGTGGTTGAATCCGATATCAGTCAAATAGAAAGCATTTTGAAGCTAATATTTTACTACATATGAACAGTCAGGGCAAATTGCCAAAAACGGCAACCTGTGAAATGATTCCGAATCTGGAAACATATTGCCGAATCAGACAATACTGCTTTATTTTGTCATTGGTTATTTTTGTAAATTGAAAAACTACTTCTGTTTGTTCAGTAAGGTGGTTACTTAATTTAATCAGATCAAAATCATAACCACTTAATCATAAAACTTATTACTATCATTAATATTACTTATCATAAAACATACATTTGCGGTATTTATTTTCGCGAAGTTGAGCCTGCAATTTATTCGCGAAATTAAATAAATTAAAAATTTAAGATACGGAATCACGCTTTGTGATGAATCATGCTCAGAAAATAATGTTCTAAGTTTTGACCAAGGCTCATAAGTATTGACAGTGCGGTTTGATATATTATAAAGCAAAAGGCTTAATTATTTAATGAAGTGACTATTATCTTATTGGTCAAAATGGTTTTAAGATATTTAATTTTTATATTTTATTATATAACATTGATGTATAAGACATGTTCGAATAAAAAAAGAATAACAACAAATATTGAAAGGTCAGTTATTGGGCAATTACTTAATTTTGCGATCTTTTTAATTTCGTGAATATTGAAACAGACATAGCTTCTCATAGTGACGGGCTATTCCAGTGAATCTTTTTTTTAAAGATGATTTGAAGAATATTGTGATCTTTGAATATATGCTTCATTGGTTATTCAAAATTGTTTTGTCTTTTTTAAAGAAAAAAAACATTGAACTACGATCAACATATTTTTGACACACACTATAGGGGGAATACTCTGAGATCTGGGCAAGTACACCCGCCACTTACGCTAACCAACCTTAGCTTGAAGATTGTCAGAAGGAGATCTTGACAACTCTCTGTTACTGTCCTTCCACCGGTTCCGCTGTTACTGTCCTTCCACCTGTTCCGGTTCCGGGCTGTCAATAGTAAGGCAAAATGTTCCCGTTCGGAAGATGCTTAGCCCTCATCACAACGGATAGTGCTTTGAATTTGAATGAATCTGACTCCCCCCCCCCTCCCCCCTCCCTCAGCACAAGCCTTACCTCATTTTGTCCCCCAAACAATCGTTGAATTTTAATGTCAAAGTTACTTCAAAGTAGAGTAACATGTAGAACATTTCAGGCTATTTCTACATTCAAAGCCAAAATCTTTGAGCGATTTGCGCGCATTTTGTCCCCATTATTTTCTTGCGCTTCACGATTCGTCTTGCCCCATTTGCCCCTCCCCCCTCCAACGTTGATGCTGGTGCCGCCACAGTCGTAGCTCCGGCAGCAGCAGTTACCTGTCTCTCAAGGATGACCAGCCTTTCAGTTCAAGAATGAAAACTCCTCCGACGATCGTGAGGCAAGAAGTCCTAGCTCACCTTTATTTATGGCCTAATGTTAATGTTGTGTGGTGCATGTAGTAGAATTTTGATATAATGATCAGGTAAGTGTGGAACGGTCGTCGGAAAGAGATTTTTTTTAAAGGAAAAAATATTTCATAAAACACACAGCCATTGATATAAAAATTCGCAATTATTAGTGGATATCCTTGATTTATTTCATCGATATCAATTAGTCATGGTGGTATCGGTGCCAGTGCCCGTATAAACGCCGCAAATGTATATTTCTAGCACATCTTATCTATCGCTTTTATGAAAAACTTGCTTTTAGGCATACTATTGAAACTAATATTGGCATGAAAATGTCATTCCATCAGCGAAAAAAAATCTTATTTGTCTATTTTACATCAATAATGCACTCGTAGTATGAATGGTAGCTCAGAAAGTGTATGTGACGTCATACTGTTATGCTTGCTGATTGGTCCATGGACAGCGGCAACGCTACGCTATCGAGTTGACTTGAATTCATCCTCAGCGTTGGCCCCAGCGTTTCAAAGCGTAGATTGATCGAATTATCGGAAAACGAAGCATTCCTGATCGGGCGTTTTTAGTTATGACACTAGTGCGTATGTGTGTGAATTCGAGCGTTGTAGAGTATGTAAAAAACGCCCTTTAGATCGTCATTATTCCGGTATGTGGTGCCTGCTTTTGTTGTGATTCGGCTGCAGACGAAATCGAGCAACTCATGCAATGTGGTAAGTGTTGGGTAAAACCTGTTCCAGCCAACGCATAAAGAAACGGATTGAGGGCGCTGTTAATGAATATTAGAATATTGCACCAATTAACAAATTCAATTAACTTTATGACTATGACGCATCTACCAGTGGGACCAAACACTGAAATAAATAAAACAGCCGTATGTCTAGGTAACCAGCAGATTGCGAAAAATAACACAGTTATAATAACGATCTTCGTCGATCTGCGATTGTTCTTCACAGATCTACTTGCATATGCCGAGGAGTCGAATGCGACAGCTCTATTGCGCAGATGGTGCAGAATTTTCGTGTAACACACAACTATCACCGATAGCGGAATCGCATACGTGAAGAGAGTAACAGCAGTGAAATAAGCCCATGGAGGAACATTGTAGGCCATGAAATCCATGGTGCATTGGCCATGCTGGTTTACAGTAGACCACAGGAGGGATGGGGAACAAAGCACCAGGGAAACTGAAAGAAAAAAAGAAAAAGAAACTGATATGGATTAAGATAATGTTTATAAACGAGCTTTTAATGCAACGGTTGTTTGAATTTTCAGAAAGGATCCAGTGATTATATGCAGTGGTGTAGCTATAGAACCAACATTGGATTGGGTGCTTATGTATAAAGAACTGCCTGGGCACCTCCCTACAACCCAACCTAACCCTGTTCGACCAGATGGTATCAGTCGCACTGCGTTAATAATAATATGCGTAAAGTTCCCAATTATGTTTACCCGCGAGTAAATTACAAGAGACCTGTTACGTGAGTTAGGTGCGGTATTACAGGTTTTTTTAAGGGCCTTGGCTATAGGAGCTATTTATGTGTATATTATATATTCTAACAGTAGCCCTTTTTTGCTAAATGTAACGAGATTTTTGTTACTATTATACATGTATATGTATAGGGATCGTATATTAGCTATCGCTATCAGCTAAAGGGGTACCCCTAACAAAAGTAATGTTTAGCTTATATTAGCTACCCCTATCTGCTAATGGGCTATCTTGATTTTATATTTTTTCCCCCTGGAAAACGTAGCTATTGAGCTATCAGCTATCACAACGCGTTAGCTTATATTAGCTACCCCTATCTGCTAATGGGCTATCTTGATTTTATTTTCCCCCTGGAAACGTAGCTATTGAGCTATCAGCTATTACAACCCGTTAGCTTATATTAGCTAACCCTATCTGCTAATGGGCTATCTTGATTTTATATTTTTCCCCCTGGAAAACGTAGCTATTGAGCTATCAGCTATCACAACGCGTTAGCTTATATTAGCTACCCCTATCTGCTAATGGGCTATCTTGATTTTATATTTTTTTCCCCTGGAAAACGTAGCTATTGAGCTATCAGCTATCACAACGCGTTAGCTTATATTAGCTACCCCTATCTGCTAATGGGCTATCTTGATTTTATTTTCCCCCCTGGAAAACGTAGCTATTGAGCTATCAGCTATTACAACCCGTTAGCTTATATTAGCTACCCCTATCTGCTAATGGGCTATCTTGAATTTTTTTTCCCTGGAAAACGTAGCTATTGAGCTATCAGCTATCACAACGCGTTAGCTTATATTAGCTACCCCTATCTGCTAATGGGCTATCTTGATTTTATATTTTTTCCCCTGGAAAACGTAGCTATTGAGCTATCAGCTATCACAACGCGTTAGCTTATATTAGCTACCCCTATCTGCTAATGGGCTATCTTGATTTTATTTCCCCCCTGGAAAACGTAGCTATTGAGCTATCAGCTATTACAACCCGTTAGCTTATATTAGCTACCCCTATCTGCTAATGGGCTATCTTGATTTTATATATTTTTTCCCTGGAAAACGTAGCTATTGAACTATCAGCTATCACAACGCGTTAGCTTATATTAGCTACCCCTATCTGCTAATGGGCTATCTTGATTTTATTTTTTTTCCTGGAAAACGTAGCTATTGAGCTATCAGCTATTACAACCCGTTAGCTTATATTAGCTACCCTTATCTGCTAATGGGCTATCTTGATTTTATATTTTTTCCCCTGGAAAACGTAGCTATTGAGCTATCAGCTATCACAACGCGTTAGCTTATATTAACTACCCTTATCTGCTAATGGGCTATCTTGATTTTATTTGTTTTCCCTGGAAAACGTAGCTATTGAGCTATCAGCTATTACAACCCGTTAGCTTATATTAGCTACCCCTATCTGCTAATGGGCTATCTTGATTTTATATTTTTTCCCCCTGGAAAACGTAGCTATTGAGCTATCAGCTATCACAACCCGTTAGCTTATATTAGCTACACCCTATCTGCTAATGGGCTATATTGATTTTATATTTTTCCCCCTAGAAAACGTAGCTATTGAGCTATCAGCTATTACAACCCGTTAGCTTATATTAGCTACTCCTATCTGCTAATGGGTTATCTTTATTTTATATTTTTCCCCTCGAAAACGTAGCTATTGAGCTATCAGCTATCACAACCCGTTAGCTTATATTAGCTACTCTTATCTGCTAATGGGCTATCTTGATTTAATACCCCCCCCCTGGAAAACGTAGCTATTGAGCTATCAGCTATCACAACCCGTTAGCTTATATTAGCTACCCCTATCTGCTAATGGGCTATCTTGATTTTATATTTTTTCCCTCGGGAAAACGTAGCTATTGAGCTATCAGCTATCACAACCCGTTAGCTTATATTAGCTACCCTATCTGCTATTGGGCTATCTTTATTTTATATTTTTTCCCCTGTTAAACTTAGCTATTGAGCTATCAGCTATTACAACTCGTTAGCTTATATTAGTTACCCCTATCTGCTAATGGGCTATCTTATTTTATATTTTTTCCCTCGAAAACTTAGCTATTAACCTATCAGCTATCACAACCCATTAGCTTATATTAGCTACCCGTATCTGCTAATGGGCTATCTTTATTTTATATTTTTTCCCTCGAAAACTTAGCTATTGAGCTATCAGCTATCACAACCCATTAGCTTATATTAGCTACCCGTATCTGCTAATGGGCTATCTTTATTTTATATTTTTTTCCTGGAAAACGTAGCTATTGAGCTATCAGCTATCACAACCTGTTAGCTTATATCAGCTACCCCTATCTGCTAATGGGCTATCTTTATTTTATATTTTTTCCCTCGAAAACGTAGCTATTGAGCTATCAGCTATCACAACCCGTTAGCTTATATTAGCTACCCCAATCTGCTAATGGGCTATCTTGATTTAATATCCCCCCCCCCCCTGGAAAACGTAGCTATTGAGCTATCAGCTATCACAACCCGTTAGCTTATATTAGCTACCCCTATCTGCTAATGGGCTATCTTGATTTTATATTTTCCCCCGGGAAAACGTAGCTATTGAGCTATCAGCTATCACAACCCGTTAGCTTATATTAGCTACCCCTATCTGCTATTGGGCTATCTTTATTTTATATTTTTTTCCCTGGTAAACTTAGCTATTGAGCTATCAGCTATTACAACTCGTTAGCTTATATTAGCTACCCCTATCTGCTAATGGGCTATCTTATTTTATATTTTTTCCCTCGAAAACTTAGCTATTGAGCTATCAGCTATCACAACCCATTAGCTTATATTAGCTACCCGTATCTGCTAATGGGCTATCTTTATTTTATATTTTTCCCCTCGAAAACTTAGCTATTGAGCTATCAGCTATCACAACCCATTAGCTTATATTAGCTACCCGTATCTGCTAATGGGCTATCTTTATTTGATATCTTTTCCCTCGAAAACTTAGCTATTGAGCTATCAGCTATCACAACCCGTTAGCTTATATTAGCTACCCGTATCTGCTAATGGGCTATCTTTATTTTATATTTTTTCCCTGGAAAACGTAGCTATTGAGCTATCAGCTATCACAACCTGTTAGCTTATATCAGCTACCCCTATCTGCTAATGGGCTATCTTTATTTTATATTTTTTCCCTCGAAAACGTAGCTATTGAGCTATCAGCTATCACAACCCGTTAGCTTATATTAGCTACCCCAATCTGCTAATGGGCTATCTTGATTTAATATTCCCCCCCCCCCCCCTGGAAAACGTAGCTATTGAGCTATCAGCTATCACAACCCGTTAGCTTATATTAGCTACCCCTATCTGCTAATGGGCTATCTTTATTTTATATTTTCCCCCGGGAAAACGTAGCTATTGAGCTATCAGCTATCACAACCTGTTAGCTTATATCAGCTACCCCTATCTGCTAATGGGCTATCTTTATTTTATATTTTTTCTACATTGAAAACTGATACGAGAGGTTTCCGAAAAATCTGTTGTGGATAATAATTATGGTAAATTATGGCCGCGTGGAAAGTATTATCATGCATAATAAGAATTTCAACTTTTATTGGCTTCCTACACCTACATTACACGTTTTAAAGAACGACCAATCGTGTATTACGGGATCGATTTGATGTTTTAACGCTTAATAAGGGTTTAAATTTCTATGGCTTCTAACACCAAGTTAAAAACACCAACAATGTGATGTTTAAACTCTTAACACTTTCTACGCGGCAGGCAGCTCTCTGCAGACGACAATCCAACATTTCACAAAATGTTTCAAAAATGTCAAAATTGATAAATTTCATAACCATATTTGGAATCAACATGTGAAATGCATTGAAATGAGTACAAACATACCTAATATTGGTTCAGTAATCCTTGAGATAGACTTTGAAAAATGCGAAAAGTTTCTGAAAAATCTGTTTTGTATATGGTAAAACTAATAGCCGCGTGGAAAGTGTTAACATGCTTTTAATACCGGTTTAAAACGTCATTGGCTTCCTACACGTCACCAAGTTATATAAAATGTAACCACCTTAAAAGGTGTTTTGGCTTTTTTTAAGAACGACCATTGATGTGTTTGGGAAACGATCAAGTTAATATTTTATCTTATAATATATTGTTATAATAGCTTATATCAGCTATAGCTAGGTTTATAATAAAGTAAAAATATAACTACCATTAGCGCATAACCCGATATTAGCTATCAATAGCTGACGTTAGCTACCAATAGCTTATATTAGCTACCAATAGCGTATATTAGATTGTTGTAATAGCTAATAGCTGGTATATCTATGTCTAGAATAAAGAAGAAATCGAACTACCATATCGCATTAGCGGATATTAGCTATAGCTAGCGCTCTATTAAGCCGATATCAGCTTATGTTAGATAGCAATAGCTTATATGATTGTTATAATAGAAGGTTGTAATAGCTAATATCAGCTATAGCTAGATTTAGAATAAAGTAAAAATCTAGGGCTATATACCATTATCCTATTAGCCAATATTAGGTATCGCTTAGCTTATATTGGCTACCAATAGCTTATATTAGCTACCCGTAGCTTATAATAGATTGTTGTAATAGCTTATATCAGCTATAGCTAGGTTTATAATAAAATAAAAATCTAACTACATTAGCGCATAACCCGATATTAGCTATCAATAGCTGATATTAGCTAGCAATAGCTTATATTAGCTTCCAATAGCGTATATTAGATTGTTGTAATAGCTAATAGCTGGTATATCTATGTTTACAAATAAAGAAGAATCGAACTATCATATCGCATTAGCGGGTAGTAGCTTATATTAGCTAGCGCTCTAGTTAGCCGATATCAGCTTATATTAGATCGCAATAGCTTATATGATTGTTATAATAGAATGTTGTAATAGCTAATATCAGCTATAGGTAGGTTTGTAGCTGATATTAGCTAATACAATAAGCACATTGTAATAGCTAATATCTTATAGCTATAGCTAATATATAATAGCTGATATTAGCTGTATTTGAGTACTATATACTAATATACCATATTAGCTAGCTATAGCTGATAATAGCTACGGCATTAACGGGTGGCAGTAGTAGCTAATATCCTATTACCTATAGCTAATATCTAATATCCCCCTTTATTACCTAATATCATCCAATATCAGCTACAAGTACCATTAGCTAGTATCCGCAATAGCTGAGGCTATTGGTGGCTATTAGGTTTCTAATGTAATATCGCACCTTAATGTGTTACGTTCTGGGTTAGGGTTAGGGTTTAGGGTTAGGGTTATAACTAGAGTTATAGGGTTATGGTTAGAGTTATATAAGTATATATGGTTAGGAATAGGATTTAATCAGAAGGGTGACATGAGAAATCGGTGAACTCTACCACAACCGTGTCAGTATCAACCAGGATTTCATCAAACGCATTTGTTGTCGATTCATTATTACTTGTAGAAGAGACCTATAATCCCGGGGGGGGGGGCACTCAACTTTTTTTTGGGTAGGGGTGTGCCGCCCAGGGTCTCAAAAAGGGGGGCTAAAGAACTGAACTGAGTGGATTTTATGACGAAAAATAGGGTCTTAGGAACTGATTTTTTTCCAAAAAATAGGTCTTGAGAACTGGTCTATAGTTCAATTTTCGATTTATTTTGGTTTAAGAACGCAACATTTTCGAAAAATTAGGGCTTTGGAACACAAAATACCAGCTTTGGAACGCAAAATTTCGCGATTTTTGAATTTTCAATAAAAATGGGGTCTTAAGAACTGATGCAGGCTCAAAAGGGGGTCATAAGAACTAGCAGCAGAGGGTGAAAAAGGGGGTCTTCAGCGCGGCACATACCTATACCCTTTTCAAATGTCAGTGCCCCCCCCCCCGGCCTATAATATACGTACAATCAAAATCAAACAAAAATATCGATGTGTTCGGTGACACTGTAGCGCACCAACACTTAACTACATTATATATTAATCTTACTTGTCCATGTAGCTACACTGACGAGAATAACGTCTTTAGTCCGCGCCCCGTCACCACGAGTCAAATTCTCCATTGGAAAAACGAGCACTCGATACCGATTGTATGAGATATATGCCAGGGTCAGAGATGTTTCTTGAGTCATAATCTATGATTAAAAGATTAAAAGAAAATGATTACGATTTAGGAGGACCACTCGTGGAAATCCACAACTGTAAAATCAATACTATTTGACTAATACCACGTGTTCGGATACTCTTTAGCTATCTTTAAGAGTAAGTAAATTATTAAGAGGGTGATTTTAGCACAAAGTGCAAGCCTAACAAGGGATGCTTGAACAAAGGGCATTACATATTATAGTACAGGGATGATAATCTTTATTGAAGAACTGAATACTATGAGCATGTTCCTGCTGGGCAAGTTACCGCTAATGAACGCTAAGTTTGCCCAGTAGAAACAGGCAGAACCGGGCAATAATGGTATTTTTGGTAATTCCAAAAACCTTCACAAAGCAGATTTGGAACCAGCAATAATCGGCAATAATCGGCAATAATCGGCAATAATCGGCAATAATCCCAGCAGAAACAGAAAGGTGATTCTTAGCGGTTTGCGCCGTGAACCGTGTCACGCAGGGTTATACCTATTATTGTGAAGCAATCTTGTTCAGTTGCGGTGACATTGTTTGGTTTTACAAAAGGTCAAATGTTGTGGGGACAATCGACTAGGATCGATAAACTTAGCGGTAACTTTTCGCTTACCAAAAATACCGATTAATGCCGGGTTCTGCCTGTTTCTACTGGGCAAACTTAGCGTTTATTAGCGGTTTCTTCCCCAGCAGAAACACGCTCATAGAGCGTGTTTCTGCTGGGGCACTGCAAACAGCAAACGCTAATAAACGCTAATAACGTGTTTCTGCTAGGCAAGTTACCGCTAATAAACGCTTAGTTTGCCCAGTAGAAACAGGCAGAACCGGGCAATAATGGTATTTTTGGTAATCCCAAAAACCTTCACAAAGCAGATTTGGAACCAGCAATAATCGGCAATAATCGGCAATAAACCCAGCAGAAACAGAAAGGTGATTCTTAGCGGTTTGCGCCGTGAACCGTGTCACGCTGGGTTATACATGTGGAGCAATCTTTTTCAGGTGCGGTGGCATTGTTTGGTTTTACAAAAGTCAAATGTCGTGGCCCATCGACTAGGATCGATAAACTTAGCGGTAACCTTTCGCGAGTAGAAACAGGGGGATTAAAAACTGACTTCGCCCTATCATATAGGGCTAGGAGGGGAGGGTACAAAGGGGCGAACATTGAACAATTATTTGCAAAATCAGAATCATCGGTTAAACTCACTTGTAATTGTGATAACAAATTGAAAATATATTCACCAGACGCCGTCTCTGAACAATGCGTAAAGGCCGTGAGATTCTAGGGGTGACCCACAAGGGGCGGTCCCTTGACTTCACCAGGCCAGGGATCATTGTTTACTTTATAATCACGGTGATAGGTATTAAAAATATAGTCACCAGAAGCCCTCTTCTTGCGTTAAGATATAGCTAAATCCCATGAGCTTGAGGGGACTCTGTCCCTTGACCCCCACTAGGGGGGTTGGACAACACTTTGCTCGCTACGTTCTGTTTGATTCAACCAGGGATTATTTCTTGGGGCACATTTTCTAATCTCGCCCAACCGTAACTTCACACATACCTTGTTACGCACCTACGTATCGAAACTTTGGGACACCCTGTATAAGCATTATTGAAGTTGAATTATTTATGGTTATCATTGTCAATTAGGGGGGAAAGTTTGTCTTTCCAAATTTAGTTGAGTTTGGTATAATGTGAAAATCTCCCCCTCCCCGGGCCTCCTCATTCCAAATTTTTCTTCGTATGTGATACCGTTTTGTATAATTTGCATACATTTTTCATAGCCTACCGTATTCTTTCTAGGTATTTCTTTTAAATAACGACAAACATAGCCAATAACTTTAGCATTTACTGCATTGAAATAGAGAAATCCCGTGTTTTCGACGACCGGCCATTTTGGAGGAACGCTAAACTACGAGTGTCATTCAATAAGTTCTACCCTAGCTCATAACTTTGCTGTTATATAAGTCAGTCGTATGAAATATTCCACGTGTATATTTGCATCTCAGCTATATACAAATTCATAGTAGATTGATCTGAGTAATGGTTGTACTTTTCTGGAGATGCAGTGAAAACCAAACGTCCATATAGTGCGACGGAAACGGATAAAACAGCCAAATGTCTACAATACTATTCATTCATTTGGCCAATTCTAAGAGACAAAACGTACCTGCCGGTCAATTAAAACCGTTCTAAATTACAAATATCTCTTCTTCTTTTTTCTTCTTCTTTTTTTTGGGGGGGGGGGGGGATGCCCTCTAATTAGCCAGAACCAGACCAGGACAGCCATTAATGTTAACCCTACCCTAGAGAACCCCTGCAAAAGTGTTGTTTGTTTGTCATAATAACTATGGTCATGTGTTTTAAGCCCGCCTCCTTTCGCGTTACACACGGATTTTGGCTTACGCGACATGAATTTAACTTTACACATTTATATTTGCTTGTATACCCCCCTGAGGTAGTAAAAGTATACATTTTCTGAAGGGAAATTGCATGAGGAAACCCAATATGTCATTAAAATTATAGTACGACCAAGAACTAAAATGGTATGATCGGAAATGTTCGGAAAATATCAGAGTTTTTTAATTTTTAATTTGAGATCCATATATTTTGTATACCTATCCCTATCATTATTTTGTTTACATATTTGAATTCCTCATGAAATTACCCATTAGATGATATATATTTGTCAAAGTTACTACGTCGGTATGGTAATTATACCGGCTAGTGAATATCTCAAATTTTTATTTTATATATTTTTAGAATTTTCAGAAATATTTGTTTAAGGATGAACCCTTCCCTGATATAAACTGCATTTCTGAATTCCTCTATAAGTTACAAGCTTTCCAAAAATGTATACTTTTGCTATCATAGGTTGAACACTTTTTCTGTTATTGTCATTTTTATAAATCCGGTAAATTGAGGCTGATTATTCATGTTTACTGTGTAGCGAATAGGAAGAAAGCTGATGTTCATTGTCTTATCTTATCTGATGTTCAATGAAATATCATAAAGTGACAATCATGTTAAGCTTTAACATTCGACACTCGGGGCATCACTGTGGCTTGACTTGTAACACAAAACATTAGACTAAATAGCAGTATTCCAGTATGTGAAAGGCGTAGCAATTATACTTTCGAGTTTATATTATATTATTTGCAAGCTACAATTCTACAAAGGTTAATATTGCCTACAAATTGATTTATACATGATAATACAGTATTAAATTCAGAAATCATCCATTGTTTTCTTTTTTCAGTATATAAATCGAATCTAATCATTCAATACGGGGAGAAACAAACACATGTTTATTTATATTTGGGGTAATTGTCCGTTGTCCAAAATATCTCTCTGGCTTTGATCGCATCATAACAAAAGTGAAACAGGTATCATTTACAATAAATGTGTAGCTATGATTCAGAGCTATATAATCATGACAAATGTCATGATTAGCAATGTTATGAGTGAGGAGGTAGAACTTATTCAATGACTCCCGTCAAGAGTCAAGGGTCAAAATATTCAGGTCCTGACTTCAATGATTTAAAAAAAAAAGTTCAAACACACACAAATGAGAAATTCACAGTAAGAACACATTGTTAGCTATAACCTAAATTTTAATTCTTACAATTTTGTTATTCCAACCGGGAGATATGTGCTTTTCCCCAAGTTCTATCAAATTCAATCTATTCCAACTTCCACGTTACCACTATGAAAGTAACAGGGTTTGGTGATGAATGAGGAGCAAGTTGAACATAGTGAAGGAAGAGCATGGACATATCAAATCCATTTCCAGACCACCACACACATGACACATGTGACAAATATCATCCATTTATTGGATTAATGCAATCAACAAGTTATGAGCATATTATTTTACTCCATTTGATACGAGAATTCGAAAAAGACAATCTTAATTTTTGTAAAGAGTGCCTGTATCCTACTTACACACAACTCATCATTTACATTGCTTGAATGCTATGGATTCGTTTGCATGTGCATTAGCAATAAGAGACGTAACGAACATTATTGAAATAGGTGTTACCTATTTGGAAATGATTATTTTAAAGGTAGATGTTCCGATTGCGGGCCCGATTTTCAACTTGATGTTTTCAATTTAACATGAAAGGTCATCCTTAAAATAGTCACATTCCAAAGTTTGAGTTTCATAACTCTAATGGTTCTTATTTTAGCAGGACAAGGTCAAAAACAATTGCCCATTGAGTAGTACACAAACTAGCTGATGGTTAACCACCTTTGGCAGTAATTCACCACATTTTAGCCTATAATCTTTAAATAGAACATTTCTAGCCCCTAAGATTTTACAGACATAATGAGAAAAATATGGGGATTCTTCTGATATCTAAATATCTTGATGTGAAAAAAAATCATAGCCCCAAAAAAGTGATCGGAACATACACCTTTAAACGAACTTGATTTGATATTAGAAGATCAAATCTCATCTTTTTAAACAGTTCTTGCCAAAAACACGTTTGTGCAATACTGTTATATCATAACATCGCAATAATATTTTGTATACAATATCGTTTTAATTATCAGAGATTCCACACAAAAATATGAAAATTATGCATATTTATCAAATATTATTTTATTTATAAACTATCAACATGTATAATGTTTGCTGTGTTATTGTGTGAAAAATTAAAACTGCAGTAGTCGTAACATTCACCAATTTGGCTTCATTCATATTCTTGGAACACTTTCGATTTCGCGGTTTTTTGTGTATTTTTATAATTTGTAATTTATGGCGCGCAATTAGGTATTCTCTTAAAAACTTCACGAAGTATGAAGAAGTGTTTCTACTCATATAATCAAATATGAAATTGACAATTGTTGGCAAGAATTATTGTTCCTGATTTCTTTTGAAAACGGAACCTGAATATCTTGCCTCGTACATACATACAGAATCATACATACATGTAATAATCAACATTTATAAGGCCTTTCCAGAAGGATCAGAGCGCCAAAAAACAAAAATAAACAAAAACAAAATAGAATAATGCAAACAAAGTCAATGTGATGGATAGAAATGAGACTTCAAAATCTTCTTAACATGCACTAGGCAGAGTACGTGCATTTATGATACATGCCTCCCTGATGCCTTTCGGGAGGCTGTTTCTCTTCTCTCTGGTATACCATATATCTTTACTTTTAAATGCCTTTGCAATATCCCTTCAATCTTGTATCAAACAATCGGCCCGTTTCGCCGATGTATAGATGAGTCACATTTGCAAGGGATTTCAAATATCCAAGTGACATTATCCTCTAGCCTGCGGATGTTGAAAAGTGAAGTGTAAAAGAAAACACACCAAAAGCGGAGAGAAAAGCGGCAAAAAGCGAGCAGAAAAGGTCGGCTTTATCGGATCATGCGGCTACTAGAATCAGTCACGTAATAGGAGGAAGATAATAAATAAATATGAAGAACGCGTAAAATGGTGGATCAAGGAAGAGAAATGGATCAAAAGAGAGACAAGAGCAACTTAATGAACCATGAGGATGGCGAGTAGGAATCAGAGCCGTACCATACCCATAGGCAATTGTACAACCAAATTATATATTTCCGGCATGGCCCACCAGACGAAGTCTAGTACGGGTCAGTGTCAGAGACGCGGACTCAATCAGTGCGCGGGCATACAGGTTGTCGTTTGAGAGCCGATCCGTGTAGTGCACGCCAAGGACAAGGGTCGGGATTGGTTTTGTTGCCCATTACTTTCCCCTCTGGGTCCGGAGGTACCACCTTGGTATGCTAGGCTGGTGGCTGCCCCATTACTAAGTTTCGTCATCATAGCTGATAACCTATCTCATATCAGTTCGATTAAAATAACAAGTTTGAAAATACTTTGGTTAACATTTTGTTAACACTCAATAATGTTCGTTATAGGCTATCTATGATTTCATGAAAACTATTAAAAACATTATCGCATAGACAATCGAATCTCTTTTCCTATTGTAAGTGATATGAATACCAACACGCCTTTGATTGACTTATTCAAAAGGTGCGCGTTAAACTTTTACTTCCATAGGGATCCCTTAGATAAGTTGGAACAGATTTTATTTCACAGATTTCACGGGAAAATGCACATATCTCCCGTTTCGAATAACAAATTTGAATGAAATAAAATTTAGGTTATTGCTAGGCAAGTCATTAAATATATTCATTTTTGCATTTTAACTTGTTTAAAAAAATCGGTGAAATCGGGACCTGACTATTTGGACTCGGCCTGTAGTTGAACTTGAATCTGACACATACCCGCATTTTTGATAGCGCTGTAGTACCGCTCCCAAATGAAAAACACAGTAACTACAATTTTGATGAACTGAGAAAAATACAATTATGTGTTTCTTGCAGTGCCCCTGAAGAGTTTATTCAATTCAAGAACATAACTATGGTACAAGTACTGGTATTACAAACATCTTTACTCATACTTATCAACTGCAAGAAACACATCATTGTATTTTTCTCAGTTCATCAATAATGTAGTTTTTTCTATGGATGTAGAGCTAGTAATGTATCATGCTCATTTTGTGGGTTATCACTTACCCCACGTATGTAGTACAAGATCTTACACACACCCGCATTTCTAAGAAATCCAGTTGAAGTAGCCGGAATAGCGTATAATAGTAGAAACATAAAATCAGTAATTGCCAGATTACAAAAAGTGTAGTTGATTGGCGTTCGCATGTCGGGGTATCGAAACACAATAAAAATGACCACCGAATTAGCCGCAAAGCCAGCAACAGAAATAGCAGCATATATGACACTGAGGTATTGGCTTGTTAATATGTTTAAATCATCGGTGGCAGCACCTGATACATTTGAAATATTTAATTGGATGTTCATCGCCATTTTACATGATTCCGTTCAATATATCGCACAACGCTACAGTGTTATACATGTATATGATGCCAAGTGAAATAACAAACGCGCTCTTGACTAAGCTGACGAGTCCATTGTAGATTCCACCGTAAAACAAGTAGCAAGTGATGATGGACACCACTGCTCAAATCTGTATGTTTTGTTTTCATTTGTTAAAACATTCAGCAGAGTATAAGTTGAGGGGGTGCGTGAAATCTATACACGTTTATAATCTTAATAGACCTGTTGGAATTGCCCTTTATTTTATGAAACTCAAACACGGGGCCTATAAGCTGTGTTTTGTTTGTTTAAAATACTAAAATAGTGTTCAATAACCACCCCAAAAAATGCACACATATTTACTGTTGGGGAACTCTTTTTATAGAGGGTAAAGTTGTGACCGTGAGGGGGAAACATGATGCTTAGTCCGAGTTCAGTCGGACCATTTTTCTACCGGGACACTCAAAAATCCATCAGTTATCAGATTCAATTTACGTCTTGCCATAGTGAGAGATAATACCGCCTCAATAGACAACAATACAGTTTAATACGGATTAGGTCTCCCCGGCTAGTTCTGATAGACTGTTTATGTGTCTCAAATGAAGAAGAAAACAGCCCTATCAATATGGTTGCATTAAACAAAAATACCACGTCAAAACAGACAATTTGTAGATCAGAGTTTTCTTTTGTTTGTGTCGCTATCATTTTTAACAACAATAAATAAACGTGCCACATACAGACTTGTATGTATGCATACGTGTAATTTTAAAAATGCATTATCACGTTCATGTTTATTGAGGCGATTCACCTTTAAGAGACACTAGCTGCAAACCTTAACCCTAACCCTATACGTCTCACACAAACCTCACAGCCAGCACCACTCGGCTTGCGCGCGCAAGTTCTATCTCATGTAGCACTAAACTACGGGTGAGTATGGTCTCCGATTTTTTAGCCTGTGAAGCCCCAGTATACCAGTATATCACTATCGATGACATAGCAATCACCAATCAATATAAAAAGCAACAAATATCTATGTTTCGTATACCGTATCATACTAACAACATGCTCTTCGATGTGTATTTTGACGTACAGCTCGTAGTCAGACTGTAGACACAGCACGTCATCATGTTCATGAAAAGCCATCGTATCAATATTTCAAATTACGCAATAAACATACCCAACTTTAAACTCTAATTCCAAGACTTCCCCAAAAGTCAAGTTGTGTGCATTTTTTTGGTGTTTTTTTTTGGTTGGTTTTTTTTGGTTGGTTTTTTTTGGTTGATTTTTTGGTTGATTTTTTTGGTGGTTTTAAATACTTCCTTAATATTTAAAAACAAAAACCCAGCTTAGGTTCCGATCTGGCCGATGTCCGGGTCGTCGTTATACGAAGCCACAGGTCTATAACCCTCGCGGTGTTATGTGTTTTAGCATGTCTGAATGGCCTAGAAAAGCTCTTACTTGCTTTAAATAATTATATAACCTGTTATGATACATTTGGCCGAGTGCACCAAACTAGCGTAACTTAACAGGGAGTTAAGCTACCTCCCTAGTAGTTATGCTCTAACTGTAGCGTAACTTACTAACGATGTAATTCTTAGAGCATAACTGGCGAGTAACACCAGCATAGTAACTAGCGAGGTACATATCCACATTAATCAGCATCGTCCCCTTATAAAATCAATTGTCGCATGCGTCAAATGTGTGTACATGTATCAAACAGCAATCATATTGACACGAATGGTGTTCCGTAGAATTATAAAACTGTGTCGTTAGTCGCTACGTCAAGCGTTGATTTAAATAACATGAATAATGCAACACGTCTATGGCACGTCACACCACGTCCAGTAGAGCAATGAAATCTGTGAATATGACGACACTTTTTTTGGTTCGAAAATTTCAAAGTTTATTACCATTCTTTCAAAATAAGGACCATAATTACATTATAAACACATTTTGTGCGAGAGTAACATACAAAATGGCATAAAATGGCAAAAATGTAACGATCAAAATCCGTTCGAATAAATGGATCAATGGTTAAATAATAAAAATATCACAATTCTAGCGTCAAATCTCTATAGACGTTATTCGTAATTGGCGATTTCAGGCTAAAGAGGGAGACATACTCGATGTGATGTCACTAATCATAACGAAAGCGAGGCCAATCGTGGTAAATTACGTCAAATTACGTCACAAGTGACGTGATTTACCACGATTTGCCTCACTTTCGTTATGATCAGTGACGTCACATCGAGTATGTCTCCCTCTTTAGCCTGAAATCGCCAATTACGAATAACGTATATTGCGTACTACTGAGATCCTGGCTTTTGTAAATGTAAATCACGGGTTCGATTCCCGTAATTCCCAATTTTTTTCTATTTTTTTTCTTAAATAAATGATGTTAATGACTTTAGTGACTTTAATGAAATAATTTATGTCAATTTCTATGAACTACAGTGTGGTATTGACATTAATCAATCGATTTATTAAATGTGTAGGCCTATGTATTTTTATTTTGTATTCATTTTTTTATTTAATTTATTTAGCATATTTATTTATGAATTTGTTTATTTATTTGATTTCATGTTATTTAATTTATTTATTTATTAAGTAATTAAATAATTATTGATTGATTGACCCATGCGCACACCCAACCTTCTCGTTTGGCTTCAATCAGGAAGCGTTGAGAATATCTTCCAGATCCATGTTTATGTTGGTTTACGATATTATGGTAGGCATTTGCACTTATTTGGTGTACCAATCTTACATTTTATGCGCTATGGGTTTTTTCCAATGAACTGTAACGTAGTTGTTATTTTTTGCGTGCTTTAAAAATCAGAATCGATTGGATACGCCAGCCTGCTTTAAATACCATTCAGTTTCGTTACACCAGGTTACGAGGGTTCTGTATCGACATGATCGATGTGTTGAACTGAACAGTGTCTTACGTAATACTTGTAATAGGCATAGTATATATATTGATTTTATAATGAGTGTACCGCCGTCAACGAGCTGTTGATTTTATTTTTCCGCTGGGTTCTTTTGATTAGGTAATAGTATTCCATTACTCGATGGTACTCTAGACAATGCTAGTCGGGTTAAAAATACATGTAGGTTTACGGTTTCCATTCCCTTGACTCAATGTTCTAAGTTAAAATTTGTTCGGTATCCATCGATTTGTCGTTGGTTGATAAAGTTATTTCAGTTTTGCTTTTAATTGTGGCGTAATAAAATGGTCATAATATTATAGGGGGCGCTATTTATTACTACGGGCTGTGCATAGCGGCTTTTACCCTGGCCACTCTGCGATAGGTTTCATTTAGCCCGCCTCTCGATTTACTAACAAATCAACAAATCTTTACATCACAGCTTACAGTTACCGTTATAGGGAGTTGAGGGTTGAATCTGTAGAAGTTCAATTTGATTTCAACGTCGGGACGAAATTAATTAGTACGTTTGCTGCTGAGCCTTTAAATGGTTACGTCTGACGTTTGTTATTATATGGCATGAGTTTCCACACACACACATAATCGTTTAAATAACACTTTCAGTTTGATCATGGAATTACGAGACACGGAATACCATCGAGCCCAACATCAAGGTACCTATCACCTTTACCGGCAAAATTGAAAGGGCCGCGCTGTGTAAAAATTCTACAGGTCACCGCGCGTCACTGCCTGTTACAATAGATCTTCAACAATGGAGGGATAATCATCTCTATTGAAATGTCGTGTTGAGCTGATTATGTCCGTTCCGTTCACGCATGTGTGAGTAGCATGTTTCAAAAAAGCACGGTTATTATAATTTCGGTATTGATAGTCGTTTGCATACCTAATGCAAGCTGGGGGATGCATAAAAACAGTTTGATACCAGAAGCAACGATGAAAGTTTAAAATACTGCTAATATTCCAAAGTTAATAAATTAATACACACATTCACCGATGCGATTGATGTAACACTATTTGTGAAGTTTTATAGAAACTATTTCACTCAGTTTTTTATTACTTCTTGAATCCAATAATTCCCTAAAATGTGCATAGATGACCTAGAAAACAGGTCTAGATTTTCAGCCAATTTTGAGAATGCGCACTTTTGGCCGCTATTTGTATTTACAAATTAGCAGAATTCATCAACTTATCTACCCAAACATATAGGTTAGACCATGCGGTTTGTAGCGGATTTCTCATAAAAATGAGTTTTGTACACCCGTTTTTTATAACAAACTGACCCAAAGTCGTATTTGATTTGGAAGAAAAATATAACTGGCAAACCATGCGTCCGTGGGAGTAGTAATAGTTAATGTGGCAACATAACCGGTAAAGATGATACTTGGTCAAAGGAATAGCCCGATGTGCGTACATAATGGGTAAGTCATTCAATGTCTGTCAATGCTTGTGTGTGGAGGAGGTACCGCCAATGGCAATATAATTGAGTTATATAACAGGGTCTTGTCGATGGTATTCCGTGTCTCGTAATTCCATGGTTTGATGAAATAATCATACGATTACAGGTGATTAATCAGTCGATCTTTCCATAAAGTTGCAGCTGCGGGTAAGCTTTTAGCTCTCTGTGTCACTTGTCATCAGGCATAAGAAGATGGGAAAAATAATAATAAAGTTAATAATAAAAAGTAAATCGATTGATCGATTGATCGATTGATCGATTGATCGATTGATCGATTGATCGATTGATCGATTGATCGATGGATCGATTGATCGATGGATCGATGGATCGATGGATCGATGGATCGATGAATCGATGGATCGATGGATCGATGGATCGATGGATCGATGGATCGATGGATCGATTGATCGATTGATTGATTGATTGATTGTTTGAACTAATTTTTACAACTGTGTATGCATGATTGTGGATAGTGTTTAAATATTTTATAATAAATTGGTCTTAAATGTATCATTGAGTAAAATTATTATACACAAGTTGATAAGAAATTGCATGATAACATTCTCCCACTGATCATCATATCTATCCATCGGGAAAATAAAAAAATGTCGTTTAGTTACAGCATAACCTGTTATGCTCCAACTTACTCTTGGATCCGGTGAGGTATAAGATTTAGCGTAAATTACCCGCCAGTTACTAGCCTAGTAGCTTACCCCGGTTTGGTGCTCTCAAAATGTTGGGTTACGTCTCAGTTACTAGCGTGGTAGCGCTATTCTTCAGCTACCCGCCATTGGCATGATTGGTGCACTCGGCCGTTAGACTTGGTTAGTGGCGGTGTTCTCGACGTGATTTTCCGGTAGATTATCATGCATGCGGCACTAGCATCAACATCAACTCTCAGCATCAACATTGTGGGGACAAAAGGAGGGAAATGAAAATAGATAGACCAGGACTAGAAAAACAATTTGGGTAAGATACGAAAGAAGAAAAACAATCAAAAGTTGAGTGTAGCTCATAGGGCATGAATATAAAACCGTTTCGGCAGGTTATTTTGCGGGAATCTGATTGTGCCAGTTATAGAATGTCTGTGACTTTCAGATTAGGCTAGACGTCTCATTGAATTGTATTTTGTTTGAATTAATAGACAACGAAACAATGCGCTCAAATCAGTCGTTTTTGTAAACAAATATAGTTTTCGGCCCTTTTTGGAATACCGTACATTTTAGTGGCAGGACATCGTACGTGTTGGCCTATAAGCGGAAGCGTCTGGTCAACCCGCCCTTCATGTGAGATCCCTGTGACTGTGATCTTTTGAAGGAATCTAAAATGGGTTTGTTTTTCACGGAAAGGCGGTGTACGCGCGTACATCGCTTAGGGTATCAAACATCGGCAAAAAGCCTGGTATGTTTTGAGAGACTGCAATATATACGTGTTTAGGGTAATTTTTCAAGATATATTCAAAAGGAACATAAAAAAAACCCCTGAAAATCAAAAAAAAAAAAACCCGAAGTGTGATTTTTTTTCCGGTGTATGAGTTGTATGGGCTCCCATTTTCGTAAAGTCGGGGACCTGGTCATAGTTTCGAAGTTGTTTACCGCTTTTTCAAAAATGAGGACTATCATGACATTACGAGCATATTTTGGGCGAGGGGAACACACAAATGTTGCACCAAAACCACAATTTTAATGACAAACGCAAACATCCGATGAAAACAAGTAGTTCAATGGTACTGGTACCTATCTCTTACAACGCCCCCGATATCCCCCCTCATAAAATCTGCCAATTGCTTCATCACGCGAACATGTAATCGCGCGAAAATGTTATTGCTCGAAAATGTTAATCCTGGAAGAGACGGAACCTGGCGACGATCATGCTCTCTGCTTTAAGGTTACTTGCTTTCCAGTTATCGATGCAGAAAGTCGTATTTTTTACTCAAAAATGATCATAAAGAAATCAACCGATGAAGGTAAGAAGAGATAAATACCGCCGTTTGATCATGGTTCACGGGAAATTACACATTATTTCAAACCCTGTTCTTTTTACACTGTGGGAAGCAATTAAATCCCTAACTTCGTGCAAAGTTTGATTACAAACCGGGTTTTTTTCTTGGTATCAAAATAACCTCAAATGTGTGTTAAAAAACCTCCTTTTTCGTGACGTCGAGTTTGAAAAAAGCCATACAGTGTGTTCAATAAAACGTTGACAGTTTTTCAAAGCCATATTTTTCAAAATTGTGGGATTTGGTTTAATTTCTTTTTACATATTCCTCAAAAATATCATCTTGGCCATCTATGCTGAAAATCTCGAAATGTTAATAATGCTATGGCGGCAAAATGATAGCTATTTGAAGAGAATCTCTCCAAAATCTCTTTGTCCACGGGTAAGTCTACGGGAAATGACCAGCAAGATAACATGGCATCGTCACTTTTAAGGGTGCACTACACTAAATGGGGGTATCCCCTACCCTTAATCTGTGTTTAAAGCTAGAATCGGAAAGTGTGCATCACAAAATCCTCAATTTAAAAAGACTTGACAGTAATACAATTCCGTAAATGCCTATGATTTTTGATTAATTATGATTAATGGGACATCACCTACATGCACCCTGACTATAAACTGTGAATATCATCTAGATAAATTTTGAGAGATCTTTCAAATTTGTGCTTTATACTGGAAACATTGCCGATTACGGCGATATTTTCAAGCCCGTCAGAGAGGTAGTCAACTCCATGGGCGTATTTTGGAAAATCGAGCAGGCTCACCTACCTATTTTCTTCACTTTTTGGTGAGAGAATGTGATCATCTTTAAGAAAAAACCACTCTACAAGGTCCAAGTGCGTAATTTAGTGGTCTAAAACAGAGTTTTATATCAGTATTTTTGTACATATCCCTATGGAGCCCTATTTAGTGGTGTGATCCCTTAAGCAATTTGGCTAGATTTGACCCTTGACCCTGTATATCAATCTAATTAGGTCAGATATCAGCTGTTTTGAAAGTGCGCAGCCGAAAAATATTGTAAACAATGATTTTTCAACCAGATTGGGTGTGTTTCGATGCAATTGTAGCCTTAATTTGACCCATATTGACATGTTTTGTAAGTAAGCCTATTGGAAACACTGTAATACTATGCTATAGAGAAAAAAAAGGTGATTTTTACACACACCGCAAATCTCAGACCACCTGATTGTAAGCGGACTGGATCAAATTCGGCAGTCCTGCATAGTTGTACGGTGCATTGCTAAAAGTGGAAGTCTTGGGTAAAATAATGTCATGTATGCACCTGATTAGGGGAAATTGGGGGTGGGGGGGGGGGGGGGGGGAATACTGAGAAGCATAAAAGTAACTTACAATGAAGTTTTGAGTAAAATTTAGCCTACTTTAAAACAATCTATGATTAACTTATAATTCAGTTTAATTTGATTCGATGCATGGGCAATATCATGTTACGTGCCCCGTAATGGTACACGCCAACGGAATAAGCTGTGAAATGTGATGGCGTTGATTCCGTATGACGTCACAAACGGGTAAGTCAAACATGATATTGCCCATTCATGAATGATGGATGGAGAAGGCCACAGTGCATGCCTGGTGCATGTACTCAGTAAAAAAAACCACCTAGACATTCAATTCAACAAGAATTTCTTTCAAAAGGATAACTGCTGTCCTGACAAGTATTTATTTTAAAAAGGATGGTATCTATCCTCACAAAATGGAATATTGCTATGTTAATTTGGCTATCTTCAGTAGATAGCAGGTATCCATGCATGACAATTTCCACTCATAAATAATTATAACAACATGGAAATGTCATTAAAATGGTCATAAGATGTTCCAAATGATTCAAGGTAACTATTCCAGTACATTTCAAGTACAGTCAGCACAATATCAATTTCCTTAAGGGTGCACTACACTAAATGGGGGTATCCCCTACCCTTAATCTGTGTTTAAAGCTAGAATCGGAAAGTGTGCATCACAAAATCCTCAATTTAAAAAGACTTGACAGTAATACAATTCCGTAAATGCCTATGATTTTTGATTAATTATGATTAATGGGACATCACCTACATGCACCCTGACTATAAACTGTGAATATCATCTAGATAAATTTTGAGAGATCTTTCAAATTTGTGCTTTATACTGGAAACATTGCCGATTACGGCGATATTTTCAAGCCCGTCAGAGAGGTAGTCAACTCCATGGGCGTATTTTGGAAAATCGAGCAGGCTCACCTACCTATTTTCTTCACTTTTTGGTGAGAGAATGTGATCATCTTTAAGAAAAAATCACTCTACAAGGTCCAAGTGCGTAATTTAGTGGTCTAAAACAGAGTTTTATATCAGTATTTTTGTACATATCCCTATGGAGCCCTATTTAGTGGTGTGATCCCTTAAGGCATGAGTATACACAATTACACGTATTAGGGTCACTCGTGGTATTATTATTATTACGTATTGATTTCACACCTGAATAGATAGTTTAAGATGTTAACAATTACACTGGTTTCACCTGGCGGGATTTTCAAATCTTAGATTACTTGCATGCAATTCATCATTCAGTATTCAATGTATTAACGTCGCGAAATCAGTACCCGTGGACAGAGTGAAATGGGACAGAATTTGTTCAAATAGCTGTTATTTTGCAACCGTAAGGTTATTTGTAACGATATTTTCAGCATAGATGGTCAAGATCATATAGGCCTAGTTGATGAATATTGAAAGAAGAAAAAAATATTTTCTACAGAATTTCAAAAAAATGGCTTCAAAAAACTGTCAACGTTTTATTGAATCACGCTGTACCTTTTCATGCGCATTTGAAGTGCGCCTACAATTTCTGGGAAGCACAAGGCAAGAAAACGTTATTCAAAAATGAGCACGAATGCGCGTTGAATGTTTGAGTTGGCAAAATAAATGGTGACGCGTGCGCGTTGAAACCGGTTGACGATGATTAGACGCTCGTGTATTATTAACTTCTGTGCGCAACATCTGCGGCTAATCATCGGAGTTTCTCATAGGTCCAGTCGAGTCATCAATGTGTTCAGTTTAAAATGCACCGCGCGTGGCGCAGTTAGTGAGTTCTGATTGTACAAATCAACACCCATCCTAGATAAAAGACCAGAGGAGGAGAGGGAAAATAATAGAGAAAAGGCGAGAATGGGGATGAATTATAACTATAAAAGCTAAAAGCTAATAAAAGCTAATAAAATCCCTTATTCTGAACATCAACACATTGGATTCCCATGCGCCGCGCATCCCGTGTTTTTTATTTATTTATTTATTTAGAAATGACACGTTTACATCAGTGGCACACGTCGTACAGTAAACGGCGCATCCAACAAAAACAACAACAACAACAACAACAACAACAACAACAACAACAACAACAACAACAACAACAACAACAACAACAACAACAACAACAACAACACAGTTTACATAATATTACAAAATAAAGCACAAGTCACATCGATTTGAATCGAGTGAAAACAATAATCTTATGTTTACAGCAACGTTATGTAAATGGGCGTTATGAATCTATTAGGGCTCGTGTCCTTTCTCTCAACCGTTGTAAACGCGTTTTTACATCGATGTAAGCGCGATTTTGAAACGATTTTAAAGCGCGCTTTTTAAATCCGATCGTAAAATGTTTATGTTCACCGCCGATCAATAGCTAAACAATACCAAAGACCTCGACATGTATCTGGTCGTCTAGACATATCAATTAGGCTACCGATCCATCATGAGTGTGGAATGTTGTTTACTCTCACTCTATTCATCATGTACAGCTCTAGAAATAATCTATATTATTATCCCAGTCCTTATGTTCCGCGCAGTATTACCATGGTCTTGTGAAAGTAGCCCATTTCCCCCTTCATTCCATTGAAATCAATGCTGAAAACGTAAAATATTTGAATAATGGTGGGGTAATGACGGAGGGGCGTAATATATTTACCATCGTGTTTGGTGGAAGTATTATCTGGGATTTGAAAGTATTTATCATTTTACTGGGATGGGATGCATGAATGAACATTAATTATATCTATACAAAAAGTGAAGAGTGAAATATACAATCCAATTCATCAGTTCAGACGGGATAAAAATTTATTTCCGACTTGTCCTTTCCTCAATTTTCGATACGATGTTCCCTATCAATAGAATATAATGGTCTTGGCTGGTTGTCAACTGTCACATCGCATAGCATTTTGGCCTGTAACCATTTTGAACATGGAACCACTATACAACTTGCGACATTTTCCCGGGACATTTTACGCTCAATTCTCACAGCCCTAGTGCACGTAATACTGAAGCGATTAGAGATTGCACAGCCCCCGCAAGAAGCTGGAATCCTAATAAACAATTATTATTGTTTAAAATGCTAATAGCTTCATTTTTTAATTTTGAAAGATGTATGGGGATCAGCAACGCGTAAGAACTGTGATGCTTAAATCATCATCATCATCATCATCTACCTATACTGTGCATAAACCTCAATATTGAGTATACTCGCACAATGTATCCCTGGAACCTAGGAATACAAACATGAGCGTACAGACACAGAACGGGACGATCCCCTACTCTTTACGAAGGAGTCTGTGACCTTTTAACGTGCTCGGGGATAGCTCTTCCGATACACGGGACCAACATTTCTACGTACCTTCCGAAGCACGATGCGCCATGAACATGCCAACTTCAGTCTGCACGGTCTGAAGGAGGCATGGGGACGAGGCTGTGTTGGTGTATAACCCCATACTAAATATATTTTTATCAACGACTTTGCCAACACTGTACTAGTCTAGTGTAGCAATAGTGGCCACGCTCTTATTTTTCTCTCTGTGTCTCCAATTTCTCTGTTTTTTGATTTGTTATTTTTTAATATTTTTTATTTATTTATCTCGGGGGGGGGGGGGGGGGGGGGCTTTGTTTTTTATTAGACCTATTATTGTTTTATAATTTTTGTCAGGATGAAATCAAGTCAACTCGATAGCGTAGCGTTGCTGATGTCCATGGACCAATCAGCAAGCATAAAAGTATGACGTCACATACATTTTCTGAGCTACCATTCATACTACGATAGTTAATAAAAGAGGTGCTACGTTGCATCTCATTGTACAGGTGAGAATAAAAAACTACTACAAAGTAGGTGTTGGTTTGAAGATGCACAAAATGTTATTATAAAATCCGACGTTTCGGTCAACAGATTGATCGAATTATCTGAAAACGCGGCATTCATGATCGGGCGTATCGATAAAAATACATCTAGGATATCCATTTAAAATAAAAAGGTGTACATCCAAGCTACATCTGTGTAATGGCCCTTTTACACCTACGGCGATTAGGCCAGCGCTTGAAAAAGTATTGAGACTTGATTTCATCCTCAGCGTTGGCCCCAGCGTTTCAAAGCGTAGATTGATCGAATTATCTGAAAACGCGGCATTCATGATCGGGCGTTTTAGTTGTGTTATGACACTAGTGCGTAGGGGTGAGTTCGTGCGTTGTGGAGTATGTTAAAAAGCCCTTTAGATCGTCATTATTCCGGTCTGTGATTCCTGCTTTTGTTTTGG